>CAIGQQ010034688.1:113068-159661 GCA_903798035.1 Danio albolineatus
AGATAGATAGATAGATAGATAGATAGATAGATAGATAGATAGATAGAAGATGCAGATGTTGCACACATTCTGGACTGTCACAATGCCGTCGGAAACATTTGTGGTTTGACCTTACTTACGTTTCTAGAAAAACAAAGAGCAGGCCTGAGTCTCTTCACTAGAAACGCTTCAAATAGCACTGCTCTCACACTTACACAACAAACAACCTCTTACATCCTGTAGCAGCTGAGGTCCACTTTATCACTGAGTTTACTTTAATCTGTTGCACAAATTAAATGAAATTGGCCTGAAGCCTTGCAAATGTCACACAGATACTTTTTTTCTTCAAAAAGAAAGACGAATTCAGAGATCAATGAAGGCTACTTAGAGTTATTTTTGCATTGCATTAAAAATACACATATTTACAATTTTATCATTTAGAAAAGCTTAAGAGAACTGTAAACACTTTAAACTAAACATCATTTCACACAGGAAACACACTTCAACATCCTGCTATTCAGACCCTTACTCTAAACCACTTTTAATACATGACAAAAATATGATAATGTAACATAATAGGAAACAGAGATTTAACTTTACAAGTTAAGAGTTAGTCAGGCAATTCAATAATAATAATAACAATAATAATAATAAGTATGTTATTGTGTATCATTTTATTATTCTATATTAACAACCATGTATCGTTGCATGTTATGGTTAAATCATAAGAAATTTAGCTTAACTTCAATTTTTTAGGGAAAGTGTAAGAATGCAGTCAGGTGTAAAAAAGAAAAATACTTAATTAGTCATTTTACTTGATTGTTGTTTTACTTAAGTATAATTAGTTTTTTAATTACAACTCAAAATGACTATTTGTACTTTTACTTGAGCACATTACAGAAAAATAAACTGTTCTTTCATTTAGTTCATTTTCGTCTTAGTCCTTTTATTAATCTGGGGTCGCCACAGCGGAATAAACCGCCAACTTATCCAGCATATGTCTTACACCTCGGATGCCCTTCCAGCCGCAACCCAGCACTAGGAAACACCTATACACTCTCATTCACACACATACAGCCAATTTAGCTTACCCAATTCACCTGTACCACGTCTTTGGACTGTGGGGGAAACCAGAGCTCCTGGAGGAAACCCACACCAACACGGGGAGAACATGCAAACTCCACACAGAAATGCCAACTGACCCAACTGGTGCTCGAACCAGCGACCTTCTTGCTGTGAGGCAACAGTGCTACCCACTGCGCCACTGTGTCGCCCTAAACTGTACTTAAAATTATATTTAACCCAAAAATTTGTAACATTTTTACATTTTATTTTTCTTCCACCTATAAAATGATGAAGAGAAAATTAACCTTTAAAAGCACCATTTCTCTATAACTGTGCAATTTATAGTTATGTGTTTGAGGAAAAACTGCTTTTTTGCATAAAATAATAATTAAAGTACCATGCAATCAGATGTGTTTATATTTAATTTTATAAGAGTTGAGAACTTCAGCAGATTTGAGAAATCTATATTTGTTGAAACATTCCTCACCAAACATTTTCCATCACCAATTTGAGCGTGTTATTCAGAATAATCAACATTTTCTTGTTGGAAAAATGGTCTAAAGTAAAAATATTTTCACTCAGAAATTTGGAAACAAAGTTATCAGATCTTAAAATAATACAAAAAAAATTAATTGTATTCACACCTATGCCTAGCAAGTCCAGAAAACTGAGAATAAATGATATTATATATGAATTATTATATACTGACACTTCTATTATATACTGATGCTGTTTTGCACTCAGCTGCATTTTAAAACTGCTGTTTTATGAATTTGAAAGATGTTTTTTGATCCTCGACATTATATTTTGTCTGTAAATTACACTATACTTATTTTACTTTTCAATAGAGATTGATTCAACATTTTCCTCTCACGTTTTTATTTTGTTTGAAGTACTTCTACGAATGTCATACAAATGTGAGTACAATTTAAAACTGTGCAAAAAAATATAATATTCAAATGATTTTTTCTGCCGCATTCTTGTACTTTTAACAGAGTAAAACTTTGTACTTTTACTTAAGATTTTATTTGAGTACATTTTACAACTCTGAATGCACTTCAGTTGCTTTTCCTTTAAATCTATTCAGTTTCTGTTCTGACCTGAGCATATGTACTGAAGTCTGAACACTGCACTCGTTTTGTCGTGCGTTGTTTCTGTCTTCTGGTCTTCACATCTAAAGACGCATAGCACACCTCTTCATCTTCACCCTGGAATAAAAAATATATTACATAATATTCAGGTCTAAACTCAGGTCTGTTTTAATAACTGTTCTCTTCAATAGTTATTTATATATTACGCGTTTAACATTCTATAGCATGTGTCTAACAAATATTTTTCAAAAGCGCATTAGAAAAAAACAGAGCGAGTGTCTATAATGAACGTGAGTGTTTGTATTGTTCATACCTCAACTGTATTTCTTCTTTGCAGCTTGAGTTTGTGATCTAAAATGCATTCAATCCAAACATCTCTTACATACATTACTTAAATAGATCAGAATGTAGTATAAAACTGTGCATGCAGGCATTGCTAATACAAGGTATGCAGACTGAGAAAGGCTGTTGATCTGTATGTTAAAATGTATGACTTACCTGTAGTTTTCTTCTGACAGAGGCAGTAGACACCGATGGAGAAGAGGAGAACACACACCGAACAGCAGATTCCAGCAGAAAACACACTCTGAGACACCAGGAGGAGTGGAGGTGCTGTTCAAGAGCTCAGAACAGGACGTCTCTTTCTCAAGATAAAACAAACACAAATGTATTGATACATTTTGATTAAATAATAGCTTCTTCTTTGATGAAGTGTTCTTAAAGATCTACCTGTACACAATGATATAATTGATATTTGATTTTTTTTTTCACACCTACTAGAGAAAGACGAGTTGTTCGGTTTCCATATTGGTAGAACTCAGATCCAGAGATGATGCCTCTTTCATCCTTATTTACCTTCTTCTTTGTTTTTACACAGTAGTACAGCCCCAGATCTGATACACTGATGTTAGTAATATGCAGATCATAAGAACTGCTGGAGATGTTCTGGATTAACCTGAAACGCATATCCAGGTTCCATTTTGTAAAATCGATTATGAGAGAGGGTTGGTTTTTATGAGAACAGGTTCTTATCCATATGATCATGAAACCAGTAGGTGAAGAGAGATCACAGTAGAGAGTGATGTTTTCTCCTGGTCTGACGTTCATCTCCACCTCTTCTCCAGAGATTCTTCTCGAACTGCACAACAAAATAACTGTAAAGTAACAGTGCAAAGCAACTTTATAAAACAATTCACATACTTGTACGGCCAAACAGTTATGCATTATCAATATTAACAGTGACATTCATTTAAACAAAATAAAAATATATAAATATATTTTTTTTCTTACACATAAGCAGGATGAGAGTAAGTCGTGGCGTCTCCATGTCAGTGAGTGATTGTGAGTAACTAACAGTGGTGAGGGTCTTAATGCACACAAACAGCTCTTATCTGATTGGTTCACGTCAATGGAAAGTTTTACCTAAATGCCCATGTGTCATGAGGGGGTGGCTTTACATTGGGTTACAGTGTGGACATGCAGAGGACGGAGAGTGTTAACCAATCAGATTTTTTGCTGTGACATGATTGGTAGCTTCTGATTGGTTCACGGATAGAGAAATCATCAAATCATCATCATCACACAGTGGAGGTCAAATGTAATCTTTTGTATGACAGATCAGTGCAGCATCAAAAAATCTTACTTCACACACAAACTTGTGTGATTTACACTTCATTTGAGGGTCCTCACCACAAATAATATAATATTTGCACAGAGAAATGATTTTGTTGCTATCACTTTCATAGGAATTAAATATAATGACAGGCAATTTACATAGTCTAACAAAATAACCGATGTGAATGCTAATACAGTATAGTTAGTACTAGAGTTATCTTTATAGTTATCTTTCTTGGTTTTGATGACACTCAATTCAGCAACACGCCAACATGTCAAAACAGGAAATTACAGCTTTAGATCACTGAGAGTGAACACCTTTGCTACAGATACTTCACAGCTCTAAGTTTATCATTGGTCAAAAATATTTCCTTTAGTCTTTGTGTGGTTTCTTATGTTGGTTAGGGTGCATATATTTGCACAAGAAGCTGCTTAAATAACTGTGTTACTGTTGCTTGGCAATATTACAAAGAAATATATATTTATAAAGCTTTTGTTTTGTCTTCCTTATCACAAACACATTTCTGAAATGGTTCAGGAATGATGTGAGAAGAACAACAAGTCTGAAGTCGTGATCACACTTGGCCCCATAGACTTCCATTAATACATATGCAAATGCAGCAGACCAGAAATGCAAGCTGAGTGAGACCAGCAGAAGATCAAACGTGATCTCTCTGTACAGAAATTTTAAATATGGGGCAATCATGAGGGAAACTGGAGCACCTGGAGGAAACACACACAGGAAAAGATGCAAACTCCACACAGAAAGGCCTCCTGTACACAAACTAACCACTGTGCTCGTGTGAAAAAGTGTTTGCTCCTTTACTGATTTCTTGTTTGCTTGTTTTTTTTTTGTTGTTTTTTTTGCATGTTTGTCACACGTGAATGCTTCAGATCCTCAAACTAATTGTAACACATAACACAAGTAAACATATCATGCAGTTCTAAAATAAAAGTTTTCATTATTAAGGGGGGAAAACTACAAAGCCCTGCGTAAAACAGTGTTTGCCCCTAAACCTAATAACTGGTTGGGCCACCCTTAGCAGCAACAACTCAAACTAAGTGTTTTTTTTTTTTTTTTGATAACTTGCAATGAATCTGTTACAGCGGTCTGTTATCTTTGCACAACTGTTGTAATTCAGCCACATTGGAGGGTTTTTAAGCATAAACCACCTTTTTAAGGACATGCACAGCATCTCATTTGGATTCAGGCCACTTTGACTAGGCCACATAAGATGGGAACTTGCTGGTGTGCTTTGGATCATTGCCCTGCTGCAGAACTTCAGCTTGAGGTCACTAACAGGTATTCATTCATTCATTTTCTTTTCGGCTTAATCCTTTTATTACTCAGGGGTCGCTACAGGTGAATGAACTGCCAACTTATCCAGCACGTTTTACGCAGCGGGTGCCCTTCAGCTGGATATGTTGCCGGTTAATTTCGCTGTGGCGACATTTGAATAATAAAGCGACTAAGCCGAATAGAAAATGAATGAATAAATGAACAAATTAGCTTTTACATTTCTCTGATCTGATAAGATCTCTTAGATCATTGTCACAAAGCACACACTTTCCATTAGGCTTTCTTTAGTTTTGTGTATTGATTAATGTGCGCGAAGGCAACTGTTTGTTTAATGGGGGAGTTTTCTGAGAGATAAAGAGCTGTAAAGTGAGTGTTAAATTGCAAAAGGAAATGATTATACAAACTCAGTGTTACATTTTTATTAAGATTAACAAAACTGTGTTACTTTAAAAGAAATATAATTATTAAAGCAACTCTTTGAGTGAATAAGCCCAAAAGGGTTTTTAATGCAATTGAATTTTATTTTAATTAATTTAAAAATTATATTTAATTAGTAATAACTATTGAACTATTGATATTTCAGCAATTATTCAGCAGTAATTAAACATATCTGTGCATATCCTCCTGCAGGTGTGGTTCAGTCAGTTCAGCACTGCAGGGAGCTGTCCATTGTGCTGAATCTACTCCACACTAAACTCTCTTCATTCATTCATTCATTCATTCATTTTCTTTTCGGCTTAGTCCCTTTGTTACTCTGTGGTCGCCACAGCAGAATGAACTGCCAACTTATCCAGCATATGTTTTACACAGCGGATGCCCTTCCAGCTGCAACCCATCTCTGGGCCCCCTTTTAAGTCGGTTTGGCCCCTGTTGTGCCCCTCTCCCCTAATTCATTGTTGATTAAAATTAAAGCTCGGACATAAAGATGCGCTTTAAGTCATGTTGAATGGCCGTGATACCTGTTACTATGTTTTTTTTGTACACTGTAAAAAATGCAGGATTCCACACAATTCATTCATGTTGTCCCAACACAAATCAAACTTAACGCTTTTAACAAATTTATGTGGATTGAACATAAAAAAAAATATTTGTCCCAACGAAATCTCAAAAATTGTGTTGTTTCAGCTCATTTTAAATAAGTAATTTCAACAAGCAAAGCAAAATAGTTTTTTGAGTGTATGACGAATGCTTCCATTCTTGATCGACTGGCTTGTTCAGAAACAGGGATTAAATTACTATTTTGAGCTGTTGTGTCAATGGTAAAGGTGCGCTTCATGGCGAAATCGATAGTGAAAGACGGATTCTGTGTTGTCAATAACCATGCAACATGGACACTTTCTGTTTAGAATTATTGTGCTTTTTCATTCATTCATTTTCTTGTCAGCTTAGCCCCTTTATTAATCCGGGGTCGCCATAGCGGAATGAACCGCCAACTTATCCAGCATTTGTTTTACGCAGCGGATGCCCTTCCAGCAGCAACCCATCACTGGGAAACATCCACACATTCTCATTCACACACATACACACACTATAGACAATTAAGCTTACCCAATTCACCTATGCCGCATGTCTTTGGACTTGTGGGGGAAACTGGAGCACCCGGAGGAAACCCACACGAACACGGGGAGAACATGCAAACTCCACACAGAAATGCCAACTGACCCAGCGGTGGCTCGAACCAGCGACCTTCTTGCTGTGAGGCGACAGCACTACCTACTGTGCCACCGTGTCGCCTATTGTGCTTTTTGTCACCATAAAAAAAAAATACAAAACAATTGTTATGGCAAATCTGTAAAAATGACGAACATCATTTACCGAAAAGCTTCGATTAACGTGACCTGTTATCTGACCTCTATGACAAACACCCCATCTGAAATAATCCGCTTTTTTAAATAGCTGCATCATGCATGGCATTTACCACATGATAGTTGTGCACCAGGTTAGGACAGAACACACTTGAACATGTTCTTCACAGTCAGAGATTAAGCCAGAACACAAGTATTTAAAGGTTAAATTAATTAAAAGTATAATAGCACAAGTTAAAAGTTTTGTTATTTGGCAAACTAATATCCATACTATCTGGTTTATGCAAAAATGTATTAAAGAACAAGTGAACTAACTGATGATTTTTTTTATTAAAAGGATAGTTCACCCAAAATGAACAGTTACTCCAATTTAATCAAGTTTCTTTCTTCTTTCGAAAACAAAAGAAGATATTTCGAAGAAAGCTGAAAACATGTAACCATTGACTTAGTAGGAAAAACAAATATATGGAAGTCAATGGTTATAAGTTTCCAGCTTGCATTAAAATATTGTGTTCAACAGAAGAAAGTCAAACATGTTTGAAACAAGTGATGACTAACGGAGTAAATGATGACAAGTTTTAACTTTGGGTGCTAAAAACTAATTAGCCCCATGTTACAACACTCTCCCCAGTCTTCCATATTTGTTGATGCAAATGGTTCAAATGTAATGGGTGTGACAAAGGAGACATCCAAAACATGCAATGTTGGTGGGTCTCCAGGAACGTGGCTGAGAAACACTGATTTAAAGCATTCTTTACAGAACATTAACATAAGGTCCTTAAAATATATACAACATTGTAGTTTTGCAGGAATATTTTTTTTCAGATGTTCTTATATAAGCAATTTGTTTCAATCAGCAGATACACATAAAACCAATGCAATAAACACAAATGTATATTTCACTGAACATACACCATTGTACTGTATCGTCTTGTTTTTGTTTATGGGCCTTCACTTGCATACTGTAAAATTTTTATGAGACTGTTTAAAATTTTGGCGCCACGGTGGCCAAGTGGGTAGCACGTTCGCCTCACAGCAAGAAGGTCGCTGGTTCAAGCATCGGCTGGGTCAGTTGCCATTTCTGTGTGGAGTTTGCATGTTCTCCCCGTGGTTGCGTGGGTTTCCTCCGGGTGCTCCGGTTTCCCCCACAAGTCCAAAGACATGCGGTACAGGTGAATTGGGTAGGCTAAATTGTCCGTAGTGTATGAGTGTGAATGAGAATGTGTGGATGTTTCCCAGAGATGGGTTGTGGCTGGAAGGGCATCCGCTGCGTAAAAATATGCTGGATAAGTTGGCGGATCATTCCGCTGTGGCGACCCCGGATTAATAAAGGGACTAAGCCGAAAAGAAAATGAATGAATGAATGAATGTTTCAAATTTTCAAATTATGCAAATGTTTTTGTTTAAGTGACCAATCTTTATTTAATGGGTAAGCAAAAGTGGCAAAATTCAATTCTTTGGGGAAAGAAAAATTAATTAATTAAATTAATTAAATTAAATATGGGCTAATTTGCATAAAATAAAAACAAAATGCAATTTATTTTGCTGAAAATGTACACACACTGAAATTACATTATAATAAATAAATTTTTACAAAGCAAAGTTCTGAACACAATTTCATAATGCTTTTCAGGCAGAATAGATCATTTCAGTGACGTGATAAAGATCCCACTTTTCTCTTGTGATTAAACCCCCTTTTAGTCCTGTATCCACACGGCGAAAACATTGTTTTCATTGTCATTAGTAGATTTCTGTATAAATGTGGCCAAATTGCACACTCTCAGAAATAAAGGTATACGCGAGCAGTCACTGGGGTGCTACCTTTTCAAAAGATACACATTTGTACTTAGAGTACCTCAAAAGCATATATTAGTACCTAAAAATGAAGAGGAACACTTTTGTACTTTTTAGGTACTAATATGAACTCTTGAGGTATTAATATGTACCTTTTGAAAAGGTTCCACTCCAGTGACAGTTCGCGTACCTTTATTTCTGTGGTGCATTATTTAAGAACAAGCTTTTATTACTTTTTTTCTAACTAAAAATGTCTGTTGAATAAAGAAATTACCATTCTGAACCAGTGTTACCTCAGAACCACCTGGCCAAAAAATTTTTATTTAAACAAGGGAAATATTCGTTTGGCCAGTAAATGCTTTCAAAAAAGGCCACAACGACTCCAATTGAACACGTGGAGATGAACTACATAAAACGTTGAACATGCAATACTATTCAAAATATATTTATTCAGCCTTTCAATACAACAAACAAAATATTCCATTTCAAATCAAGGCAACAAAATAAAACTGAAAAAAAATGACCACCTTCTACATTTGCTTTTAAAAAGTCTTTTTTTTTTTTTTTTTTTTTAAGCCAGTCATTAGAATGTTAAGTCTCAGGCTGAAAGAACATCATATCATGGAGGTAATACTTTCTCCTAGCAGTGCTGTCCAGAATGATTTGTGGAATGTACTTGAGGATTATCCTGATAAAGAGGGAGCCAAGTGAACTGCTGCAGAATGCATTTCTGTAAGATCTAAAATGAGGGCTTCCAAGAATGCCTTTCGTGTTAAAGACGTCTTGGCCATCAGTCCCTGCATGATGAACGCATTCTCCACAGTGATGTCCAACAAATGATAAAACATGCATTGATGCCACTTTTTCGCTTTATGTATAGCCCTGAAATGTTCTGTGACGCAATCAGATGAATCCACGACCTCCATGTTCCTGTATGAAGGCAAAACAAAGCAGATTTTAAAATCTAAAAGTGTTTGTCTTAACAATAAACATACAGTAATGGTTTGCACTTTTGTTTGACGTAAAATGTGGATGCTGTTAAATGATCTGTTCACTTAGACAACTAAAACACTGAATTACACACACCGGGCCATTGGTGAAGCCATTGTAAAGAAATTCTCTACTACTGCGCTCTAATCTACCAAAATTCTTTCAGTTACAGAATTGTGTTGGTTAAATATATCCAAAGTTTACGTTTTGTCATTTTGATTTATATAAGACTAATATCTTCATTGTTCCCAGAACTGTTAGGAACTGATTCAGAAATGCAAGAAATAAATTTAGTAGCATTTTTTCCATTCTGTGGCAGAAATGCAAAGATATTCTGTGATTTTTACAATGACAATACGATGACAAGGAACCCCAGACATTGTTACTTACTTGCTGTAGTCCAGCACTACAGCTGGAATGGGGATCTGCTCCAGGGTTCGACGTGCATCCCGCTTCACCTTCCTCTGCACAGTATCGCCTTCATAGGCTTTATGGAATGAAGAGCACATCTGCACCTCCTTGGAGTCTTTCCACTCAACAAACAGCAGCTCGTTGTGTCTAATCCAACGCATGGTGCCACGTGAAGCATTCGTTGACAGCTTGTTCTCGTCTAATTTTGGGTAACCTGTTCTGTTAGGCCAAACAGGGCCACAAGCAAAGACCTTTTTGTCCAGAAGGTCCCTAAAGAGCGTGGGGCTGGTGTAAAACTTGTCTACAAACAATTTGTACCCAGAACCCAACATATTCTCATCCACTAACGCAATCACAGACTCACGGCTCAATCCCTCGCTCTGTGACGCACACGACTTCCCCTCGTAAATAAAGAAGTCCCACGTGTAGCCGCAGGTGCAGTCTGTCAGCGCAAAGAGTTTGAACCCCATATTTGAGGATCTGCTTTTCAGGCTGTGTTTGAGTCCAGTTCTAGCCTGTGGTTTGACCATTCTCTCAACAATGGTGATGTTCTGAAAAGGATGAAAGTATGTTTTGCAGGAGTCCCTAATGACTTGGTACAGAGGCTGGATTTTACCCAGACGTTCATAGCCTGCTGTTCCCTTCCTTAAGATGTTCTTCTCGTCCTCCCTGCTTTCGCTCAGATGAAGAACTTTGGAAATGGACAGAAATTTCTTGTAAGACATGATTTTTGCAGGAAAGGACAGACTGAAGTGCAGGGACTCACTCCAATAGTCTGTGAGTGAAGAGCACCTGAACATACCCATGTAAATTACCAGTGCTATGTATGACTTCACGTCACCTTGAGTAATGAAGTTCCACAACTTGCCCTTTCTCTCCTTGTACTTGGCTCCATAGCTGTTTGTGTAGCCTGCAATGGTCTGAAACATTGTTTTGGGGAAAAAGAGCTGAAAGAACTGCAGGGCGCTGGTGCACCTGTTTGGTAAAATCTGAGGGCCAGGTTTTTGGTTGGGTGTGAAGTCTAGCAGAGGTGGCGCAACATCTGCCTCATCTGAGCTTTGCCACCTTTCTGTTTCAGTCCAATAGAAACCATTTTCATTTTTCCCGTCGTCTCCTTCAGCAGAAGAAAGGCAAAGTCTCTTTCTGTGATGTGGAGCATTTTCTGAATCGCAGTCCTCTTCTGGCAGGTAAAGGTCTGATGAAGGCCTACTGCATGGTACGAGAAGAAATCATAAGATAATTTGCTAAATAGCTGGTAACCAAAGTCAGGTTAGGCCATAAATAAACCATTTTTTATTTACTTTAAACAATCTTCACAGCATGCCTTCGGGTTTTTCATATTACTAAATAACACAAATACAACATTAAAACATTTGAAGGGGAAACAAAAACTCACCAGTCTAGAATAGGATCCATATCATCAATAAACATGTCTTCTGCTGAGCTGTCCACACTGGTTGCCACACTGTCCTGGTCACAGAAATCAAGTTCTTCATCGCTGCTAACTATGATGCAATCCACATTATTTGTAGTGTTCGTCTTCGGAACCAAAGCAGAAGCGAGAAAACCCTCCACTGCAACTGCTGGAACCACAGGAACTGCTGGAACCACAGGAACTGCTGGAACCTCTGGAACCAATTTTCGCTGTTGGATTTTAGAAGGGCAAAGAAAGAGACAATAGCCGTATTTCTACAGTCAGGCCAGTACAAGCCAGGGCTTTTATCGGGCCGGGCCAATAGCCCGGGAGCTTGAGCAGTAAGGCTGAAATCATGTCGCTTTTCTACTGTTGGGCCAATAGCTTGCAGCAACATAAATCTACTTGCATTTTTTGGGCAAATCGTAGGCAAGGCTTCATCCTTTAAATGCATTTTTGTTGCGAGCCCAGCCTTATATTGGCCAAGGTTTGAAAAGCAGTCAGGCGAAAAATGTTTTGCACACACAAGCAAGTGTTTGGCCACTCTTTCTGGGACATTACCATCACATATAAAAATAAGCTATTTTGCCGTTGCCACTTCTGAAGATGGGATTCTGTGCAAGGATGCATTTGAGGCTGTGCATCCAAATACAGAGCAGGTTGCATGCCAGGATCGCCTCAATGTTCGAGCACAGATAAACGAAAGGCACCGTCTCTAACCAAATAGCTATATGTTTACAAAAAGGGTGCACGATCAATTGAAACAGGTCACTGAATGACCATTTTTAAAAGTCACTCAGTTTAGAAATAACTGGCTTCATGTCTTCTCTGCGTGGGCAGACTCTACAGAAGTGAACATTTCACCTGATGTGACCTTTAATTGCAAGCAAGGAGAACTCCACTGGACGGTGCTCAAATCTTTATATTACATTATGATAACAGGTTAATACTTGTAACAATGGTCCATTAGTTAATGTATTTATTTAATAAAGTAAATAAAAATTAACAAACTTGTACAGTTTATTAAAAGGATAGTTAACCTAAAGATGAAAATTCTGTCATCATGGGCAAATATTGATTTATGGGTGAACTATCCCTTTAGTCATAGTTCAACATTTACTAATTCATTATTAAAACTCAATGTTGTGCTTGTCAACATTAGTTATTGCACTGCGCGTTAACGAACTAACAATGAATGAACAACTTTATTTTCATAAAGATGAATAAATACTGTAAAAAATAATGTTTGTTCTTTCTTAGTGCATGCGAGTAAATACATTACCTAATGGACTGCTATTTTAAAGTGTTGTCGACATAATTTAATGTAAAAAATTCGAAATAATAAAGACAATTAATGAAGACTTGGGAGAAGGACGCTTTGTTTTAGAATTATTTGAGCTGATCTGACCAACAGCTAAGCAAACATGCACCTAAACAACAGTAAAGTACAGCAGTAGCCATGTGCTAATGTAGACGTCTTGTTTATAGGTTACAAGAAAACACAGCTCCATGTTTAGACTTATCTAAAATAAAAACAACAGACAATCTGCATTCGGTGACGGTGGACCCACAAACTATTATATCGCCAGGTGAGCCCAGATGTGAGCAGCGGTGTACTCTTTTACATTTGATAATAAAAGATAAACATCGACAATTAATAACACTTACAGGTTGCGATTCAGAGGAGCTGGTTGGTCCAAATAAAGTGGGAGCTGACCCTTCTTTAATGATTAAGCGTTTCGCATACCCCGCGTTGACCACGCCGAGATTTATGAAGCAGTCGTCAGCAAAATGACGGGCACACAGCGAAAGGTTGGGACTGTACCACCGCGGCGTGCTTGTAAAAATGAAGTTTAACCACTTTCTCCTCACGTTCTCCTCCTTTGGAAGCGTATACAGCACTAACTTGCTCCGACAGCGCAGAAAACAGCGCCTTCTCGACATGTCGATACAGGAAGCAAACCGAAACTCCTCCCTTTTGGTTTGATAGGATGTATAACGCTAACTTTTAAAGGGGTGGCGTGTTTTTATGGTTTTATTGTGCGTATGGGGTGCAGAATAATGTGTCCCCTGTAGCTAAATTGTAAACAGTGCCAAACACCCGCTGTTTACATCCTTGTTTAGGGTAAGGTCCCTACATGCTTGCTAAAGCATACAGCTAATGCTATAAAA
Organism: Danio albolineatus; assembly: GCA_903798035.1. NCBI lineage: Eukaryota > Metazoa > Chordata > Actinopteri > Cypriniformes > Danionidae > Danio > Danio albolineatus. The sequence continues at coordinate 126,704 of CAIGQQ010034688.1, forward strand.
TAACATATGAATTTTAAGATATCAATTTTAACAAATACTTACCCGTTGTGGCTCACAATCCACAGCATCTTCCTTTATTGTCGGGACAGCTCCTTCTTTGAGGACAAGTTTGAGGCCGAATCCAGCATTAAACTGTGAGTAATTCAGGAAGCAGTTCTTTGTGAAATGTCTTGCACAGAGAGCTATATCTTTCTTATAACTCTCTGGAACAGAATTAAAAATAAACTGTAACCACTTCTCTCTTTGTTCCCTGTCTCTTGGAAGGCCAAATAAAGAAAAAGGGCAACTTCCGTGAAAATAGCAGCGTTTGGAGGGCATTGTGCCTTTCTCTACTGTTACAGTGCCTCAGTGACCACGCCCCTTTTGCCACGCGTTTATGACATAATTAACCCGGATGTTTTTTTTTCTTTGTGGAAGTAAATCTGAAGTGAAGGGGATGATTGCAAAAATAATAATAATAATAAAAATACGTAGGAAATGGCAGATGGGGTGGGATAATGAAGTTGAAAGGAGGCATATGCATCTTCAAGGAAGTGTGGGTGTTGTAGGAAATAGGTTTGGTAAGTTATAAGTGTGGACAAACAGAAACAACAGGGCATGTAATTACAGATTATGAGGCATATGAAAAAAACAGATTGCAATTAATCAAAGCGCTAAGTATATATGGGATAAATAATGTCATTATTAGTTTTTATTTAAAAGAAATTTGATTAATAGAGTTTAAGAATGGATTAGTAATATCAATTAGTTATAAATTTATTCTGCTATCAACAGTATATGTTTTTTTTTCTTCCTTTTTTTCCCCCTGGCAATCTCATCGCCTCCATTCTTATCATATATCCTGTATTTCATTCTTTCTCAACCGTTATGTTCTACACTCCTGTCAAGTAGGAATGCACCAGTTAAGTTTGTCTGTCAACTGCCATTAACCTCAAAAGAAGATTCATTCCAAACTTTGTTCACTGTACAGGCTTTGCCAAAGACTATACAGGGGTTGGACAGTGAAACTGAAACACATGGTTTTATACCGCAATTATTCATTAGTATGGTGTAGGGCCTTCTTTTGCGGTCAATACAGCATCAGTTTGTCTTAGGAACGATACAAGTCCTGCACGGAGACCAGAGCAATTTTGAGGCATTCTTCTTGCAGAATAGTGGCCAGGTCACTACATGATGCTGGTGGAGGAAAATATTTCCTGACTCGCTCCTCTAAAACACCACAAACTGGCTTAATAATATTTACACTTGGTGACTGTGCAGGCCATGGGTGATGTTCAACTTCATTTCAAACCTTTCCAAAGGTTTGAATATAACAGCCCAGTCATGTTTACTGACCCTCTGAAGATCCTAACAATCAGTTTTGGTGGAAACAGGAGGGTTAATGTGCACATGTAATTCTGCAGTGAGTTGGGCAGCTGTGTTATGCTTTTTGGAAAAAATCCAGGTTAGCACCCGGACATCCCTTTCAGACTTCCATGACTTCTTTCATCCACAGTTACTCCTGTTGGATGTGGTTTGTCCTCCTTGGTGGTATGCTGACATTACTCCGGATACCTTGGATTGATCCATAACAATAACTTGCTGTCTTGGTCACAGATGTGCCAGCGAGATGTGCACCAACAATTTATCTCTGATAGGTCACCTATAATGTTGTATGCTTTGCAATATTTAAGCAAAACTCTGCTATTATTCTGCTAACTAAACCTTCACACTCTTACTGCACTTAATGGTGGAATGTGCTGTAAATGAAAATAGGCCACCGGTCTGGTTCAATTTTGCCATGAAACCTCCAACACTAAATTGGCCTGTGCTTCAGTTTCATTGTCCAACCCCTGTAATCTACTACTACTACTACTAATAATAATAATAATAATAATTCATTCATTCATTTTCTTGTCGGCTTAGTCCCTTTATTAATCCAGGGTCGCAACAGCGGAATCAACCGCCAACTTATTCAGCATATTTTTACGCAGCGGATGCCCTTCCAGCCGCAACCCATCCCTGGGAAACATCCACACACACACATTCACATTCATACACTATACAGACAATTTAGCCTACCCAATTCACCTATACCACACATGTCTTTGGACTTGTGGGGGAAACCGGAGCACCCGGAGGAAACCCACGCAACCACAGGGAGAACATGCAAACTCCACACAGAAATGCCAACTGACCCAGCCGGGGCTCGAACCAGCAACCTTCTTGCTGTGAGGCGAACAAGCTAACCACTAGGCCACTGTGGCGCCTACTAATAATAATACTACTAATAATAATAATAATTATAGGGGGCAGCACGGTGGCTCAATGTTTAGCACTGATGCCTTACAGCTAGAAGGCCACTGGTTCAAGTCCCAACTGGGTCAGTTGACATTTCTGAGTGGAGTTTGCATGTTGGTGTGGATTTGCTCCGAGTGCTCCGATTTTCCCCACAGTCCAAAGACATGCGCTATAGGTGAATTGAATAAACTAAATTGACCGTAGTGTATATAATCAAATTATTAACTGTGTTTTTATAACGTGAGTGAAAGCATTAGCAGCTTAAACTAAGTTTCAATTTGACTTTTACATCCATAAATATTAGATGTGTTATCATAAAAAAATGACCCATGACTAATTAATATAATCCCTCAGTAGTCATACCTATGTAGATAACAAACATATAGTGGGTAAGTCGCCATAAACAAAAGTGTGTCATCAACAGGATGCTAAAATGGCTTAATGTGAGACTTCTTGTGGTCAGAATGATACCCATCAACCACATTTTTTTCCCCAGCCGGACCCTGTGAACAGACAAGCATGTGTTTGTCAGCATTGGTTTAGTCAGATATACAGTTATGATGGTGAATTGTCATTTGACTGTATTATTATTTAGTTTTATCTGTTATTTCATGTTTCTGAAATTATTTCGTGGTTCCATCTAGTGGCTAATTTTCCGATCTTGTTCTAAAAGTGATTGAAGTAAATAAAATATCAAGTAAATAAACATATAAATAAATAAAAATAGAAAGTCCAAAGTAGGTTTACACACCTTTTAATTTTGGTTGTATATCAATAGCGTTATAACAACAGTTTTATTTTACACTAGAGGTTTACCACATGGGGGCAGAAATTCTCGAGCACCCTTTCAGCCTTTGCACTTGTCTACTTACATGTTTAAATACAACATTTCCAGATCTGTTTGACCCAAGTGTTCTATGGAGGATAAAACCTACAAAAACAATAAATAAATAAACAAATACACAAATAAATGAGTAAATAAATCCAAAAATCCCTGTATAAATAAAATAATAAATAAATAAAAATGCAAATAAATAAGTATGTACACAAATCTCTAATCCTAACCCTAAGCTGAGGGTTAGGATTTCTTTTCATCTTGATTGTTTGTATTCACAGCTGTGTAGGTATGTAGAGAAATGCTGTTTCTTTACAAAGTGACCATCAGGGCCTTGTATGCAGATTACAATGTTTTGGTTGTTTTCACCATTGCATGTCAACAATTTCATTGATTATCAGTAGTCCATATTAATTCAAGAAATAAAACAAAACATTTGAGTGGGAGATATGCAAACCATAAACAAAACAGTGCTTATAATATTGAATATTATGTTCATCACTTTCCTCATTCAAGACAACTCGTGTTATATAAATCTTTTAAACCAATCTTCAGTCCTTAACCTCCTAGGGCTTGAGTGTCCACATACCTGGACAGCACATTTTAGGTCTTAATTGGCTATTTAAAATACTTTGAATGCTTGATATTTTGTAAAGACATACAGTGTCATCCTGCAACTGTTTTGCAGCATATTAAATGTCACAAACACTACTTTTAACTGTCCAAAATGGCAAAAAAAAAAAAATGTTGGTTTTACACTCTGATAGTCAAAGCAGGTTAAAAAAACATCGATGTTTTAAAAACAAGTCAGGAAAAAGTGTTTTATGTAAATTCGGACTACGAGTCCACATATATGGATATCATTTTTCTCTAAAAGTACATTATATCAAAAGATGATACTTAGGTTTTATTCTTATTAGGTTCCAATAAGCCCAAATAGCAAAGAGAAATAAAAAATGCATGTAAAAAAACACCTTTGGCATTAAGAGAAAATGCTTTGCTCACTTTCATTACTCTTGCTTGTATTTTCATGCACTGACTCGTCGTGAAATTCAGTGCTAATTTCGTTTTGTTTCATTGTTGCGCCTTTGCAGTTTACACAGCCCCAGCACCACCGGACAACATTTCTATAGGCCAGGTGTTTGTAAGAACCGTCCTTCACAGAATAAAAGATGCACTACTTAAATGCACTACTTGTATAAACATCTACACTCTGGTAAACTTATTTTCATACTTTGTTTTAATGGTACTGCAACTGCCCACCACTGAATAAAAGATGCACTACCTAAATGCACTACTTTTATAACTATCTGCACTATTTCCTGACCAGCAATATCTGACTTGTATTAAATGTTTCAACCGCAGGTACTGTTATTGTTTGTACATTCACTTGCTAAAAGTACTCTTCTCACCTGTGACTCAAATAGTCCTGTAAATGTGTCTTGTGACATTCTCAATAGTTACACCATTGAATTAAATGCTAATATGTCAATGTTAGGTTTTGTGTCATCCTTTTGTAGGTTGCATTTCAATGTGTGAGGTGTTAGCTAATCACCACCAGATTGAATCTTGAATTGCCTCATTTACATTTGCATGCTGGGCGCCACGGTGGCCTAGTGGGTAGCATGTTCGCCTCACAGCAAGAAGGTCGCTGGTTCGAGCCTCGGCTGGGTCAGTTGGCCTTTCTGTGTGGAGTTTGCATGTTCTCCCCGTGGTTGCGTGGGTTTCCTCCGGGTGCTCCGGTTTCCCCCACAGTCCAAAGACATGCGGTATAGGTGAATTGGGTGAGCTAAATTGTCCATAGTGTGTGTTTGTGAGTGAGTGTGTATGGATGTTTCCCAGAGATGGGTTGCAGCTGGAAGGGCATCCGCTGCGTAAAACAAATACTGGATAAGTTGGCGGTTCATTCCGATGTGGCGACCCCGGATTAATAAAGGGACTAAGCCGAAAAGAAAATGAATGAATGAACATTTGCATGCTATAATGTACTCCAATCAGTAAGTTTACTTTCACCACCCCTACAAAATTTTCTGGGGGCGCCACTGGATCATAGTATGAACTCCAGCGTGGTGATTGGATGTCTGGACCGGCCTATATGGGGCGGTACAAAGTGACGTCAATGAGTTTTCAGCAAATCAGTGTATGAGTTCATGAGAAAGACTTGGGTTGAACCAATCAGCGCGCTCTATTGTGGATGAGCTGAAACTTCATTAATATGCAAGATTTAGCTCCGAAGACCCATTTTACCTGCTGCAGTGTTCAGAGAAACGCCACATCGCGAACCGTAGTTCAAGCCAGAAGAAGAAAAGTTGGGAGACATGGTTCGTCAGTGTTGCGTATATAAGTGTGCCGCAACAAAGGCTTTGTTTCCTTTTCCCCGCGAACAAAGCGCAGCTCTCGCATGGATCCAAGCCGTTGGGATACAGTGGTCTGCTACCACGCGTCATAAATATGTTTGTAAGGAACATTTTGTACCCGAGAGCTTTAACAATTTGGAAATGGTGAAATCCGGATTTGCAACTCGACTCATTTTAAAAAAAGGCGCTGTTCCAACTCCAGTTGATTGTCCCGTCTCTACGGATTTAGTAAGTGTGAGATCTGTGTTTATGTTTCTCCAGATGGCAAAGTTAGTTACAGTCGTCAACAGTACTTTCAGTTTTTGAAGACATAACTTAATGAAATACCAGAGGTTACTGAATAGTTTACAGTAATATTACTACAATATTATGGACTGAAAATACCTTATTTTAAATAAATCTTGTCTGTTCGGTGTCTTTTTAGACGGGTGTACCACAGTTACATCCGTCATCTGAACCCGAAGTGCGGTGCAAGGTGGGCTGTCTGATGTTTTCACAACAGATGCGGCATGCCAAAAGGTTGTTCGCCAATCAAGCATACCAGCACACTACACAGTTGTAAATCAGTAACTTATGTCGATCAATACAGTCAATAAATGTTGTGTATATATATGTTTGTGTGCGTATATAAATGCAGTTGACGTTTTTGTGTTTTAAAAGGGTGATCTATGAAGAGCTTATTGAATTGAAATCTTCAATACCTACTGTGAAAACATGATTTATGATAACTACTAAAATCTCTGGTTTTAGTCATTTCCATGAATCATGTTTTTTTCTGAATGTACTCTTCAATGATCAACATTAAACATTATATCTGTTTATCATATGCATCCTGCTGCAGCCGTGTAACAGGAGGAGTCTGGAGTTTGGCCAGTCAGTATGGACTGTAGTATTATTAAATATGTGTCTCTCATATAGGCATGGGATAAAAGTTTTCAAGGTATACTACGGTTTGGAAAAGTCAAGGTTTTCATACTACCAAAATTTTCTGTAATACCGTTCCTAAGGTATTATTTTATTCTTTTTGTTTTAATTTTATTTTTATTTTATTTTTTTTAGGACAACAGCAGAACCAGCAGAAAAAAAATATAAAAGTGTTATTGAAACTAATGAAGACAGAAGTCAATGATTCATTGTAATTATTTAGCCTGATATGTTTACTGCTCCAAAATATTATAAATCTTTCAAAAAAAAAAAAAAAAAATTATATATATATATATATATATATATATATATTGTGTACAAAGGGGAAAAAAAGTCCCAGACATTTAAAAATAATATATATTAGAACAGTAATCACAATACGTTGATACTGTGAAACCGTGATATTTTTATCCAAGGTTATCATACCGGCCAAAACTTATACCTGCCCATGCCTGCTCTCATATACTGTATTGTGCCACTTTGACATCTTTAGACAGACATCTTCCCTCTTCATTAACTATATAGTGCACCTGCAGATCAACTATTAGCATGTGAAAGAGGAATCACCACTCTAGGACTTCTTTTTTGATGTTGTTTGTCTTATTTTCTTGGCAACTACATGAGCAATTCATCCAAAAGTACTATTGTATGTGCTGTTTTCTTATACTCCCAAGATTTTGTCAGTTCTTCTTTAACTGGAAGTCTCAGTTTAGTGAACACAAATATAGCAACTTTAGGTGTTTTATTCTAAAATTTGTCTGAATTTTCACATGCATCACTGAGAATGATCATGTGCTGAAGGCTCCTCATCCTGTTCTTTTGGACTGATATTTTATTCCATATAGTTTCTTAAGCAAAGATGCTAATGCCGAATTGTACACTATACTGCCATTACTTATTACTGGTCTAGGCATTGTGCAGTATACTATTTTCAAAAGTTGTTGACTTGCTCTCAAATTTACCCACAGCATTTGTCAGTTATTGTCTTTGTGTGTATAACTTCCATTCATACTCCAAGCATTGACCACCTTCTTATTCAATTTTCTGGTCTGATCTCAAGACTATGCAAATGACTGAGAACGCACCAATCAGAGGCTGCATTTTTATGATGTCATCATGTAGACTTCTTAAAGTATTTGTCCAGTATTTTAAAAATACAAGACTAAAGTATTTTGAAACAAAATATTAACCCATCTTCATAAACCCTATCAAATACTAGTTACAAAGTACTGTTTTGTATTTAAAATATGTTCATTTTAGTTAACGTTTGTTAATGAAAATGCAGTTATTCATGGTTAGTTCATGTTAACTCACGGTGCATTAGTTAATGTTAACAGGCATGGACTTGGATGTTAATAATGCATTAGTAATTGTTCAATTATGCTTAATAAATGCTGTACAAGTGTTTTTCATGTTAGTAAATGCATTAACTAATAAACCTTATTGTACAGTGTTACCAAATATGTATTTGAAATACTTGTATCATAAATACTGGCCATGCCAGGCTGTGGGTCAGATTAGCTCAAATAAGTCCAAAACAAAGTGTTCTTTTTCCAAGTCTTCATTGTTTGTCTTTTATTAATTCAAAACCTTCATTATAAACCTTTTATTAATTTAAAAAAAAAAATCCATGTGTATATATTTATTTTTTTATTTTATAATAGATTTGGTAAGTTTTGGTTTGCTTATTGGTTTATAGTTTGTGACACTAACTGAAGACTTGGGAAAAAAGGGCTTTCAGTGTCAATGTAAAAGTGTATGGGCACAAAAAAAAGTATTAAATTTGATGCAAGAAATCCTATTGTGGAAGTTGTCCTAAACAAAATAACAACCTTTAGAAAACCTTCATTGGGCAATTTAACCTGTGCTAGTATATTTTTTTTTATTGTTTGCAAAAGAGGTTTTTACTAAGAGTGGAATATTTGTTCACAGAGACCGATTCCTCGACAGAGCAGTGGCTTGGGCAAGAGGAATGGGAAGACTGAAGTAACGTGTATGCGTTCAAAAGTACGGACATGTAAACGACAAATTTTCCTCACACATAAATTGGGGCAAATTGAACATATAAATGATCTGGTGGTTATTTTGGTTCCCAATGACTCTTTCTTTGCCCCTCTAAAATCCAACAGCAAAAATCAGTTCCAGTGGCTCCAACAGTTATTGTGGTTCCAGCAGTCACCGTGGTTCCAGCAGTCACCGTGGTTCCAGCAGTCGCCGTGGTTCCAGCAGTTCCTGTGGTTCCAGCAGTTCCTGTGGTTCCAGCAGTTGCAGTGGAGCGTTTTCTCGCTTCTGCTTTACTTCCCAGGACGAACACCACAAATAATGTGAATTGCAACATAGTTAGCAGCGATGAAGAACCTGATTTCTGTGACCAGGATAGTGTGGCTACCAGTGTGGACAGCTCAGCAGAAGACATGTTTATTGATGATATGGACCCTATTCTAGACTGGTGAGTTTTTGTTTCCCCTTTAAATGTTTTAATGTTGTATTTGTATTATTTAGTAATATGAAAAACCCGAAGGCATGCTGTGAAGATTGTTTAAAGTAAATTTAAAAAATGGTTTATTTATGGCCTAACTTGACTTTGGTTACCAGCTATTTAGCAAATTATCTTATGATTTCTTCTCGTGCCATGCAGTAGGCCTTCATCAGACCTTTACCGACCAGAAGGAGATTATGATTCAAAAGACACTCGACATCACAGAAAGAGACTTTGCCTTTCTTCTGCTGAAGGAGACGACAGGAAAAATGAAAATGGTTTCTATTGGACTGAAACCGAAAGGTGGCAAAGCTCAGATGAAGCAGATGTTGAGCCACCTCTGTTAGACTTCACACCCAACCAAAAACCTGGCCCTCAGATTTTACCAAACATGTGCACCAGCGCTCTGCAGTTCTTTCAGCTCTTTTTCCCCAAAACAATGTTTCAGACCATTGCAGGCTACACAAACAGCTATGGAGCCAAATACAAGGAGAGAAAGGGCAAGTTGTGGAACTTCATTACTCAAAGTGACGTGAAGTCATACATAGCACTGGTAATTTACATGGGTATGTTCAGGTGCTCTTCACTCACAGACTATTGGAGTGAGTCCCTGCACTTCAGTCTGTCCTTTCCTGCAAAAATCATGTCTTACAAGAAATTTCTGTCCATCTCCAAAGTTCTTCATCTGAGCGAAAGCAGGGAGGACGAGAAGAACATCTTAAGGAAGGGAACAGCAGGTTACGAACGTTTCGGTAAAATCCAGCCTCTGTACCAAGTCATTAGGGACTCCTGCAAAACATTCTTTCATCCCTTTCAGAACATCACCATTGTTGAGAGAATGGTCAAACCACAGGCTAGAACTGGACTCAAACACAGCCTGAAAAGCAGATCCTCAAATATGGGGTTCAAACTCTTTGCATTGACAGACTGCACCTGCGGCTACACATGGGACTTCTTCATTTACGAGGGGAAGTCGTGTGCGTCACAGAGCGAGGGATTGAGCCGTGAGTCTGTGATTGCGTTAGTGGATGAGAATATGTTGGGTTCTGGGTACAAATTGTTTGTAGACAAGTTTTACACCAGCCCCACGCTCTTTAGGGACCTTCTGGACAAAAAGGTCTTTGCTTGTGGCCCTGTTTGGCCAAACAGAACAGGTTACCCAAACTCGGCTAAGAACAAGCTGTCAACGAATGCTTCACGTGGCACCATGCGTTGGATTAGACACAACGAGCTGCTGTTTGTTGAGTGGAAAGACTCCAAGGAGGTGCAGATGTGCTCTTCATTCCATAAAGCCTATGAAGGTGATACTGTGCAGAGGAAGGTGAAGCGGGATGCACGTCGAACCCTGGAGCAGATCCCCATTCCAGCTGTAGTGCTGGACTACAGCAAGTAAGTAATATCAGTGTTTCCTCTAGGAATTTTTTCCAGCTGTGGTGGCAGGCCTTTTACACAGGTCCACCAACTACCTATGGCTTTATTTCAATGACAAATATCATGAGCGCAGTATTACAAGTCAAAATCGCATTCATGTAATACGAGCATGCTAATCTCTTTGCTTGTGTGCCAATTTCCTCTTTTCGTTCACAAAACTCTAGCATTTATTAGATTTGCTAGGAATATTTATGAATGTCTCCAATAGACCTACAGAATGGCATTGGAAGTAATGTCCTGAAGTAAAGCGAAACGGCCATAAACTCCAGCAAGATAAAGTCATTGTATGCAGAACCATAAACCTTTATCTATAAATAAAGTATGATTATAGAAACTGTGTTCATCATAACTAAAAGCTTCATCGTGTTTGCTGGCCTCACACATCCTGTCAGTCGAGTAATTTTAAGGCATTTTAAAACTAGATTTGATCAAGTGGTTTTTACCAGATGTCGTTTTGGACATACAAGACTAACTCATGGGTTTTTGCTCCAAGGTGAAAACAGTGTTTGTACTGCACAATTCCTCTATCTATAAAACACATTTTACTGGACTGTCCTGCTCCTAATGACTCCAGAAGATTTGTTTTATGAAATGAACTCTCTTAAGGACGTTTTTAACAAAGTGACACCAGAAAAGATTTTAAGATTTTTTCTGTTAATACATGATAAAAATTCTATTTAATTTATGTATTCATTTGGTTGTTGATTTTTAATTGTACATCTATTATTGAAATGTTCCTGCCGTAAAAATAGCCTTGGTTTCTGACATGCCATTAAATTAAATAAAACTGAATTGAACTGTCAGTCGGTCAGCATGTAACCTTAAAGTTTAAACTAATCGTCTCTATCTGACGTTTGTCAAAATTGAGTTATTAACATATTCTTATTAATTGACAACTTATTTACATTTTTTTTCATAAGTTGTTTACTTTAAGACTTTTTATTTAAAAAAAACAAATGTCACACACTTACTGTTTGCTATGGAATGCAAAAACTTTGAAGCTAAATATTTCAAAATTATTCAGAACGCAGATAGAACCTTATAATTCCAAGCTGACAAAATAACGCATAGCACTACAGAAAAGTTCGCTTCATTATAATTCACTTCACATTTCAGTACGTTTTGGTGCTATTATAACCCACTTCAAAAAGTGAGCAGACTTGATTGAATGAGAAGCTGTGATGAGGCTGTGGCAGAAATGAATTTTGGTGTGGCGTCCTGCCATGGAAGAACGTAGCAGAAACCATATATATTGTCTGGGGTTCCTTGTCATGATATTGTCCTCCAGCACATTCAGTTTTTAATACATTTGCAGTGGAAGATCACAGAATACCTTTGCATTTCTGCCACAGAATGGAAAAAATGCTACTAAATTTATTTCTTGCAATTCTGAATCAGTTCCTAACAGTTCTGGGAACAATAAAGATGTTAGTCTTACATAATTACGTTCAAAGAGGTAATGATTCGCACTCATCGGATAATTGCTTTGTGTTGTTTTTATTTTTACATTCTTCACAAACGTTTCGGCACAATGCCTTCCTCAGCGTGACACATGCTGAAACGTTTGTGTCATTGAGTCACCCAAAGAATGTAAAAATAAAAACAACACAAAGCAATTATCTGATGAGTGCGAATCATTACCTCTTTGAACGAAAGTATTGACTAGATTAACGCACCAAAAAGTTTCTTTAAAAAAACGCAAGCGCGCAGGGCAAATTTCATTACTTTACGCATGCGAGTCTTACATAATTAAAAATGACAAAACGTAAACTTTGGATACATTTAACCAACACATTTCTGTAACTGAAAGAATTTTAGTAGATTATTACACATATCAGTGTAAGGGTATCAATAGCAATAGCAGACTACAGTAGTAGAGGCATCACCAATGGCCAGGGGTCTCATGTACAAAGACTTGCGTTGAATTAATACTAAAACATTGCGTACAGACAAAGCTGTAAATGTGCGTATGCAGTAAAAAAAATCAGATGTATGAAACACTGCATACACGGATTCCTCGCATATTCTCTTCGTACATCCGAATTAACGTGAAATTATGCGCACATGCACAAGCGTAAAACCCCTTCTTGCCTCTCCCCCTGTATAAATATGGTAATGACTCCACTTTGGCAAAACCAAACAAAAAAGCAACGGAAAAAGCAAGCAAAGAGAGAAACTTCACAGGATGTGAATTGGAGGTGCTCCTATGCGGAGGTAAACCAGAGAAAAACTGTATTATTTGCAAGTTTGTCCTCCTCCAGAGTTAATACCAAAAGAAAAAAAATAGAGTGGGAGAGTTTAGCTGACGCAGTTAACGCAGTGGGGTCTTACGAATTAAAAAAGAAGCGATCCAATGTAAAGGCGCAGGCCATTGACAATGTCCTCTTATAAAGCCAACTGCCATTGCCATAGACTAAGGGTTTATATGCCTAAGCCATATACATTTGCAAATGCTTTTATATGTTCTAAATCACATAATTGGTAGAAAAATATTGTGTCAATTAACCCATTTTTTTATAAATTAATAGCAATGTTTTTCACATGTGCTGGTGCCATTTTTGTAGTGTGCAATTTAACATAATTGCCACACACAAGAAATACACGTACGCCAGACATGAAGTAGCACGGACCAATGCATATTCTCACGTTAATTTCATCGTTGGTAAATCCAAACGTGAGCGTAAAAACCTGGCGTACTCAAAGATTTTGTGCATTTGCAGCGTTGATGCATAAGGGCCCCTGGTGTGTGTAATTTAGTGTTTTTGGTGTTATGTGATCTGTTCATTTAGACAACTTTCAATTTTTCTATACTTTATTTTTATTTATTTTTTTAGGAAGAAAAAAGAAAAGGAAAAAAAACCACAAATAATAAATAAAATATTAAATACAATATACAACTTTCACATTGGAAGTCAAACAAAAATACAAAACATTGTACGTTTATGGTTAAAATCTCAAAATCTGCTTTGTTTTGCCTTCATACAGGAACATGGAGGTCGTGGATTCATCTGATTGCGTCACAGAACATTTCAGGGCTATACATAAAGCGAAAAAGTGGCATCAATGCATGTTTTATCACTTATTGGACATCACTGTGGAGAATGCATACATCATGCAGGAACTGATGGCCGTGAAGCCTTTAACACGAAAGGCATTCTTGGAAGCCCTCATTTTAGATCTTACAGAAATAGATACTCTGCATTCTGCAGCAGTTCACTTGGCTCCCTCTTTATCAGGATAATCCTCAACTACATTCCACAAATCATACTGGACAGCACTGCGAGAAAGTATTACCTCCATGATATGACGATGTTCTTTCAGCCTGAGATGGAGCATTCTAATGACTGGCTTAAAGCAAATGTAGAAGGTGGTCGATTTTTCCACTGTTTTTGGTTTCATTTTTTGCCTTGATTTGAAATTAAATGTTTTGTTTGTTGCATTCAAAGGCTGAATAAAATATAGTTTGAATAGTATTACGTGTTCTACGTTTTATGTAGTTCATCTCCACATGTTTATTTGGAGATTGATTCTGAGCTAACACTGGTTCAGAAGGTTAACTATTATTTTTGTTAAAAGTAATAAAAGATTGTCCAGAAATAATGCAATTCGGCCACATTTATACAGAAATCTATATGACGATGAAAACATTATTTTGCTACTGTGGATACTGGTCTGAAAAGGTGTTTTATCACAAGAGAAAAGTGACTCTTCATCACGTCACTGAAATGAGCTATTCTGCTATGTTTTTAGGACTTTGCTTTGTAAAAGTTGAATCAACACTCCAACAGCTGATCTTTTAATGAATATAATTTCAGCGTGCCTACATTTTCAGCAAAGTAAATTGCATTTAGTGTTTATTGTATGCAAACTAGCCCACATTTAATCTTTGAGAATTGAATTTTTCCACTTTTGCTTACCCATTAAATAAAAAATGGTGACTAAAACAAAAACTTTGCACAATTTGATAATTTTAAATAGTCCCAAACAAAATCTTAAAAATCAGACTGACAGAGAACAATCTATCGACGTAAATGAGTACAAACTCTTTATTTGCTATGTCATGACATTTTCATGCTCCAGTGGAAACATGTGGTTTCCTTACTGACTGAGAATGACATCAGTGTCATCGAAACTGCGAAAGACCTCCTGTAGGAAAATTTATTAACGTTTTATGAACAGTCTCACTGTGTGAACAGACCTTAAAGTGACAGTTCACCCAAAAATGAATATTTGCTCACTATATGTACTAACCCTCAAGTGGTTTCAAACCTTTTTTTTTCCTGTTGAACACAAAAGATATTTTGACAGACATTAGAAATGTGTGACTTCCATTGGAAACCCCCTATTGTATTCAACAGAAGCACACTCGAACAGGTTTGTGACAAACGAAAGATGAGTAAATGATTACAGAATTGTCAATTTAGGGTGAACTGTCCCTTTAAGAGGAAGGGCAGAAATCTTTTAGATGTAATAAAATAGGGCTGTCCAAGAATTAATCGTGATTATTCATTCATTCATTTTCTTTTCGGCTTAGTCCCTTTATTAATCCAGGGTCGCCACAGCGGAATGGACCGCCAACTTATCCAGCATTTGTTTTACGCAGCGGATGCCCTTCCAGCCACAACCCATCTCTGGGAAACACATCCATACATTCTCATTCACACACATACACTACGGACAATTTAGCTTACCCAATTCACCTGTACCGCATGTCTTTGGACTGTGGGGGAAACCGGAGCACCCGGAGGAAACCCACGCAACCACGGGGAGAACATGCAAACTCCACACAGAAATGCCAACTTGCCCAGCCGGGGATCGAACCAGCGACCTTCTTGCTGTGAGGCGAACGTGCTACCCACTAGGCCACCGTGGCGCTAATCGTGATTAATCACATCCAAAATAAAAGTTTGTTTTGACATAATGTGTGTGTGTTATATATATTTATTATGTATATGTGATAAAAACATTCATAGAAGCCAAAACTATATATAAAAAAGTTACATCAAAGTAGTTACATCATATTCAAATGTAAAATTTGTATCATACACATATATTTTTTATATATCTAAATATAAACCAACATTTTATCAAGTATATGCATTTGTGTATTTATATATTCATAATAAAATATACACAGTACACACACAAATATTATGTTAAACTTTTATTTTGGATGTGATTAATCACGATTTAATTTTTTGACAGCCCTAAATAAATAATATCATTATTTGTGTTCAGAAGATTAAATAAAGTCTTATGGCATCTGATAAGACTTGAGTAAATGAAGACTATTTTCATTTTTGGGTGACCTTACAAAATCTCTGTGAGGCATGAGGTTTTCACTAACCACATCATGACTTTTATTGACTAGTTTAAACCCCTACCCCCAGTTTCACAAACAAGGTTCAAGGCTAGTTATGGGTTAAATTGAATGTTTGAGCTGTCTCGACTGAAAATAACTTGCAGTGCGATGTCTTAAAGTATGTCAGTCATTTTTCATCTCCATGTGCACACCAGTCATGTATTTTTCTAAGGCTGTTTTTATAAATGTGGCTTTAATAACATAATTTAACTAAGGTCTAGTCCTGGCTTAAGCTAAGCCCTGTTTGTGAAACTGGGCCTAAATGTTCTACAATAGTGCTTTTGTCCATTGTAAAAATTAAGACGTCTTTTGTCGGCTCCAGTGGTGTAGTGGTTAGTGCGTCAACACATGCAGTCCGGGGCTCAAGGCGACCCGAGTTTGATTCTGCCTCTCGTCCTATGCCGATCCTACCCCTCTCTCTGGTTCCCTCTCTACTGTCCTATCCATTAAAGGTGAAAACCCTTAAAAAATAATTATTAAATTTTTAAAAAAAATGAAGACGTCTTCCAAAAAAACAATATAAATATTTTTATTCAAATAATAACGATAACATACTTATTTCATGTACAAAATCAGGCAATTTTCACAACATACTGTTTCTGAAGATAAATTACACAGAGTTACATTGCTAATAATATAAATATATTGAAACAATCGCTACATATACACTTACATTTAAAGGGACAGTTCACTCAAAAATGAAAATATTGTCATCATTTACTAACACTTTCAATTGTTCTAACATTTAACACTAAAAGATGATATCTTGAATAATGTTGGTTGCCAGACAGTTGCCATTGCTTTCTAATACTATGGAATTCAATGGCCACCATAAATTGTCAGGCTATACTTAATTCTTCAGAATACTCATACAGGTTTGGAACAAGCTGAAGGTGAGTAGCTGATGACAGAGCTTTCGTTTTTGAGTCAAATATAACAAAATAAAATGAAAACCATGAAATAAAACACTTTGTTTTATCAGATTAGTGGTTTGTTTTGATCGTTTGACCTTATTGCTGTTTAATGCATGTAATAATCTCTGAGTTTGTGATTTTTTTTGTTAATCTCTGACTAGTGATTTTTTATTTTATTTATTTATTTATTTGCTGTAGTAAGAATTTTGTCAAAAATCTTATTAGACCTTTTCTTTTTGTAATAATATGAACTAGGTCTAACTCAGGGGAGTCAAACTCTGCACAGTTTAGTTCCAACCCTGCTTCAACACACTAACCTGTAGGTTTCAAACAATCCTGAAGAACTCAATTAGTTTGATCAAGTGTGTTTAATTAGGGTTGGAACTGAACTGTGCCGACATGCGGCCCTTAAGGAACTAAGCTTGACACCCCTGAGTTAGCTAACTCGTCCAGTGCAAAAAAAAAAAAAAAAAAATCTTGAGCTTTGTTATAAGTTGAGTATTAAAATAAAGTGACAGTTAAATGAATGTGATGGCACCTGATTAAAATAATTTTGCCTTAAATGCTGTAAAAGCCGATTCAAATGAGCTTGATTAAGCCTTTCATTATGTTCATAGCTGCTTTTGCCCCGTTGACTTCCATCATGACCACATTTTTGATTGCAAAGCCTTGACACCAAATAATCGTCCATTCTTCGTTGTTGGTGGTTTTCTACGTTGGGAAGAGGTTCAATTGGTCATTTTTTCTGTTCTCATCAGTTGGCAATATTAACCCTTGTGCTGTTGGGGATGTTTTCATCCACTCTGGTGCGATTTTTGAGGGCGTACTCGCACTATGCTATCCGAACCGCGCTCAGGCCCGTTTCCCAGATAATTTTAGAAGTGTGAGTGCGTTGAATCGGGCTCAGGCATGGTACAGTTGGCTGGCCCTGGCCCGGTTGGAAGAGGTGTGCCTGAGCCCGGTTCACTTAGGCTTTGGCGCGGTACGCTTGTAGGGGGGACAAGCATGCTTTGGCCCGGTTAAAGGGAACTGTACATAGTGTGAGTACGCCAGGGTCTTAATTTGGCCACAATGTTTTCTGTGTTTCAGCAAATGGAATGATTTTTGATGACGAATCTTATTTTGATACATATTTTGGGAAAATGTTTTGAATCTTTTAAAAAACTCGATACACTCCATACACAATTTACTGCCCTTTTGTTATGTTCGGGATGAAAACATCCACTATATCAAACTGCTGTAAAAATGCATCAAATAAGTATTTAATTTTTTTTTTTTTTTGCATAAATCTGTTAATCAATCTCAGTCCTGATCAAAACTTTTAAATTTTTTAGAAAAATTACAGGATTTTAACTCTTTAATTGTTAAATTCATAAATGATGTCACTGATTTAGTGAAAAAAAATCACAAAATGACATATTTTCAACATAAAAAGTAATTGATGAAGGACTGAATTTTTTTTATCTTTTATCACAGTCTTGGACATGTGAACGATCAGTAACAACATTATCTGTGATACATTGTTTTTGTGCAGCATAAGATTTTCAGTTTTTCTCCCTTATTTACTGTTTGTGGCTGTTTCTGCCCCATTGACTTCCATTATAACCACATTTTTTTGTTTGCAAAACCATGACAGCATATAATCATGCATTCTTGATTGGCTTTTCCTGTTGGGTATTTGTAATTTTTACTGTTGATCATCAATTGGTACAATTAACCGTTTACATAAGCCTATGTAAAAATGTCCTTATAATGGAAGTCAATGGGGCAAAAACAGCCGTAAACATAACAAAAAGGTAGTAAAGTTGCCCAGAGTTTATGGAAATTTCCAAAGCTCAAAATAAATCCAGAGTGGATGAAAACATCCCGAACAGCACACAAGGGTTAAGCATACTATAGTGACAGACAACAAAAGATTATAAATATCAACATATCAAGTACAGTGTCTTCGATGATTGCAGCAGAACCAGCTTTGATTATTTTCTGTTGGTTTGGACCTCAGTGTAAATACTGAAGTCTGAACGCTGCACTTCCTTTTTCTTCAGCATTGAAGGTGTGTTCAGTGAGGCGTAACACACTTCCGCTTCACTCTGTGGAAAACAAGTCATATACTATATTTTCTTATTGATCTAAATGCCAAAATCTTATCAAATTTGTTTCAAACATGTAACAATTAGGACACGCTGGATGCAGTACCTCATAACATCTGTTCTCAGTCTGTGTTGATGCAGAAACTACAAATAAAATGATCAGAAATTCATGCATTTACAATCGCTTTTGGAAATGTAACTGACATTTTTGCTGAAAGATTTGTTTCTTTTTTTGTATTGTGAGATTTCGTTCTGTTTGGGTCGTCAGAATATTTATTGCTGCTCTCTGGAACCTGATAGATCTGGTGAATCTGGTGAGTTGAGGTCAGAGTAAGTGTTTACCTGTAGTTTTCTTGTGACAGAGGCTGTAGAGACAGATGAAGAAGATGAGAGCACACACCGAACACACACTGATCAGCAGGATGAAGCAGAGCCCACAGTCTGACGCAGGACTACTGGAGGTGACGTTGATGTTCTCCGTGTGTGAAGACACCGACTCTGAATCACACAAGCAATGGTAACGTCAAAATATCATCAACATCTATATATAAATATATACTTCATTTATGTCAGGGGTGTCCAAGCTCAGTCCTGGAGGGCCGGTGTCCTGCAGAGTTTAGTTCCAACCCCAATCAGAGGCACCTGGGCTAGCTAATCAAGCTCTGACTAGGCTTTCTAGGAACATCCTTGCAGGTGTGTTGAGGCAAGTTGGAGCTAAAATCTGCAGGACACCGGCCCACCAGGACTGAGTTTGGACATGCCTGATTTATGTCGTCAATGTTGTTGCTATTGTTGTTTTTTTTATTTAGTTTTTTTTTACTATTTAAATTTGTAAATAATAACTAAAACATCTAACACATATAAATGATGTATATACAGCTTGATAGTATATAATTGGTCATAATAATTGATCATAACAGAAAAGCTAATCGTTCTGTTAAAATGATTTCTGAAGAATCATGTGACATTGATGTCTGTAATGATATTGAACATTCTGATTTGAAAATATATTCACTTGGAAACGGTTGTTTATGCACATGCACATACAACAGATGTGATGTGATAAATATATTCTTTACCAACATTTAAAGGCAGATTTAAACAAAAATCATGTGTGTATATACAGTATATTATATTTCCTAAATTCGGTGTAATGCTAATGTACTTACAAGTATGAAATGTAACCATGTTTTAGATTAAAATTGAAAAATAAAATAAACAAAAACGTGTTTTTATAGTTAAACCATAGTAACTACAAATCAACCATTGTATTGTTACTAAACTGTTTAATGATATATGAAATAAAGCTGTGCTTATACAAATGGTAACCAATACGCAACAAAAAAACAAGATTGCTACACATTTGTATTAAATATTAATATTAAATATTTAAATATTTCTGTGTATTTTTTTATATAAATGATTATAAAATCATTAATTGTATGTGTGTTTTTTTTTAATTTGTAATCAATACACAACAAAAAAAAAACATGGTTGCTACAATTTTATATGGAATATTATTATAAATCTATCCACTGGTGAATACCAATGCTTTAATTTTGTATTTTAACAAATGGTAATCAACACGCAACAACAAAACATGGTTACTGCACTTTTGTATCAAAGATTTCTGTTGAATATTTTATTTCATTCATTCATTCATTCATTCATTTTCTTGTCGCCTTAGTCCTTTTATTAATCTGGGGCCGCCACAGCGGAATGAACCGCCAACTTATCCAGCATATGTTTCACACAGCAGATGCCCTTCCAGCTGCAACTCATCTCTGGGAAACATCCATACACACTCATTCACACTCATACACTACGGACAATTTAGCCTACCCAATTCACCTATACCACGTCTTTGGACTTGTGGGGGAAACCGGAGCACCCGGAGGAAACCCACAGAACCACGGGGAGAACATGCAAACTCCACACAGAAATGCCAACTGACCCATCTGAGGCTCGAACCAGCAACCTTCTTGCTGTGAGGCAAACGTACTACTCACTACGCCACCGTGGCGCCCGGAATATTTTATGTTAATACTATTATAAAACCAGCATTAGTTTTCATGAAGGTACAAAGTCAAAAACTATATACTGGTGAAAATAAAAATGCTTTTATTTTGTATTTTTTTGAACCAGCAACCTTCTTGCTGGCGCTTGTGCTACCCACTGCGCCACCGTGAGACCCCTATATTAAATATTAAATATAAATATATTTATATATAAATACATATACCTATATTTATATTTAAATATCAATATTTTATATTAATACTATAAAACCTACATTCATTTACATGAGGGTACGAAATCAAAAACTACTATTGAAAATACAAATTATTTATTTTTAATTTTTTCAACTCCCCTAAAAAGTCCATTTAAAGTAACATAATTTTCAGTGTAACAATTTGATGAGATTTTATGAAATATGGCCTACAGTTTCTTATGTGTTTACCAAATTTTGCAACATCATCAAAAGTAGAAATGCTTTCTTACCGAAGACCGATAGACGTGTAGTCTTGTTTCCATTCTTGTACTCAGAATTTGTCTTTACATTTCTTTCATCAATTGCACAATAATACAATCCCTCATCAGAGACACTGACATTCTCTATATGTAGATCATGGGAGTTACTGGAGCTGTTGAACTCAAAACTGAAACGAGGAAACGTCCCCTCAAATAAATTGGTTGCAATTATTAACAGAGATGGCTGATTCTCATGCGAGCAGTTTCTGATCCAAACAATGTGAGATCCATGCGGTACAGCACAGTCGCAGTAGAGAGTGACGTTTTCTCCTGGTTTAACTCTCATGTTCACTTCTGTCCCAAACACTTTCTGCTCTTCACACAACAAAACACCTGCAGAACAAACACAAGTTCAAATATGTGAAACAAGACTATTAGTCCAATCAATACCACGTCACAGCATGAAAACTTTTGATTTAAACCTGGACTTACAGAGAAGGGTAATGGCAGAAATCATCGCTCTCTCCATCTCGGTGACTGATAAGGGTCTTCAGTCTGCGTGTGGTCTGGTTGACTCTGGTGGGAGGGATTTCTGCTAAAAAACTTTCACATACTTGTAAGCTGGGTTTGTTTGTTTCCTCTTGCTTACATTGAGGGTGTTATTATGAATGATTCATAATAATTTGAATTACTATGCGTTAGGTCTTATCTGGTTGATAATTTCTTGCGAATCACATAACCTTGCAGACCTTAACGTAGGATGTCATTCTGATAAAAAGTATTGTTTTTTTATATTCTCAGCACATCACAGAAGATCGTTTGTGTCACATAGTTCACGTCTAACTGCAGATGAACTGTTGAACTGAAATGTTGCAGACAATATAATTTTACATGATTTAGCTAAAAGCCCTTAGAAGAATCTCAGAAGCACAAACATTTGATCTGGCCATGAAAGGAAGCCTACTGCCACATCCTGTTACACTTGACATGTTTAAAGCCTGGCACAAAAAAGAAAATAAAAAGCTTCACTTTGGCCTCTGGAAGCTTGAATTTGTGCTTGCTCTGTCTCTTTATGAGAATTTGTTTCTGTCTTGTGATAAGCAGTGGGACTTTTTTCTTTGGTTTCGATAAACAGCCTCATACCACACAGTTTTCCATTAAGCTTTTGTCACCTAAATATACAATGGCGCATTTACATCACATAAAGACTGTGGGTTTCCTGTTTCCGCATGATTAACTTTGACTTGCTTCACATTTCTCAGCAAATTAAAGATCTGATTGTATGACATAACGTTTGCTGTCTTTCATCTAATAACATTAATCGTGTCAAATATTAAGTCTGTACACTTATAAACGCTGACTACGCTTCCATGGACATCAGTAATCGAATTATTATTCTGAATAAGACTTTAACATGATGAAGGTGTTTACATGAGTTGCCTTTTGAATGTTCCTTTCATGATCTTGTTTTATGTTATAGTACGCAATTCGATTAATATAATGTAATGTGTGTATTTATATAGCGCGTTTATTGTGGATGGCCATACACCCAAAGTGCTTTATCAGCATTTATCAACTAAATCAGCATACTATCATCTCAAAAACATTGCAAGAATTAGATGCTTTGTTTCCAGTGAAGACTTAGAGAAACTTGTTCATGCTTTTATCAGCAGCAGGGCGGATTACTGTAATGGGCTCCTCACTGGCCTTCCCAAAAAGACAGACAGTTGCAGCTCATCCAGAACGCTGCGGCCAGGATTCTGAACAGAACCAGGAAATCAGAGCACATCACACCTGTCCTCAGGTCTCTACACTGGCTCCCAGTTACATTCAGAATAGATTTTAAAGTATTATTACTTGTCTATAAATCACTAAATGGCCTAGGAGCTCAATACATTACAGATATGCTCACTGTATACAAACCTAATAGATCACTCAGATCTTTAGGATCATATAAACTAGAAACTCCAAGAGTTCAGTCAAAGCAGGGTGAATCTGCTTTCAGCTATTACGCCCCCCACTGCTGGAATCAGCTTCCAGAAATGATCAGACGTGCTCCAACATTAGGTACATTCAAATCAAGACTGAAAACACATCTGTTTAGCTGTGCCTTTACTGAATGAGCACTGTGCTACGTCCGACAGATCGCACTATTGTGTCTTTCTTTTCTTTCATTCTTTTATAACTTGTCTTAACTCATTTCAATCTGTTTTTATCAGTTTTTTTATTATTATTTGATTTTATTTTCTTATACTTCAATTTTATTTCTGTTTATGTAAAGCACCTTGAATTGCCACTGTGTATGAAATGTGCTATAAAAATAAACTTGCCTTGCCTTGTCTTTACAATCATGAGGGGGTCTCTCCACATCACGGACAGTGGGCAATACCACTTGGATGATGTGACGGCAACCATTGGACAACATCGCCAGTGCGCTAACCACACACCAGGTATTGGTGGAGCGCGACAGACAGTGATAGAGCCAGTTGAATGTTGGCATCAATGGGGATGATTGGGAGACCGTGATGGGTAAGGCCCGATGAAGGGAATTTGGCAAGGACACCGGGGTGCTCCTTACGAAAAGTGTGACCTCAGAGAGTCAGAACCTCAGTTTAACATCTCATCCGAAAGGTGGTGCTCACTGACAGTATGGTGTCCCCTTCACTTCACCTCACCAATGGGCATTATGGGCACGGGCGCACCTAGGGCCCTTGTGAGGGGGAAAAAATGCCGATTTTGCAGTGTCTATATTAGGGCTAACTGCAAATAGCGCACCTCGTTGAAATAAGCTAGTTGAGTAATTCCCGCCCATCACTGTTTGATTGACAGAGACAACCTAAAGTGCGCAACTGAAAGCAGCATGAGTGGAGTACCTGTAAAGTGCATGGTAAAATGTTTTGACGCAATCAATCATGAACCTGGTTCGAATCCAGCATCAGACAAACACGTTCTTCTTACTTCCCCACTACATATCAGATTTTGCCTGCTCTTCATCATGAGGAAGACAAGTAGGAATCATTAATAAGTGTGTGTATAATGGAAGTCTCAGATTCATAGAACTGGACTGGAGAGGTGTTATATTCAAATCATTTGCATGGTACGTTTTTAGAAGTTATACATTAAAAATACCCATAAATATATATTTTTAGGACCGCTTCACTTGAACAAGTATATTAAAATCCATTAATTTTCACTAGTTTTATTAGTATTTTGTTTTTAAAGTGTGCTTTAAATGCTTTAAAATGAGTTAAATCTCTGTAGACTAGAAATATACAGTATGTACTGTATATATCATTTATTTTTAAAATGTGGGCAATACATTATAGATTAATTTTATTTTAAAAAAGATTCTATTAATTTTATTTTTTTAATTCAACTATAGGGGTGCGGCCAGGTACGGGGCCCTACAAAACACTGTGCCCAGGGGCCTCTGAATTGTTAATCCGGGCCTGGCATTAGAACTTACACAGACCACAGATTGAGTATACCCTGCTGGCCTCACCAACACCACTTCCAGGTGCAGAGAATTGTGTCAAACTTTTATATGTATAGACTATTCTGTCGCAAAATGTGGCGAAAATCCTACAAGACGGTAATAGTTTGATTGCGGTGTTTACATGTCTGTGCTGCACTTCAATAATGCCAATAAAATCAGCATACTCCACAAGTCTTAATCTAATTTCTGTTTAGTTCGATTATGACTTTAGTTGGATTAAGGAGATCAAAAAGCGCTGTTTCCATGGTAAACTCTTAATCAGAGTACTGTCTTAATCATATTAAAATTGGATTATTGGTGTCCATGTAAACATGACTGGCCCAAAGTTATACCAACAAACATAGTAAGTGATTAATCTTGGCATTATCTTTTTGGAATATGGTGTTGTCATAACATATACAGGGTTATTTAAGGAATAAAAAGCAGTTGGAGTTAAAGGTTTAATATCATTAGCCAGAAGCAGAGGGAACACTGCGGATTAGAGTCGATCATAGACTCTTTGCTTACTTAAATTCAAACTGCATTTATTTAACCACACACAAAAAGCGAAACAGTTTCTGAAACCACTGGAAACTGCTGTGGTTAAAACCCCCCAACAATATACACTAAAGAAGAACCTGTGAACAGCACAAGATCATCAGAACATTCTGGAAACCCCCGTTTTAAAAACATAAAACAAAAACAACTTTAAACTGGTTTTGGAAAGTGCAGAATAATACTTTTGACCGTGAAATGAAATCTCTGAATCTCAATGGAGCTACTTAAATGAGTCACGGCCGTCTGACCTGTATCAAACCGAAAAAACAATGTTTGTTTGAATTTTCTTTTAGTACATGACATTTAGGATAAAGGTCATGACACTAAAGGGCTTCCTGAATAGATACTTTCACAACACTTGATTCAAAATAGTGGCACAAAAAACTAAGATTAATCAATTCTACCCCTCGGTTTCTCCCACATGTGACAAGTGTAAAGCTGCTAATGGTACCTTAGCACATCTTTTTTGGTCCTGTATTAAAATTTAGATCTTTTGGTCAGAAATATTTCAGTTTTTTGCAAAAGTTTATGACTGTGTTCTACTCCCTGACCCAATGGTAGCAATTTTTGGCTGGTCAGACTATCTGGAAACTCTCAACCGAAACGTACGGTTACCTGTTCAGTATGGCATGATCATAGCTAAAAAAATTATTCTTTGCTTCTGGAAGAAAAATGTCTGGCCTCTTTTTTTCTGACTGGCTTCTTGGACTCACCTCCACTTTACCTTTGGAAAGAATTAGATATACCACTTCTGGGAACTCTGCTAAATTTGATAAAATGTGGGATCCTGTCTTTTTTTTTCTAAAGCACCATAAAGACTAATAATGTTGTTTAATTTCTGAAGATTTGTAAGTGCTTTATTTTTTCTTGTGTCTTTTTGTAGATTATATATGTCTTGTATGTCGCCATTTTGTCTTTTTTCATGCTTTATTTTACATTTTGCACAGATTATTGTATCATGATGGGTTTGTCTGTCTGTTCTTTGTTTTTCTATGTCTGCAAAATTACAATTAAAAAAAAAGTAAAAAAAAAAGTGGCACAACCGTCGTTTATCAGACAACAACTAAGAAATAAATTGAAAAAGGAAGTGAATGTTGAGGTTGAAACTTCACCAAACAAGCGCATATTGACACATCACTGGAAATAAAAATAGAGCTACAGGTCTCTTTGTGAGCATCTTGTTTATTTGCTGCTCCTTTGGATAATATGTTTGAGAAATTGTGCAATAATGTTCATCGTTTTAGACGGCTATTGTTATGAATCATGCAAAACCAGACGCTATTTTTTCCAGGTTATAAAGTTCTCTTAACCACTGCAATATACGTTTCCAGCAAGGTAAAACATTTGTTACAAATCCAGTTTTTTGCACAAGAATACAGAACGGAAATGAACATAAAATATTTAAAATTACATATATACAGTCAAGCCCCAAATTATTCATTAAAATGTAAATAAGAGCAGATTTTTTTTTCTCCACAATGATGTCTCTTGTAGACCCTCTTATTATCTTTTGGGAGAAGCCTGTGTCATTTCCTGTCAAAAGAAAACTTGCTGGTCGAATAAAACTAAGTTTAAGTCATAATTTGCCAGGGCTAAATATTGTCATAATGTATAATTTCGGCCTTGACTGTATAAACAGATATGAAATTCCAAGGAGAATCTTTCTCAATTTATTATATTGCACAGGAGGACAAAAAATTTCAAAAGAGCTGCACAGTTAAATCAGACAGACGCCACCACTGCTGAATAAACTGACTGATAAAATAAAATACTTACACAAGTCATAAAAGTCTGTGTAAATGTAAAGTCTGTAAACTACATTCAGGAAAGCTATTGTCAGTGTTTGATGCCAAAAACAATGTAATTTACATAAATAGGAATATCCTACTTTATTGACCTATTTTTTAACATTTTTGGATGATGATTAGCAAACAAATGCTTAAATCTTTCAGTAGGATAACATAAATGAACAATTAAGTAAAGCCTCATTGGACACTAAAACGGCTCAAATCAAAACCTGCCATTAAAAGACTGTACAAACGAGACAATCAAATAAATAAATAAAGAATTAAGTAGTTTAAGTAATTAGGTTAAGCATGTTGCAATTATGGGGCCCTATAAAACTGGGTTGTTGTGCACTAGTTATATATTTGACATAATTTCTTCAAGTTCAGATAAGGTTCATAGGAAATGAATGCTTCAGCCTACAGTTTTGCAAAATGTAAAATACTTTGCTCATGATATGTTCTGTTGCACATTTCTGATCACAAATCCACTAGAGGGCGCTGTTTATGTTTTTGCAAATCTGAAATAAATTACTTTGAAAGTGTTGTTCAGATTTGTAAAATAAGCAAGTGTTACCTGAAACATTCTTTGGAGAGCAGGTGTTCTCCTGTGGTATTGCTTTATAAATATCGGAACCTCTTAATTAAAGAGTTTATATTAATCTAATCCAAAGTGGAGTTCTGCTCCATTGTTTTACAAGACTACATTCATTAAGCGGAGGGTCCATTAAAAAGGTTATTTCATGATTCGTATCAAATCCAGTAAAAAAATGTTTTGTGAGAAAATAAGACAGGTTTCTTAGACAGTTTTAGAAGATCTTCAATCATTTTAAAAGTGCCTAAATTCCTACTTGTTGTTGACCTTCATGAGTCTTTATCTTTCTCCTTTTTCTTCTTAAACAAACTCTTGAGCTTAGAGGTTTTCTTGCCTTTTTCTTTGCCACCAGATTCTGAAGACGACGAATGGGCTGATTGTCCTTCACTTCCCACAAGGCTTTGGATAGAGCTAGACACTGACGCCACGTGACTGAGATCGCTAGCACTAGACATAAGAGGGTTTTCATAGGACTTTTCCAGAATCCCATCATACACTAATGTGCTGATTGAATCCATGGGTGGTTTGCAGAGCATCAAAGAACTAACGGTGAGGTCAGGAGGGCCAAACTGTCCTGGGTTTGTAACCACAAACTCCTCCTGAGATATCTTGCGCCTTGGAGCCTCCCCAGACAGACCCACGATCTCTCTCTGTATTTTACCAATTGGAGTTTCCAGAGAGCTGTCTAACTTCCGTTGAATCCGTTGCGTCTCCATCGCGACCTCTTGCTCTTCTCGGGAGAGTTTCTTTGAAGGAATTTCCATCCGCATATCCCTGTTCTCTTTTAAGGACTTGCTTCTGTCAAACTCTTCTCTCAGTATGTTCCTCGAAGCAGTCTCCATTGCAATGTCTCTCATTTTAAGTCTTTCTAAATCTGCGGACACATCGAATTCATCTTGCGCCATCATTCGTGACGGGATGTCCTTGGATAAATCTGCTCTGGCTAACATCTTTAATTTCTTCGAGCTTTCCACTGAACTGTCAAAGGTGGAATCAAAGGAGTTTTCCCTAAACATTCTTCCTCGCTGGATGTTGCTTGCAAAGTCCAGGTTTTCTTTGTGCTTAATGGATGTGTTGAGTAAGGCATCTGCATATCTACTTCCAGGTGTGGCATCGATATCAAACTCTGCTTTTGGTATAACTCTAGAAATGCTGTCCATGTGATCTTTTCTCTCTCTGATCGATCGTTGTCTCTGACTGTCCAAGCTGATTGCAGCTGGAGACATCTTTTCTGTAGAGTAGTACCTCATTGTCGAATCTAAAGACAGATCTCTGGGTAATTTCCTTGAATCTAAGCAAATCTCGGTTTCTCCTCTTACAAGCTGTTTAGGAGGCTCATCTAATTCTTCTCTAGATGTCTTTCTTGATGGAGTATAGATGTCCAGTTCCTCTCGTGATGCTTTCCTTGAGGTGTTCACCATCAAAGACTCGTCCATCTCCTCCTGGGAGATTTTGCGTGAGGGAGTGTCCTCTTGTTCATCCAGGGAGATCTTTCGAGGCATTTTATCGGAGAAAATGTATTTTCTTCGAGGAGGGACGTCAAGGGTGCTGTACTTTCGGCTAATAGAGGACCCGATAGACTCTGTATCTGAGGATGTTTCCATAGACTCCCTGTTAGAGAAAGAGACGCTCTTAATAATTGTTCGCCCACAGAAAATGAGATGTTGTTCTCATTGTAAGCATCATTCCAAACCCAATAACTATCAATCAGCGTTAGTTTTGTTGACTAATAATTTTCAATGGTCTGTTGAAATTCTTGATTCTGTTTTTCCGGAAGGTGTGCAATAAAATCTTGTATTATAAATATCTTGTATTAAAATAAAGCTTGTTTGGCATGCTGTCCCGAGAGAGAGCCCTGAGCTCATAAGATCCTCGACCCCGGGGCTCCCTCCCGTTTGCAGGGCGAGAGGGGAGTTTGAGCTCAGGTAGATCTCGAGAACTCCCCTACTGTAGTAGCTAATGAACAGATAGTGATTGCTCTTTAGAGATACTACTTACTAGGAGCATGTCTATGTCACCAATTTGGATTAGTCAATTAACATAAGTTGCATGTTTGAGGACGATGGGAGGAAACCGAGGAACCCGGCGAGAACTTGTAAACTCCACACTGAAACATCAGCTGGCTTGGTAAGCACTGGAACCAGTGACGTTCTTGCTGTGAGGCAACAGTGCTAACCACTGGGCCACTGTGCCAACTATCTAGGAAGGAGGACGAGTAGGGGTGGAAGAGGGGATTCTTAAAAAATGAAGATGGCTGTTATATGGAACTTAGGGTATTTATAGTGGCTTAGGAATTGTCTGATTGGTGAATCATAAATAGAATAATGCACAAGTAGTTCTAGCCAGCTTTGATCACAGTATTTAATTAAGGTGCTTCCCTCAAACATTAGTAATAACCATAGTAACTCCGTGACAGTTGGCGGAGCCTTAATTCTTCGGTGTAATCTTGTGAACACAAAATAGTGTTTCAACTTATTTGTGAAGAGGTAGCTAACACGTTGCTATGAGCTATTAGATATACCTGTGTCATGATCAAGCACACACACGATCTTGTTCCATATATTAACCTATTGTAAATCTCCGTTCACAGTTACGGAACCTGAATATAACGTTCATAGTTTATCCATCTGTAAATATCACCATAGTTTTTCTATAATTGCACTTTATAACTTATACCTATATCCTGCACTTGCTGCTATTGCACTCCTGGTTAGACCTAAACTGCATTTTGTTTCCTTGTACAGACGCTCTCCATCTGACAACGTCTGCCTGTTAGTGACAGAAAGGGGGAGATCTAACTTTTCATAACTGAAGATTTGGTCAAATATTGTGCTTCCATGAACAATACTAGTTTTAACTCAATAATCAAGCTTAATAATCAAACTTAGTAATAAATCTTGATAAATAGCTACAGAATAAGCAGGATAATCAATGGCTTGTTGTCCATTAAAGGATTTTAAATGCACAGTGTGGAGGCAAAGAACCACTGGACACAAAGCATTTAAAATCTTTTAACGTTTGGGAAGCCACTGATTATCCCTTATATGAACAATATTTATAGCATTTATTTTTTAATGTTTATTTCAACAATGCAAAGCTACAGGAAATATTCCAGGTTGACGTACTGTTTCACAATAGGGGTGAATTTGATATGCCCTTCTTCATCATCTCCGTATCGGCCTTGTGGAGATCGTATGGGTATCAGGAGGTCTGGGTCAGGTGATACAATGACAGGCGATGGCACAATATGCCCAGATCGACGGGAGCGAACCAGAGACCTTGGAGAACACTTCAGAGGTGCAACTGTGACTGTAAATCAAATATACAAATAATTAATAGTGGTTTTGCATTCAGGTGAAATGCTGTCAAAACAATTCCTGTTCATATGATCTGTGAAAATTGCTAAAACGCTGTATTGAGGATGCTAGCAGGCCATGGATGTCACTTTGTAAAGAAAGACCAAATGCCTGTGCTACTGTACAGTTTTGGTTTTCATTTAATATGGACACATAATACACATGCACAATGACACCATTTTCTGTTGTTTACAATAATGCTGTTGTACCACACCTTGTCATCAAAATAAGTTGCCAAAATGCATTCCTTTTCAATGATGTTTTATTGAAAACATTTTTGTGTAAGTTGCCCCTTAGAAAACACTTTATACATTATGATTAGCTGACATATTTAATTCGTTCTGGTTAAGTGATATTTAAACAACAGAAAGCAGGAAAAGGCTTTCAAATAATGATAAAAACATGTACCAACCAGGAATCTGTGGTATAATCTGTGGCATTTCCTCCTCCATGTCCTCCACTGAAACAGGCACTTGGTAAGACTGCAGTGCAGCTCGAGGCATGAGCATCCAGTTGGGGTCTGGATAGAGTGTAGCGTTGAGACTGGGCAGACCCGCGTTTTTCATCAGAGGAAAACCACACAAGTTCTCAATCTGCTGCCAGCGGTGCAGACGCTCCCGTAGACATGCAGTCACTTCTGCTAGAGCGTTCCTTCAGCAAAATGCAGATGCAGGTCAGTGTAATCTAATACTAAAGGTATGGTCTTATTTGTCAAATTGTTTTCATAGTTTAAACGCTGATGTGGACAAATCCATTCAGACGGCAACAAAACTCCAACCAAGTTAACACATGATCAGTATGGGATATTAATTGAAAGCAAGCTCCAGAATAGCATTTAACAAAAATATAGACTTTGTAAATGCCTAGATTCAACCATAACAGTAAACATGACCACATCATGACTCCAAGGGTTTGAACATTAATTTTAAAACATGAATTTTAGCATTAAAGCAGTAGCCCCAAAAATAATTTTAGGTCTAGTCATTTTATGAATTTCATTACATTTTAAAATATCATACAAAGTAGCATTTAAGTAGCGTGATACGTTTTAAATGAGAATAAACCAATTACTTGGCCTCCAGAATTCTCTGATCCACTTGATCCAGTGAGGAGCTGTGTGCAACATGTAGGGTTCCGAACACTGAACTCCTTTTCTTCTTAATCTTCTCTGCCTGTGCAAAAAATACTCAATAAGGCCAGCTAATGGTTTATTCAGATTCTAAACTCAACAACTGCAACCTGAAAAAAAATTCACACTGTATTTAATTACATGCATGGCAATAGATTTACATATGGTCACTGATTATAATACCTCATCTTTAGCTGTGATGAGTTGTTGTTCTGCACTTTGCTTCTTGATGTTGTAGTACTGGACCTCCACCTCATGGGTGAGCTGTAGCCACAGCTGCAAGGATTCAGGAACCGACCAGAGGGTCTGCATGTCTTTCTCTGCCCTCTTCAGTGCATTACGCACCTGTACCAGGAGCACATAGAACCATGAAGTAGTATTCATGGTTGTGGGAGGTTTTTTCAGGGATAAAAGTAGAGCTTTACCTGTTCAAGCTCCTCCTCCGCATACCACAGACGGCTGAGTTCAGTCACAGCTCCATCTCGCAGTCTGTGCAGACGGTTGGCTTCTTCCTGAGCACCCTGAATCTCATCCCTCATCTTTTCCTCCAGATTCTTCTTCTCTACTGTCACTGTGCGCTTCTCCTCCTGGGCCTTTTCCAACCTTTCATGTACACAAAATCCATATGTAAATATATAGCACTGAATAATATTTCTAAGTAATAGTTTTCTGACACTGAATAATGAATTTTAGTTAAATAAAACTATATAGAGCCACAGAAATAAATATGAGGTAACTTGAAAATTCTAAATTGTTATTTAATTAATTAGTTATGGCTTTGAGTTAAATGGTAATAATGGTTTTATTCTATAAAGAAACCATAGATAGATAAATAGATAGATAGATAGATAGATAGATAGATAGATAGATAGATAGATAGACAGACAGACAGACAGACAGACAGACAGACAGACAGA
>CAIGQQ010034688.1:159671-206711 GCA_903798035.1 Danio albolineatus
AGACAGACAGACAGACAGACAGACAGACAGACAGACAGATAGATAGATAGATAGATAAAGATATGTGTGTAATTTATAGACATAACAGATTATTTAGATAATAAAATAATTGTTAATACTTAGAAAATTATAACATTGAGAATTATTACAATTAAAAAATACAAAATAGTCTAAAATAAACCTCTTTATTTGTTAAAAAAAAGAATATAAAATATTTAAATGTAGTTCTTTAACTTTAGAAAGGGATTAGAAACCAACTGTGCTAATTTTGCTTCTCTGTATCAGATGCGTTTAATTATTTTGGTGAGAAATCCTATGATTTTAAATGAATACTAAATAGTTTGGGAGTCCAGAATATGTACTACTCACTGCCCCTGCAAATCTCTGAGGCTTTGTTCAGCTCTCTGCAAGCTTTCCAGATCCTTCATCATCTTTGAAATGTGTATTTTAGATGATTTACTCTGTACATGTGCAAACCAGCATCCACCAATCCCCATTACTATAGACACTATCAGAAGAACGTCCTTCATCCAGTTGTGTGGGGGTCCTGAAGCAAAGGCAATTGAGATGTTAATCGCACGATTACGGCTCTTGCTGAACATTTTTTAAACACGGTTTGGCAGTGTGTTCTCAACAGGCCTGCATGGATATATGATTTCACATGTGCTCAAATGATACACATCAGTCAGAGCTATATTTAATAGTGACATTTAAAAACTCATGACAGAATTCAGACAGACGTTTCCATCAGAATTCATGACACTGACTTTTAATGAAGGCATTTTATGATCGGATTTTTGATTGAGCATACAAAATGCATTAATTCTTCATCACAAAAACAACATTACATTATATGTTCTTATATATATATATATAGGTGTGTGTGTGTACATACGTGTAGGTGGGCCAAACAGAACAACATCCAGGGCTTTGAGCTTGAGTTTTTGTTTGTGTTGCTGGTCCTGGATCTTCAGAAAACTGCTCATGAACGACGGCTCATTGGAAGCAATTCTGCAGATAATAAAGAACAAACTCTTAGTTTTTCCACTTAATCTAGCTGTAATATTTAATTAATGCGTCAAAAGGAAGGTATTAATTTAGCTTTGCATGTTTTCAATTGTTCAGAAGTCATTTGGATTAGGATAGTTGTGAGATGAGAGCCATTTATATATTAAATAGAATGTGACTCAACAATTATTTATATATGTAATTAATTCATAATCAGTTCAATTCGTCTTCATTTCTATAGCAATTTTACAATGTAGATAGTATCAAAGCAGCTTAACATAGTTCTAGTAAACTGAAACTGAAACAGTGTCAGTCCAGTTGTCAGAGTTAAACACTGTCCAAACACTGAAGAGCATCGATGAGCAGCTCCACAAGTCCCAAACCAAGCAAGCTAGTGGCGACAATGGCGAGAAACAAAACCAATTGACGAAAGTGAGGAAAAAAACCAGGCTCAATTAGGTATGACCGTTTGTCCTCTGGCCAAACTTCTTGTGCAGAGCTGCAGTCTAGGTGCCAGGGGCTGGGGAACCCTGGACGTCCATCGTTGAGTCCATCATATAGGACTATTGTATATTGGACTGACACTGTTTCAATTTACTATAATCTTCTATGAGAAGCTGCATTGACACAATCTACATTGTAAAAGAGCTATAGAAATAAAAGTGAATTGAATTGAATGTATATTTGCATTAAATACTATTTAACCAAACAATTTGCTAAAACATAACTAAATCTTTTGTCATTTTCAGATGTCGTATTTTATGTTATGCATTCAAGATTACAATTACAAAAGAAAAGATTCATGGAAATGACTAAAACTGGAGCTTTTAGTAGTTTTCAGAATTAATATTTTTACAGTTCAATTACAAAAACACTATAATATATATTAAAACGTCTATACTATGCAACATTGCTGTTTTTAAGTCATACCACTGTTTTTAAGTCATACCACTAAGTTACACCACAGGCTTTAATGCATAAATACATTTATCAATCCATACAGCTGAGTAGCAGATATGGCCAAATTAAAAGATGACTCTAAAAAAAGCCTTAGAGAAGATTGCTTTATTAGATTACAAAGTGTATGGCCACAACAAAATTCAAGTCTACCTTTCCCAAGTCTAGGGCTGCGTCTAAAATCATCTCAGAAGGTAGTACCTACTATGTACTGCATTTAAATTTAAACGTAGCACTTGGCTGTTAGAAAAGTGCGTTCTATACAGTATGAATGCCAGTAATGTGAATGGAACTTGGACGTACTACATCCGGCATTCTGTCTTGACCACGTGACCTACCAGTGTCAGTTGCGTCACTTCACTCCCATTCATGAATTCTCTAACGGCGCATCATGGGATTGCTTAGCGTCCATCCAATGTGCACTTCAGAATCTCACCGGAAGTAGTAGGTCATCTGGGTACTTCTCACATACTGTTTTTGTGAATGCTATGAATTCGGACACACTACTTGGCTCGCATACTGTTTTAAGCGTACTATATAGTATGGAAGTATGCAATTTTGGACACAGCTTATATAAATAAGAATACTTTTATAATTTATAGTAAGACACAATATTTCAGACAAGCAAATCTGAAACATTTCCACTCTGAATTTGCATTTGATTCAATCTGATTTCTCACCTGGGCAGAGTGTTTCCACTGACACGCAGCTCTTTGAAGTTCTTTTCATATTGAGGCAACTCAACAAACTCTCTTAGCCACCGCAAGACATCCTCCTGGGTCCAGTTATGAACTGACAGAGACGAGAAAGGCATTAAAAGAGGGCCAGAAAGTGACTATTTTACATTGAGAACATGCCAAGACACAATTATTGAGAGAGTTTTTACCTTCGGAAGATTTCCAGCCCCTCCAAAGCTCCTCCAAAGTGATATGCTGGTCCTCGTGATGGAGTTTACTGTGCTTGTTTGCCTGTTGCTGCTGCTGCATGTCTTCAATGATGAACTACAATGCAAAGTAAAAAAAACAAACAAACATGCTTAAATTACGAGTAAACCACCCAACACCAACCCTACAAATGCATTCGCACACAGCTGAGCAAACATTCAACGTCACACAGCTCAAGTGTCTGGGAATGTGTCTCGCCCATATAGAAATCTGACACTTAGAAATATATGCAAATTACATACATGACATAAAAGTTCATATTTGGATTTTAAATGTTTAAAATATATGTAGTCATATATATAGCATTTATTTCAAAATATTGCAAAAATAGCCACTTGCTGTTTTTTTAAAGATTTTTTCAACACATTTCTTAACATGATAATTTTAATAACTAATTTCTAATCACTGATTTCTTTTATCTTTAACATAATGACAGTACGTAATATTTTACTAGATATTGTTCTAGTAATCAGCTTAAAGTGCAAGGCTTAACTAGGTTAATTAGGTAAGTGAGGGTAATTAGGCAAGTCATTGAATAACAGGGATTTTTCTGTAGACAATCTAAAAAATATTGCTTAAAAGGGCTAATAATTTTGACCTTAAAATGTTTTTTAAAAAATTAAAATCTGCTTTTATTCTAGCCGAAATAAAACAAATAAGACTTCTTCCAGAAGAAAAAATATTATAGAAAATACTGTGAAAAATTCCCTGCTCTGTTAAAACATCATTTGGGAAATATTTGATAAATAAATAAATAAATAAATAAATAAATAAATAAATTGCAGGAGGGCTAATAACTTTGATTTCAACTGTATTTACATATTTGTAAAATGTTTTCCAATGGTTGAAAGAAATATATATGAATGAGGCCATTTTTTCAATATTTACAAATAAATATTGCATATATGACAATTTATATATGTGAATTTTAAATATGAACTAATATGTTATTTATTATTTAATGTAATATATCAGATTTCTATGCTTCTCTGCTTTATCCAGATGCACCACATTATTTCAGACATTTTTGTCACAACAATCCTCCTAAACCATGTCTATAGCAACGAGGAAAAGAAACCCAACGCCAGAGACATGGACGCACTTGAGGACATAACTGAGAAACTCATCCCGCTCAGCTATGTTCTTTTATTGCCAGGCCTGTACAGTGTGTCTTAGGTGCTGGATGGAAACATGTGTTTCTAAATTGACCAACAGGCTTGAGAGAGGAACTCAAGGGTGCTCTAACACACTTACACAACATCACACACATAACAAAATGGTTAAGCTCAGTTCGTTAGTCCGAGCAGACGTAGAAGTGACTTTGCAGCTATTATGTTTGTGCTACTCCACCTGTTTGAATTAGTAGCAAGGAAGTGTAATTATAGGGACAAAGCCCCTGTTTCCACCTGGTATTAACATTCAGATGTGGCCACTTGTGTTCAGATTTCATCTTCGTCACTTTTGCGGCAATAATCAGTGTGATGTACAAGGACTAGTTGACCCACGTTAAAGGGATAATACACCCAAAATCATAATTTACTCTTGTTCCAAACCTGTTATAGCTTCTTCTGCTAAACACAAAAGAGTTTATTTTGAAGAAAGCAAGAAACCTGTAACCATTGACTTCCTACTATAGATGTCAATGGTTACAGGTTTTCGGCTTTCTTTAAAATATCTTATTTTGTGTTCATAAAAGTTCATTCATTTTTATGATTTTCAATGATAGTTCATTCAACTATCTCCTTAAGTGACTTACTTGCGAGAGTGAAAGACAAATTAAAAGAATGTAAATGGCAACAAAGATGTTGATGGAAACTGTTTTAGTGCCACACAGAAAAGTAGGGATTGTTTTTTTTTGTTTTTTCACAACATGTTCTATAACAATCACGTTAGGACAGTAGACTGAGATTTGTCTGTACACATAGAACCGCAAGAGGGTGTAATCGATGAAAAGAAAACGATCAAAAGTTATGTCAACTAGCTCTGATCCCTACTTCTTTGATGCATCTTAATATCAGTTATAACGCTAAATATATGCACGCACTTGTGGAATACCTAAAAAAAAACATGATTTTTTAAAATATAAATTGAATTTTTTCTGATCATTGTGCTTATAACGGTTTTTAAAGCATTCCAGGTTTAATTTGCTGGGACTGCAGATTCTGATTAGAATGTTATATTATATCAATGCGGGTATAATAATACAAAATATATAAATATATAATCACAACCCAATTAGATATATTATGCATCTAACAATTTACTGTAACATACATTTAGAAAAAATATATAAAATTCTTGCTGCACGGTGGCTCAGTGGTTAGCACTGTTGCCTCACAACAAGAAGGTCGCTGGTTCGTGTCCCGGTTGGGCCAGTTGGCATTTCTGTGTGGAGTTTGCAAAAGACTTGCTACAGGTGAATTGGGTAAACAAAATAGTGAATGCCATAGTGTGTGTGGGTGTGTGTGTGTGAATGTGAGTGTGTACTAGTGTTTCCCTGTACTGGTTTGTGGCTTAAACATGTAAAACGTGCTAAAATAGTTGGTGGTTCATTCTGCTGTGGCAACCCCTGATGAGTAAGAGACCAAGCCAAAATAAAATGAAGGAATGAATATAAAATTCTTTTGTTACACTTCAACTGTAAAATCATTCATTCATTCATTTTCTTTTCGGCTTAGTCCCTTTATTAACTTAGGGGTTGCCACAGTGGAATGAACCGCCAACTTATCAAGCATATGTTTTACACAGCGGATGTTCTTCCAGCTGCAACCCATCACTGGCAAACACACATACACTCTTGCACACGCACACATACACTACGGCCAATTTAGCTTATTCAACTCACCTGATTGTGCTACTCACTGCGCACCGTTAAATACTTTATTAATAAAAAGTTTAAATACTTTATATTAATACTTAATTATTTTTTTGCTGCTTGTTCAAACTACTTTTTTAAAATGAGCTGAATCAACACAATTGTTTTTAGGGGACAGGTTAATTATTTTATGTTCAATTCACATAAATTTGTTAAAACAATTAGGTTAACTTAATCAATGTGCTGTGTTGGGACTACATGAAGGAATTGTGTAGCATCTTTTACAGTATGATCAGGATTTCAGTTTTAATAAATGTACAACGTTGGTTTCAAGGGTTGAAAGGTGACTGAAAATTCTATACATGTTTAACTTTTTAAAATCATGGTAAGCTATAAATATCTTAGAAACTGCTCTTTCTTTAGTCATTTGACTGTGAATGTCATGGAAATGGACCATTCTGAAGGTGTGGAAACCCTGCTGGATTCACACTGAGGTGTGAGGAAACTTTTTTCTGACTTGTGATTGCACCATCTGTCATGGATGATTACCTCCACACTCTCCTCCACCTCAATGCCTCCATCCTGATCGTCATCCATCTCTCTGTGGATGTGCTGAAGAGCCTCCAGGCTGAAGCGATCCGCCTCCGTTATACATGGAGGACTCATTTTTAGACATGGATCTGTGATGAAAACACGACAGAGGACTATTGTTACTACTGGAATGAAACATCAAAACTGGGATCACTTTAATATTTCTTAACATTTTACAGAAGAAATCTTGAAGATTTACCAATAGGTTCAGATTTGCAACATACCAAATTCAACAAATTCGTCCTTGACAAATTGAACTAAACAATACTGCTCTAATTGCATTACATACTTTGACTGTAAATTGTTTCATTTATGTTTGTTTTTAATCCTCTGAGCTTTTTGGACTGACTGTCATTTATAACACTATACATTGCAGTGTCAAGATTACACGTTAAGTGTAAATGTGGTTATTTACAACAACAACAAACAAAAAAAGTGCAGATTTATAAAATAACTATATATTATTTAATGCAAATCTAACAACTAGCAAAAAAAATATTAACAAATATTTAATTTAACAAATGGTTACTATAAGTAGTTTAAACAATAAATAAAACAGTACTTTTCGAGCATTTAAAAAGCTTTATTAATATTTATATTTAATTATTTTAACTAATATATATGCGATGATGACTAACATTAATATATATATATATATATATATATATATATATATATACAAACACACACATACACATGATGACAAGACTTCTCAAAATATAATATTTTCTCTGTAATGTCAGTTGAATTATGATAAAACCATTTTACTAATATATATAAACATAAATGGTAACACTTTACAATAAGGTTGTATTAGTTAATGCATTTACTAACATGAACAAACAATGAACAATACATTTATTACAGTATTGGTTCATGTTAGTTAATGTTGATGAAAATACATGTGTTCATTGTTAGTTCATGTTAACTCACTGTGCATTAACTAATGTTAACAACCATGAATTTGAATGTTAATAATGCATTAGTAAACGTTGAATTATGATTAATATATGCTGTACAAGTGTTAATCCTAATCAGTTCATGTTAGTAAATGCATTAAGGAAACCGTATTGTAAAGTGTGGCCACAAAAAACTAATAAACACTTTTGTAAGCTTAATTTGATGTGGACGCCAAAATGAGACATCACTGATGAAGTTTAACATCATCATGAATATGAGTTGGTGTTTTTTGCCTCATTCAATCATGCCTATGGGGGTCACAGTGGTGTCCCTGTTGAGTCCGGGCTGCTGCTGTGCTTGATCGCTGGAGCAGACGCAGATGATCAGGCCGCGCAGCACCAGCAGGACCGTCAGGCAGAACTTCTGCATCTCGATGCCGCTTACTGTCCGTGATTTAAAAAGCACATGTGCATCCAAAAGCAACGTTACATGATAGTGATGCTATAAACAGCTCCTGCTCCAGGAAAAGGTATCAGCCACCGGTTAGAAAGGCAACAGTGCACGCATTTCACAAGTGAATCACACGAAAGCAAAAAAAAAAACCTTCAAATGTTTGTTTGCAAACACCAGAAGCAAATCACAACAAATACCGAGGTAGATAAATCCCCAAAACTTGACTTTGTCAAAGACGTTCCGTTGTTAAATCTCAAAGCAATGGAAAAATAAAGTAAACAGAATAATAATCACGAGTTTCCAACGAAATAATGTGTTCCGTTTCTAAAACATGCGTTACTTTTAAAAACACGATGACAAAGAGCAGACAAAGTCCCTCTGAAAGCAGGTCCCTTATGAGTAAATTCCTTCTGAAGCCACGGTAATCCTCTGGAATCGTTTGAATAACGTTTGTCGATAAAAGCGACCCACTAACTTAACGTCTCTCAACTTTGTGCGCTCGCATTTAGCGTTGTGTTGCTCTTCCAAAGAAAGCCAAAAGAGAATTTACTAATCCTGAAGCGGCTCATGAATATTGATTAGTCTGCGTAAAGCTTGCCGAGGAAACTGATTTGCTGAGACGACTTGGAATATGAATATTAATTAGTTTACGTGACCTTTACGAAGAAACGTCAATATTTACGAAATATCAATAAATAAAATGTTATTTATAAATGTTAAACAAAAAAATAACGTGGTCATATTTTGTGAAGAAGTTAAAATATTAAATTAAAATAATTATTGTATGATATAGCCTCGTATTTTATTGGTTTATTTTGTAGATTTAGTTATTTTGGCTTTGGAAGTTTATCAGTATTATGTTTGACCATATTGATTTTAGTTTTGTATATACAAAATTGTTTTAAATACCTTTGTGTACAGAAGTAATAGGAAACAGTTGGACCTACACGAACGAATAAATTAACTAAATGAATCTGAAATTTTGAACTATCCCTTATTAATAAAACCTCAGGTACTCCATAGTATATCTGTCCCAACTCTAAAACTATAAAAAGCTAGTTAATATTAAGCAATCACTAAAAACAAGCACTAATCAACAGCCTTCAGTCTGGATGGCTTTCACAGCAAAACAAACTACACACATACTGTCTCATAGACCTGCATGTACACACACAAACCTGGCCTCAGGATTAATTTTAGAGCCCTATCAGATTAACATGGCCGAAGACTCATACCCTCACAAACGGCAACAGAAAGAAGGTTTCGGGTTACATCTCAACAACCCCATATGGTCTAAAAATAAAACTGGGGCTCCAGTGAGCGGATGCCAAGCAGTGGTTGGCCCTTACAAGCATGCACAAGTGACGGGTGTCTGTCATTGTAATTCAGGACAAACTCACTTCAAAGTGAATGTGAGAAACTTCATCTCATTTCTGCCCCTGGTGGCCAGCAGAGATGTCATCAATCTATAATGGAAAATAGTACATCAAGCTGGTTTGCTTCTCTTATGCAGTATCATCGTTACCTTTGTCCCATTGACATTAAGACTTGAATTTGGTTGTTTTGCTGACAAAAACCGGGGCTAAAACTAAATTATAATGTTGTTATTTTTTAGTTGGGGCAGCCCGGTGGCGCAGTGGGTAGCACAATTCCCTCACAGCAAGAAGGTCGCTAGTTCGAACGCCGGCTGGGCCAGTTGATGTTTCTATGTGGAGTTTGCATG
Source organism: Danio albolineatus (assembly GCA_903798035.1). NCBI lineage: Eukaryota > Metazoa > Chordata > Actinopteri > Cypriniformes > Danionidae > Danio > Danio albolineatus. The sequence continues at coordinate 169,063 of CAIGQQ010034688.1, forward strand.
TTCTCTCCATGTTCGCGGGGGTTTCCTCTGGGTGCTCTGATTTCCCACACAGTCCAGAATAAACTAAATTGTCCCTATATGAGTGTATGTGTGTGTGTGTGAGAGAGAGTGTATGGATGTTTCCCATTATACTGGGTTGCAGCTGGAAGGGCATCCGCTGCGTAAAACATGCTGGGAAAGTTGGCGGTTTATTCCACTATGGCGACCCCAATCAGAAACTAAGCTGAAGGAAAATGAATGAATGAACGAAAACAAAAACACTTTGAACAGGAGGCGCTGGTGTTGAGGTCAAGTGTCAAATGGCTAAAGATTAAGCTGGTCAAGTCATTAGTTGATGACACTAGAGTTGAGTGTAGTGTCATCGGCACATCAATGATACCAAAAGCCATATTTTTGAATGATAGAAATATGTAGATGGAAAACAGAAGTGGTCCAAGTACTGAGCCCTGAGGCGCTCCAGTAGATAAATGTTGAGACTTTCGTGGGAAATATCAAATTGTGCAGCTTTCAATTTCTTGATAATTCAGGTTTTTATTAATGTGGTGATGTTTCTGTTCTGGTCCTTGTTAAATTTTGAACAAGAATTTATGAAATTCATGTGTGAATGTGAAAGTGTAAGGATGTTTCCCAGTACTGGGTTGCAGCTGGAAGGGCATCCGCTGCGTAAACTGGGAAAGTTGGCAGTTTATACCGCTGTGGCGACTCCAATCAGGGACTAAGCTGAAGGAAAATGAATGAATGAATGAAAACAAAAACAGTTAGAACAGGAGGCGCTGGTGTTGAGGTCAAGTGTTGATGAAAAAGCCTGTAGCTATTTCTAAAAAATGGTTAAAGATTAAGCTGCTCATGTCAAGTCATTAGAGTTGAGTGTAGTGTCATCGGCACATCAATGATACCAAAAGCCATATTTTTGAATGATAGAAATATGTAGGTGGAAAACAGAAGTGGTCCAAGTACTGAGCCCTGAGGCACTCCAGTAGATAAATGGTGTGACTTTCGTGGGAAATATCAAATTGTGCAGCTTTCAATTTCTTGATAATTCAGGTTTTTATTTATGTGGTGATGTTTCTGTTCTGGTCCTTGTTAAATTTTGAACAAGAATTTATGAAATTCCACTATATTAGCTGTAGTACCTCCAGTAGAGTGAGTTTAGATGCTCTTCAAGTCAATCTTCTTCCCAAACGTAAAGACTTGCATCTGATTTTAAATTGAAAGCAATGTGTTCAGTGTTTCTGTGGGGTCTTAAAAAGACTTCAATTTCAAAAACTAAATTTTAGGCCTGAGTGTATGATTGCATGTTTGTGTGTGTGTGAGTGTATGGATGTTTCCCAGTACTGGGTTGCAGCTGGGAGGGCATCCGCTGCGTAAAACATATGCTGGGAAAGTTGGCAGTTTATACCGCTGTGGCAACCCCAATCAGGGACTAAGCTGAAGGAAAATGAATGAATGAAAACAAAAAAGTTAGTACATAAATGTCACTTTAGTTAAATGTTGTGACTTTCTTGGGGAAGAGCAAATTCAGTTTCCAATCTCTTGACAATTCAGTTTTATTTATGTGGTGTTCCAGTCCTTGTTAAATTTTGAACATGAACATATGAAATTCTATATTAGCTGTAGTACCTCCAGTAAAGAGAGTACAGATGTTCTTCTACAAGTCAATCTTCTTATGAATCTTAATGGTGATGAAATTTAAACTGTTGTCAGCGTTTTGCTAGAATCATCAATTTGTTCCTTTTTAAAGGGGACCTATTATGTAAAAATCATTAGTTTAAGGGATTTAATAGTCATGTGGAAAACAGCTATACGACTATAACCAACCTCTAATGGTAAAAATTAATGTATTATATTTTTTATAAACACACTTGACAGTCTGCAGAAACACCTTGACTGACCTTCTCCCATTGTACATGTCATCAGAGTGGAAAAGCCCCGCTTATTAGTGACGATCTCTGCCTCATTAGCATAGACAGCCCTGAGTGAGAAGCAGCTATCCATTATTAATGTTTTGAATCTGCTGCTATGCTGACCAACAGGCATTTGGAGCTCAACCCTCATTTAAAAACGGAGCGAGGAGCACAATCTTATTTGAATTTAAAGCAACAGTCACCGAAACAGCACAATTTGGATCAAAGCCTATAAGGGGCAGTTTCAAAGAGTTATAAAAAATTGTGTGTGGTATTTTCAGATTACTTTGTATGTAAACATCAAAAACATTTTTCTTTAGAAAGGGGAAAAATAAGTCCACTGACAGGCCCAAAGCAGCCAAAAAGTGCCTGCATAGCAAAAAAGGTGCTTATTGACACCAAGTATAATTCTTAATGTGTAAAAAACTTATTCCCTAATATCAATTTCAACTGTTTTCGCTGTTTTTCTAATACAATGAATGTCAGCGAGATGCTACTATACATTTACTTTAACTGTACAGACAACACTATACATATAAATATAAATAACTTAATTGTTCATACAAGTATGACCAATAATTTTCAAAATCCCACCTTTCAGGGCGTTTCTCTGAAACATTATTTGCTATGATCAATAAAAAAAAAAAACACCACAAAGAGTACTGGCTTAGAAGTGATGGAAGGTAAATATGATAGCAAGAATAAATGTATGGTTAAACTATCCCTTTACACATACAATACTCATATGGCAGTATTACGTAATCTCCAAACTGCACATTCTTCACGGTTTCCCATTACACAATCAATCAATCATCTTAATTCACAACAGTAAAGACAAAAATAAATGAACAACTCGAGACTTGTTTGAATCTATTACAGTGTTTAGTGATCCATTTCAAAAGCAACAGATACACTGGCCCTTTAAAAGTTAGACAGCACCAATACAGTTCAGTTCTGCTAGAGAGCGTGCACTCGTAGCCAGAACGGCCGCAAGCCATTTGGCGAAGGCTGGTAACTTCCAAAATGTAAAACAATCCATTGAAACGGCTGAGAAAACAGACACCGATTCTCACCCCTTTTTTTTTTTCTACAGACAAAGATAACGGTGATCTAATACACTAGTTTCTGTTCAATGTAAGCACAGGTGACAGATGAACTAACTAACTTATGCAATAGATATGACGAAACGACATGGTTAGTTTTGAAATGAACCGATCAGGTTCTCTGATTCAAACTCGCTGGAAGACAAGAGAAAAATAACACTGAAAACATACATGGAAAGGTTGCGTGCGTGTGTGTGTGACCTTCACAAATTGACCTTTAGATTTGGCAGTTTCCATTTCGGCACTTCCACATGGTATGGTTTTAATATTATTCCCTGATTGAGGAACTTAATGAAAAAGGCTCACAGTAGATACTATTTAATGGCTTTGTGAGATTTACTAGGTTTTGGCTTTTTGTTTTACTTCCAAAGCAATAGCTTCTAACGCAAACCAAATGAAGATTGATTATAAAAAAGGCATACAAAAGATATTTAAATCATGTGAGAAATGGTTAGAAATAACCATCAATATAATAGTTTATACATAATAACGTTATATAAAATAATACAATATTTTAGACTAGCCATGGAAGAAACCTTTCAATTAAAACCCAAAACTTTTGAGGAACTTCACCTGCCGTTCCTCCTACATAAATCCCAAAAGTCCACGTTGATTGAAAATCATTTTCAGAGCATGCTTGAGTGTCTTTCTCTCCAATCAGAAGATGCATATGGAGTTGGGTTGAGAGAAACGTTTCAAAAAACAAATTGCATAAAAAGAGCAGACAAGAGATGACGATTCGCTTTGTGACAACTAAAAAAATAGCTATAAACAAACGATTATGTCCTCTTTACAAAAGGACAAACTTTGTAGTGTTACCACCAGATCCCATAATTAATCAGTAGTGGTTTAAGGCCTCATATTTTGCTTTAGGCTACAGCTATCACAGAAGTGAACATTTGGTACTAAACATTTATACAAATTGTAAAACATGAATTAAAAGGGGGCACTTTTCAGAAGAGGGCTGTCACCTTCTGCGGTTTCAAAAATCAAAACGTATGAAAGACAGGACAAGATTCGGTTTCCTGCAACCTACAAACCAATCATCTTCACACAGCGATGCCATAACAAGTGCTTTTATGGGAGCGCTCAGTGCAAAAGTACTACTGAGTGAGCGGACCTATGTTACGCAGCTTGCGAGAGAGCAGGAACGCAGGTGGATGAATAGTAATCCATGTGTTTTTATATAGTACAGCTAAGCAGGAATACCTTGTTTTGATGTACTCTCACAATACATCCCATAATGATCACGTAACGCTACACATTCGATGACGAGTTTACATTATAATCGAATGTTTTCAACTACCTCCGCAACTGGTCAAAAGTGGACAAGCTGAAAACATTCCGGACCCTGTAACCACATTTATTTAGCGTTGTTCATTTGTGATCGGATCTGCTTGTTAGGTGTGACGTCACGCAAAGTGACTTCCAGGTCCAAGCGCTATATCAAACTGTAAGGGGAGACACAACAAATGGTAATAATAAATGTATTCAAAGCGAAGTAATACTTTCGAAAATCACAACCGCAATATATATATATATATATGTGTGTGTGTGTGTGTGTGTGTGTGTGTGTGTGTGTGTGCGCGTGTGTGTGTGCGCACACACACACACACACACACACACATCCATGTCTAATATTAGATGGCCAGAGAGTGTTAAAATATTGATGTCTGTGATGCAGAAAGTCCAGAGACTGTTGTGTACTCCACGATTTTACATAAATTTCACTTTAATGTGTAACAGGACTAAAAAGTGATCGTAAACGAATATTTTCTCAATTCAATTGAGTAGCGGCTTGGACCCAGAAACAGTATTTCATACGTCACAACTTAACAAGCGGACAGCACATCTTAATACAGCTGAAAACCGCCTGAGAGAAACCAAACTATTCATTCAAAAACACTCAAGGCTACTTGTAACAATCCTTTCTTTGTAAGGTTGAACAAAAAAAGCTGCAATTTCTCTGCTGGTGTTAGTAGATGACACAATAAGTAAATATGACCGGTTCAGACACAGGATTTGCATCAACCCGATTAATTAGAAACCTCAGACCCATTCAAAAAAGCTAAACTGACTCTGTGCTGTTATGTTCAATTAAATGTACGCCTTTTTTCTGTGGGACATTTGATGGGTTGCTTTTATATCGGCAGCTTGAATAGCCAATGAAAAGGGTCAGATTAATTGCTACTTGTACTTGATGAGTTTAACATGGCCAAGTCAGTTAAAGCTTTCGTATTAAAAACTTCACATGAGAAAAGTTTAACGAAGCAGAAGAGCCACCTTCTCCCAGATACACAGAAACGGCATCAGTATTACACCGGTTTAGTGAAAACAAGAAACGAAAAAAAAGGGGGGTAAAAAGACCAATTTACATGACATAAAATTATTATTACACAACAGAAAAGGGTCTGGGGAAACTCCAGAAGACTTAAGGCATTTGCCAAGACGAGTAAAAGGCAGCTAGGCGTTCAGGCTTTTTAAAACGCGTGAACCTTTTCCTTCTGAGCTCAAATGCTCACAAGAAACATACAAAACTATTTGGTAACAAAAGTTTACTATATGTTATAAAACTGAAAAAGGTGAAAAAAATGTACCTTAGCTAAAGCTTATAAAATTATATATCAATAAAAATAATAATAATAATAATAATAATAATATTCCTTGGTCCGTAAAAACTATATTACTATGATAACTTTTCTTCCAAGCCTGGTGAAACAGTGCATTAAGCCCTTTAGTAGAAAACAACAATCTCTCAAAGCCAAATCCATCCTGCCCATTCTTAGAAAGGCTTCGTTTTTCTTCTTCTCTTTTTTTTTTTTTGATTGACTTTTTCTCTCGGATAAGGCTAATGCATTGATCCTGTGGCATCATGATCCACGGCACACATCCCTTCTGTTGCCACATGAGGAAACAGACTGAAAAAGAACCACAACAAAGAGAGACAGAGAGAGAGAGAGAAGAGGAGACATCATCTTCATTTGTTCGGTCCAGTTTTCGAGCGAAGTCTTGTCTCTCTTTTGCTTCTCTCTCTCTGTGGCACTATTATCCATTTTTGTCATCCGTATCCCATGAATCTATGCAGGAGAGTCTACGAACTGACGAATCACCATCTCTCACTTACTCGTGCGCACACACACTACGATTCCCAGGTTAGGAGACGGACATGGCTGAGGAGGAAGATGTAGATACACCTCCTGCTGCGGCGTATCCTGCCTGGCTGTCGACGGCTGACTGCAGCAATAGGCTGGAGGATGAGGATGGTGACGTGGAGGAGTTGCTGTTGGCCCTCAGTATGGCTCCTGCAGCGCTGCAGTGAGGCCGAGGTCCTGGCTCTGGCGTGTAGGTAAAAGTCAAAGCCGTGGAGTAGATGATGCCGTCGTTACGGACCAAAGTCACAGGAACCTGTACTGGCTGTCGAACCCAACGCCATCCCTCGCGAAACGCAGAGATGTCAGGAACCACACAGAGCACACTTTCGCCACATCTGCAGGTAACGGGACACAGATTACTCACAATTTATGTTAGAGATGCACGATATTGGAGAAATCTGACATTGTGATACTTTGTTTTATTGTCATATACGTTGCAATTTGAACATAATTTCACTAGATGACTTTAAAAGCTCTATTTGGAAAGATTTCATTTATTTAGATTGACCAGGATGATCAAGTCTTTTTCTATGCAGCGGAACTGCATAAATTATAATAAATTACAAGCAAAATATACAGTGCTTTGTTTTCTGGGGAGTGTAAAAGCATTCAAGTACAGAGACTGAACAATCAAATGTAAAATAATAGGAGCATCACTGTATAAATAATTAAAAATAGAATGAATAATATAATTTAATCGTTAATAAATAATCCTGCGATTGTGACTATACAAACATTGCAATATTGATGCTCAAACGATATATTGTTCAGCCCTTATTTATGTATGGAATATTTCATATGACAATGACTGTTGACATAAACGTTGACATGCTAGAAGAAGCCTCAAGAAAAACAAATACAGAGTATTGTAGCTAAACAATTGTGTTTTTGATTAAAATGCCCCATTGTGGCGTTTAAAATCTCTTTTTGTTTGGGACACGATTCCTGTTCAGAGAGCTGTAATAATTGCATTGATTTTAAGCTTTATAAAATGTAAATCAATGTGTCTGCATGTGCATATGATTATTTTACAATGTTTCAGGCTTGGTCAGAGCAGACATTGTGGCTTCAGTCATTGAAAAGCATGTTACAGATCAAAATTAGCTAGGTTTCATACATAATGCAAATTAGATTAATGCGCAAAACCACAGTATCACATATAGAAATTTGTAAACAAACAAAAAAAGGCACCGTTTCCATACAGTGAGTCAAAGAGAACAAGATAAACTGATGCCAGTTATCAAAATGAAAAATAGAAAATTTCTGCATTAGAAGAAGCCACTGTGGTCCTTTTTTTCTTATATAATAAACTACAAAACGCAATAAACACGGGTGCTTTTGGAGAGCACAGCTGCTCAAGACAGAGACAGGCAGATTAGACAGATAATACAACCAGGGATTTTATTAGGATATTTTCTTTAAAAAATAATAATAAAAAAAATTTGATTCTCCATGTGTCCCTTTCATCATGATCTGATGTTAAAAAAAAAAAAAAAACTAAATTATATATATGTGTTTTATTGATGTGTATGCTTGAATTTATTATCAGATAAAAAGTTTATCCTACTCCACTTTGCCGTTTACTCCAGTTTATGTACATTTTCAAAATGTATTCATACGTTGCCATTTCCATCGAGCATTTTTATGTGACATTACAAAATATGCATAAAAATAGGTGGATGGAAACAAACTTCTGTCAATGAAAAAAGATTGAGTGTTACAGATCAACATAGATCTGTTCCAGAAATTAAACTGGAATTCCTGATCACTTGTTTCAGGAGTTAAGAATCTTCATTAAGAACCATAGACTTTAAAACATTTCATTGTAGACACTGTACATTCCCAAACTGCTGCAATCATCACTACATGGATGGTGAAATTAGAAAAAGCATAATAGCAGCGCCGTAATTCGAATGCAATGTTCAATTCGAGATCAATACGGGGTATTCAAGGGCACCTCAGTCATGACTGTTTGGAAGAGAGATCTGTTACCTGTACATAGTATCTGCCTCCACATCTCCAAACCAAACTCTGAGGTTGGGCGTGAAATTCTGTCCTGTCAGTTCAAGCATGGCAACATCTCCTCCTCCGTTCAGCTAGAAATTCAGGACCCAAGGTTATTTATTACATCAAACAGCAAGTAAGCACATAATGTCAGGGGATATGTATGCATAAAGCAACCATCAAGCCTATGTCTGTGTGGATTACCTGTAAACTCTCGACAACAGGCACGGGTGTGACAGGTGAGGGTACAGGGCCCATCCCCTCATAGAAAGTGTACTCTGCTTTGTCTGTGCTGATGATTGTCCACGACGCCCCATCGTTGATCATTTCTTTGTTTGTTTCTTTGGGACAGGGTGTGGCCTAAGTAGTTGAGCAATGAAGACAGAAACATTTTAATTGTTTAATTTGTAAAGCCATAGAGCCTTACATGATTAACAAGATTTAGTCTGATTTGAAACAAAAAAAAATCTCATGTTTATATGAACTGTAATGCATTATGTAATGTACCTGGAATTGAATTATCCTCTCCTGTGACAGGCAGAGGTACATCCTCTCTGTATCTTTAAGATAGAAGGCACATTTATGTAGTTGGGACACAGGATCGTCTGCATCCATAAGCGCGGTCTGTTTGTCCACTTTACGAATGATCTACAGAAACGCACAACATTTCACTTTTTAAAAATTGTGCACAGCAAGCATGCAAAGATTAACTCAGTGGCACAAATTTACATTTCTTAATTAAAAATTATATAAGAATATGCCCTCCAAATGACACATTTTTTCGACCCAACCCTTTTAATCATTAGTTGTTGAGGTGGATAATAGATTACCAGTCGGGGTAGAGCCATGCCCGTCACAGAGCACACCAGCTTCACCGTCTGACCATAATGGATGTAACCGTCTCTGACTGTAAACTCCTCTCCCTCTGACTCATCGTCATCCACTGGAATTAGAAAAAACAAATTAGAAATAATGAACAGGGAAACATGCAGACACTGAAAATGACAAGACAAATTGCCAAAATGGCATAATTTTGTTGAGGAGTTAATCAACTCAGAAAATAAATTATTTTATATTTTTGGAAAATTGCTCTTTATTTTAAAGACCTAGTGCAAATGTTTTTAAAGATGAATGAAAGGAAAGCCTTGTAAATGAAACAGACTACTGGGAAAATATACTGCAAAAAATATAGTTTTCAGTATTTCTACTAAAATGTATAAGTTAATTTTAGTTTTTCAAGTGAAAATTGTCTCAGTAAATACTACAGTATTTATTTATTTTTTATTTAAATTTATATTTAAATAAATTTTACAGTCAAAAATGGGCTTTGAATGAAAACCTTAAAGTAAAAACTTAAAATGATAAGCATGTTTCTTTATGATTGTATAAACTTATGATTAAATTACAACATAAATATTAACATTTTCAAAATTTTATTTATTTTTTGTTCCCCAAAATAACCCCTAAAGAATTGTTATTCTAAAGGGTTGCCAGCAAAATAAAATAAATAAATGATAAGGTGCATATTTATTCAATTACAGTGCATGCTTATTAATTTAAAATCACAGCATGTGTATTGTGACAGTGTTCAATATCACAATATTGATTTATTTTAGAAATAAAGACATCCTTTCATTGGATGCAAAAACTTTCCTTGTGTCCTTCCAGATCCAATATCGCTCAATGTTTTATCACTAATTTTAATATTGTAAAAATGGCATTTAAATTTTTTAATGTCATTTTGCATTGAGTGACTCACACAGATGAATATAGAAGGCTCCCCACTGTTGTGAACTTGCATGGAAGTTTCCCCCTTCCACATGAAGGTACCGCGTACTGACAGTCTGAGACCGTAAGCGGTTAAAAAGAGCCACTTTTGTCCCAGAAGCTATGCACACTGTAAAAAAAAAAAAACATTGGAGACAAGCTGAGCAAAATTTAAAACGAAGAATAGTCACATTTAGTAACGCGAAAGCTTTTTTTAACTCACGGTCTGCATTCTTCAGCGACTGTTTCTTTTTGGAAGGTTTGGAGATGACCTTGATTCGCTTGCTGAGGAAGACACCGATATCTGCACTATTCCCGTAGAACATTTTCACTGACAGCATGAAGTGCTTCCGTTTGTCAGAGTCGGAAATGTATAATGTTTTTGCTGTGCAAAAATTCTATAAAAGAAAAGCACAAGGATTAAAATGACAGAACACAGGTCTTTTTTACATTTAAAAACGTTTATTTTGCAGCAGTTAAACAAAAAGTACCTTGCCCTCCAAGTTGAGCTGCTGCATTTCTTGTTCACTGTTTCCAATGCCGATAAAGGCACAAGGCTGAGACTCTTGCTCCGAACAGCCCTCTCTCTCCATCTGCTCCTTCTTCTTCTTCCAGCCACAACCCATAAGGTACACACAGGGTGGAGGACAGAAGAATCTAACAGACATTTTGAACAGATTAAAGAACAGTTCATGGAATGATTTCACATTGATCTTCTTATCTTTATTTGCATTAAGTGTGCAGAAATCATATTATGCATATATAGCATGTTGAAATGTAAAATTTAAATCAACATTAAATAATTTGCAACATAGATATGGATTATAATCTTCCTTAGATCTCTCCTATAGATCTCTGTGCACTACTTGTGCCGACACTCGCACACACAAAGATGCCTCTTGGTCACCATGTGATGTATTGCACTAAACTTTCATTTACACACAGAATGATTTATAAATATCTGTTTACAAATTAATGCTCATGTACGTCCATTATCTGTAAAAAGTTTGGGATAAACGCAAAGAAAACCATTGATATCAACCACGGTCTGATGAACAAACATCTCTGGTTAAATCCACTGTTACTGGTGACATTTGTAAATAAGAGTTGTAAATGCTTATTAGTATCAGCAAACCAATCATTATCAGCCCACCCAAGACCATTGTTAATACCAGGTGAAAACATCATGCAACAACATTTCTCTTGAGTAATGGCTTCTGATCAATTCATCAAACCAGGACAGGAAATGAGCATTACCCTTAAAAGGCTCAGCTTTTATTTTATGTCAACAGTTACTTTCACTCACCTTTTTTCATTGCCATAAGATTTCTGTGCGACCTTTGCGTGCAGTATGAGCACAGTCTGATCTCCTCTCTCCTTCAAGTAATTGCGCATCGCCTCTCTGCAAAAGCCCCAATATGACAAATTTTATTTATCCTGTAGTTTTCTCATATACGTTTGATAAATATTAAACATAGACATGAGTGCATTTACCTTGTTAAACGCTTTGGCTGAGGGAGCTCCCCAAACTTCCTACAAAACAAAACACAGGGTAAAGTCACAATGTAGACACTGGTTTTGAAGTAGTCACCTAAATAACAACAACAACAACAACAGCAATCATCATAATCATGACAAACAAAGCTATCAGCCTAGTCATCTGCCTACCTAGACATAATTTTTGGGCAGGATGAACAAGTTCAAACGTGCATTAGTTTCTTCAATCTGCAGTCTATTTAGACTAAGTAGAGCAGACCTAAAAAAAAACTAAAACTTGAAAGAGACACTAGCATTTAACATACAGGTGTCGGAATAAAACAAATATACGCTAAATAGTTGAACTGAAAATTCTGAAATGAAACTTTTGAGTCCTCCTGAAAGCTCCCAGACTGTTATGGACTCACTAGACTGGCTAACTTGGCTGGCTAACAACCAGCATTCTCTCTCCCTCTCTAGTACAACTCACTAGTTTGGTTAATTTTCTATACATAAATTTCTAGACTTGAAGTAAGGTTTAAAGTTTCAAAACACGTCAATAATAAAGTCTTACTATGTTTACAGTTAAAGATCAGCTTTCAACAGCATTCAGTGTTAAAGGAAAACTGATGAAAATCTTTCAGCTAACTAAAAGCTAAGCGGCTAACTGAATAAAAGAGCCCATCGCTGAAAACCTGAAAAACCACACTAAAGTAGAGTGAAACTGGTCGCCAGCGCTGGGACAAGAGGCCAGACATGTAAATAAATAAATAAAATCTAGTTGTCTTCACTAAACAGGCGAAACTTCTTTTAGCTGTGACTTTTCCATGCCCCGTCCGTTGATAATTTCGCTGCTTACCCTGTCACAACAGGCGCCATCTTCACCAAGTCTCTCTAATAACGCCAAGACTCGCGAGATTTGCCCAGACGAGGGGGAGGGGCGGTGTGACAAATAACGCCAGGAGGTGGGGGCACAGGCGTGAGAAAGTTCTGAAGTCACGCGAGAACTCCCAGCTGACTGTAATGGGAGCGGATGAGAGCGATCGCTGTGTTATCGCGAGAGTGAGTCGCGGACGGCTGCCAGCCAAACGCGTGTGAAAGTTCTCACGACAGACCGCACCTTTAAAGCGCGGGCCGTGAGAAAAACATTTCTGGAAGGAAGGAAACCCGAGGACTGAGGACCGACACCAGGAAATGGAGATCTGACGTGGAGCAGATCAAAAGGGTGTTGTAATTAAGAGTCTGTGCAAGTTAATAGTGTTATAACTTAAGCTTTGACCTCTTTGAGGCGAAACTGCATCCAAAAATATGGCATAATAGTATTTTTGACCCATCACGTGTTACTTCAGTCTAAATGTATAAAAAAACGTCCCGAAAATTTCCTTACTTTTATGAATTTGTGTCTGCTTTTGAATGACAGTTCATATTTTTAAGGTTTTTACAGAGGTTTATGTTTTATTTGATCAAACTTTATTTTCTGTATGTGTATTTGCAGTAGGGGAGAGTGGAGCAGTTGCAACAAGACTCATTCCTCTATTCAGAGTGATGATATTCATACTACTTATTATCAGTTAGACCCTACTTCAATCTTGGAGAAATCAGCCGTATGTGACCATTCCTTCAGTACAAAATCCTATAGCTATCAGTGTTAAAGCTATTGTATCTTCCTATTATAGACAGTTTAATCATGGTTGCAACATGCTGTTGCACTGTCACCAGTGACAAAATTCATTTAAAAGCTTGCCATATTAACAATACGATTTTAATTTGATCATATTTTCAATGTAATTTAATATGAAAGAAGAATTCTTTGATTAATTTATCCATTTCTTAGCTAAAAGAAGTAGTTTAGTGAAGGTACAGTCTAGATTTTCAGTAAAAAAAAGTTTCAGTTTTTATAGCCCTGATAATTGGCCTTCCCTTGTTTTTTTAATTGTTTGTATTTATATGGCCAATTAACATTTAGTCTGTTTACAAAAAATAAATGAATAAAATCCAACCTGATGCTTTAGATTTTATTTATTATTGCATTTTAATGAATGTTACAATCATCCCCATGCTTGGGGTCAGTTGCAACGTTTGACTTTGTTCAAATTCTGCATATATTTGCATAAATTCTGTACACATTTCATAGCAATGTGGGTGGGTGTCCAATAGATGTAGGTTTATTTTATTAAAATTTTGGGTTTCCACAAAAAAAAAAAATCCTCTGAGAAACTGACAGAAATGCAAAAAGTGTTGCAACTGTCCCCACTCTTCCCCATTTATCAAATTTAATCATTAATTAACGTAATGAAAAATGAAACAGAATTTTGATTTTATCCAATGTTTAGATATTTGTGCACGAATTAGCATACATTTACCTAAATAATACGTCATTTGCATAGGCTATTTAAACACACTTCCGAAAAATGTTTTACTCAAACAGTAGTGCATTTTTGTTATGTAATCAATCAACTGTGGAGGTATGGTGATAAATATTAGTTAATTGTTTACTTTAAACTGCAAATATGCCTGTAATCATGACATAAAAGCCCATAACATAAATGACATAAATCTAAACATTATGCACTCACCCGGGCACTATATTGGGCACGTGTGTTCAACTGCTTGTGATGCAAATATCTAATGAGCCATTAACATGATGGCAACACAATAGCCACAGTGATCAGTTGTGGTAAAGATGGTCTCCTGAAGTTCAAAATCAAGCATTAGGAGGAAGTAGGTTGATTTTGAATGTGGCATGGTGGGTCGGTGCCAGACAGGCCAGTGTATTTCAGAAACTGCTTACAGTATGTATGTGGGATCTTCATTCACATTCATCTTTATGCTTTACAGAGAATGTTCCAAAATTAACAGTTGTGTGGGCAAAAATTAGAGCTTGTAGAAAGGCTACAGAAGCACAAATTACCACCAAGGTTTGCAGAATAGCATGTCTGAATGTACAACATGTCCAGACTTGAAGCAGATGAGCTACAGCAGAAAAAACTGGGCACTAAAGTCAGAACTTTGCATAAACAACGTTTCCTTCAATGGTATAGGCTGCTGTAATTCATGGTTTTTAGTCTGGAAATATTTTTGGCATGCTTTGGGTCCCTTAAAGTGAGCATCATTTGAGTACCAGTGTATTTTTGCTGACCGTTTCAATCATTGTAGCCCAGTTATGGTAATTGTTTACAGCAGACTAAGGCTACATCTCCAGAAGCAGAATTAGAGGGATAGTTCATCCAAAAATGAAAGTTCTGTAATCATTAAGCTTTTGCTCTTTCCTGTTTGGCTTCTTCTGTTGAACAGAAAAGAAGATGTTTTGAAAAATGCTGGAAACCTGTAACCATTGACTTCCATAGTGTTTGTACTGTGAAAGTCATTGGTTTTTAGGCTTTCAGCTTTCTTCAGAAAAACTTCTTTCCTGTTCAACACATGGCAGAAACTCATAAAGGTTTGGAACCAATTGAGGGTGAGTAAATAATGAGTACATTTTCATTTTTGAATGAACTATCCCTTAGACAGTAGCTACAGTAGCCAGATCTCAATCCAGCAGAACCAATTTAGATGTGCTGGAAAAGGAGGTTCACATCATGAATACGCAGCAATGGTGTAATGTTATTTTGTCGAAATAGATAAAAAATGGCATGAATAGGTGCAAAAAAAAAAAAAAACTCTGGTAAGAGGGGTGACACGGTGACTCAGTGGTCTCCTCACAGCAAGAAGGTCGCTGGTTAAAGTGCCTGCTGGGTCAGTTGGCATTTCTGTTTCTGAGTTTGCATGTTCGCCCCGTATTTGCATGGGTTTCCTCCATGGTCCAAAGATGTGGTATAAGTCAATTGAAAAAACTAAATTGGCCGTAGTGTATGAGTGTAAATGAGTGTGTATGGGTGTTTCCTAGTACTGGGTTGCCCTTGGAAGGGCATCTGCTGTCTAAAACATATGCTGGATAAGTTGGCGGTTCATTCTGCCATGGCGAGCCCTGATTAATAAAGGAACTAAGCTGAAGGAAAATGAATGAATGTCTGGTGAGTGATTGTGGTCTAAGTAATGAAATTTGTGATTCTAAATAAACTCTATCTTTTCACCAGATGGCAGTATTGCTTCACTGAGGAAATATTTATGCTGCAGTGTGCTGAGAAGACCAAAAGAGGATGGTTTAGGTAAGACACAAAACTGTTCAAAACATTCCCAGTAATGCACCATATAGTATAAATGCCACAGTTAGATACAAAATGAAGTGGTTTTATTTGCAAAGCATCTGTTATATACTAATACAATTTTTTTTATTAAATCTTGTGTCAATAAACGCCTTTCAATGAAAATACACTGACAAAAAGGATTTCTGCAAAACTGTTGCAAACAACATATATGGGCTGAATTTTAACAAACAAATTAAATTTAGTAATGTTCAACTTAATTTGTTTAGGTTCAGCCCAAATTGTTTTCGAATGCTTAATAAAAATAAATAAATAAATTAGTAAACGCAATCAATCATCTTTCAATTATTTTTTTTCAGTGATGTATTACATGGTGAAATGGAGTTGGCTTGTATTCACAAAATGTTGTGTCTCTTTTATTGTAACTGACAGAACATGGTCAATGCAAATATTAAAACATTGTTTGATGAGCAATAAGCAGGAACAGACACAATCTGAGGATTTATGCAGATTTATGCTAAATGATTTTGAGAGTATAGGATCGTCACATAAAAAAAAACATAACATTTAGAACTTTTAAGGTTTACTATGCAAATGCATTAAGAACCCCTTGTTTGGTTAACAAAACTGCAGTACGTCTCATAAAACAGCCGCTGAAAGACAGAAAATATACTTTACAAATTGTATTGTACATAAATGAGCAAAACATATTATCATTATTCAATAGTATTACTGAATTTCATCTGAAAACTGAAAAAATGCACATTTACACACATTTGCATAATCAATTTGAATGATGGCTCAAACATCAATGGGTATCTGTGGGTGCAGATTCAGTGTGGGCTCCAATAACCAAGGTTTGTTATCACAATTTTTATTTTTATCTGGACAAGGAGCAAGACATTATGATTATTACTCTCTCTAACCAGACTCTTACCCTCAGAATGACTTGTACAGTACGTACAGTATAAAGATATTGTGCCAGCCAGCTAAATGACTCTTTAATAATGATTATATATTCTGTCCTAGATTTTTATTATAAGTTCATAAAATGTTTGAGAGCTATTTTTTTATGGCTTAATCCGCTTAACCTAATTTTGATGGACTGCTTGACATAACATATTTATAAGACATACAATCTTTTATTGAAATACAGTTTGTGATATTTGATGAAGGGCTTTTATTGAACTGTAGCTTAATAACTTATGTTGGCATTTAACCCTCAAGTTGTAAAATGACTAATTATCTTACAAGATCAAAGGTTTAATAGATATCTAGGACAGACAGTCCTGGTTTATTCTAGGGACACTATCTCTCGGATCGTTCATACATTACCTATTTATTGTCTTCTAATGATCTATTACACCGTGTTCTGTATCTCAACGTTATTTTATATCTAAACAGGTAGCATCTTTAAATAGCACCAATCCCATTATAGTTATAATATTGAAAGTATAGATTCAATATTACAATTCAATAAAGATAGCTCCGGTAATCTCAGTCTCACTTGTATTGAGGATTCAAGTAAAAACGCAGAACACTCTTAAACACCAGTATCACCTAAACAGTAAATGTTAATAAATAAATAAATATTTATTTAAGGGCTAATTTCATTTTTTTTTCTGTTTTAATAATTGTCTTTTAAAACATATGAGTGAATGCATAATCTGTTAAAAACTTCAAATGTGACCATAGACCACAGGATCAGTTATAAGTGATCGGGTTTTTATTACCTGAATGCTGAAAAAATAAGCTTTCTGTTGATGTGTGGCTTGCCAAGACATGATCATTTTGGCTGAGAAAAACAAACTATTTCAAAATCTAGAATCTGGAGGTTCAAAAACATCAAAATACTAAAACAAATCACCTCAAAAAAGTTGTCTGAATTGAGCTTTAAGTAATGAGAATATGTTATGAATAGAGTTTTGATATATTTACAGTAGAAAATTTACAAAATAGTTACATGTAACATCATTTTTTACTTAATATTCAATGATTTCTGGTGTAAAAGAAAAAAAATTATAATATTTGAATATCGAAACACAGATTAATGTAGTTTTGGCTATTGTCAAATACAATGTAAAATCACAGGATCACAAATGTCTTTTCTCATCATATTCAGTTATGAATTGCATGAGTTTTACAAATAATAATAATTCATTTTGTTTATAATGCACTTCATTTTTAAAAAAATTCTTAATGTTGATGCATTTCTGACAGTAGAGCACAAGAGAATTCGTTTGACCTATGAGTTTTTAATCTGCATTGAGGCTGCTGGAGAAGGGTAAGAGAATCAACAGAAAGGAGAGATCAAGAAGGAGTGTAAAGAATAACTCAATCACAATCATAAAAGAGAGACTAAAAGGGTTCGATTCTTCGTTTAAAATGGTGAGAAGAAAGTTATTTTAGTCTTCTGTCACAGTTATCAAATATCATATATTCAGGTATTTATCTTACCTTTATCTTACCTGAGAGCTATTCATCGTAAAATATTGAAGCTCCTCATACAATTTAGGTTTGATATTTTGTGAACAGTAAAGCTCCACCTTTTTTGATCCGATTGGTCATCTTAGTCATTTTAACATTGATGATCACTGTTAGACTCCTGACGTGAACAGGCTTAAAATTTAACTCTTAAAACTTTTTGTCCATGTCAAACAGCAGCACCAATATAAAATAAATGTTGGAAGACTATTGCTATTTTACTATTAAGAGCTTTTATTTTGCAGCACATTATATTACTAACATTTTTTTGTTTGTTTTACTGTATATTTGATTTAGGTTCCTGTAATTTTGGCAGCCAGTTTAATTGTTTTTAACAGTGGGGCAAGGTTAGGACAATATCAAGGGCCCTAATCGGACCCGATGTAGAATTTTATCGCAGTCTTATCATAATATTCTCAAGATTCCAAGGAGTAGAAGTAAACAAGCAGTGATAAGAATTAAAAGATTATAAAAACTGTTATTGTCATCAAAATGATTATTATAATTTACGAATGGAATTATAAAATTTGTCTTGTAACAATAGCATAATCTTTTTTGGTGGTAACCGATTTTATTACAAAAAAGAACCACACTTTGCAATTGCAAATTAAAAAATGTTTAAAGTCTGTGTGAAATCAAATCTTAAAATGTTTATTTTGGTAGAACACATTGCTATTGTTTAGGTGAACAATTAATCCATGCAAGTTAATCCTCTCATAAATGTTTGATTTGGTAATCTTCAGTCAAAATCTGACCATTTGTTTCCATGTTTGGAGTGGTGGTCCTTCTCTGTTGACGCCAGTTTGACAGTTTCAGCCACAATGTTCTCAATGTTCTCAGCCTCTTCCTTATAGTTTGACTAGAGGGAATGATTCTCAAGAAGAAAGCCTTGTCCCCTTATATTCAATTTCAGTTGGAAGTACATCAAGAAATTGAAATAAAAGTCTCAGAAGCTCAGAAAGTGTAATTGTATTATGAATATTAGTATAAGTATTTTTTTTACTTATTAATAGCTGTTTTTTACCATGTTAGTTTTATAATATCTTTTAGACTCGTTTAGGATTTCACATAAGAGAAATCAAACAGAGTGTTGTTTGAATTCGGTTCTTTTATTTGTTGTGTTTGTTTGTTTGTTTATTTAAATGTGAAATTATAGCAGTGGCCTGACAACAATTACTAGCTGAGTACAATAATACATGATAAATATTGAACATGAATAAATGCATGTAAAACAACAACAACAAATCATAAAATACATGCAATGAAGAATGCATTTCAGTAAAATATTTTCAGTTTTATAATGTTTTTATATCCATCATTATCTGTGTGATTTGGTGTACTTAAGTGGCAGTTTTTATCTGTAGATGAGAGATTAAAGAGAGTAAGTCACTTGTTCTTTTAAACTAATGAGAATAAAACACATGAGGGGAAGCAAGCTACAATTTGGGGTAGGTACGATTTCAGGCAATTTCAGAAAGGAATAATCGACCGTTTGAAAGAGTGTTGACTTAAGTATATTTTGAAAGTAAGTTGAGGCAACCATATTTTAAATGATTTCTTTTCTTGTGAATCAGACAGCACTGGTTGCATAGTATGTTTCTGACTTACTAAAAAGAAACAAGCTGATAATAATTTCTTCCATATAATGTTTTTATAAAGTAATATATTCTTAAAAGTATGTTTTAACTAGTCTATAAAATTATTATTATTGCATTGTTATTATCATCAAAATATATTAAAGTAATGAAACACAAAAAGAAATGAATGGAAAAAAGAAAATGGGAAAGGTAATGCATTGTTTTATAATGTCAAAACATATTTGGACGGTAATTTTTAAATAATTTATACATGAATAAAAAATATTTGTTTGGTGACCATTGATTGGTATGTTTAATTTAAAACATCATTAGCAGAATTATTAGCCCTCCTGTGAAATTGTAGTTATTTTTAAATTATTTCCCATGCTGTTTAATGAGTAAAAGATTTTTTTTCATTTTTTTTTCATTTTTTTAACATGATCATTTTATGAACTAATTTCTAATAACTGTTTTTTTGTCTTTGTCATGTTGATAAACATTTGTCCTGTAGCCAATAAAAGTTATTTCTTAAGGGGGCTATTAACATTAACCTTAGAATAAGACAAAAAAATGTATAAGACTTGCTGTGAAAATGTCCTTGTTCTGTGAACAATTACTTATTAAATATTTTAAATGAATTAAAATTTCAGAGCAGGGCTAATAATATTTTAACAAATTAAAGTTATCCTTTCAGAGCAACACTTCTGCAATTATATTTATTTATTATATATTAATTATATTTAATTATATATTTGTTTAGGTAGCACTGTATTTCAGCAGGTCTTTGGCATTTTCTATTACAATCTAAAGTGCTTTATGGACTATGTGGTTAAAAAAAACTTTTGTGGATGCCAGTGGCACATCTTTCTTAAATGCATATGAATACATTAATTAAATAATTAAGTCAGTTTTCAGAAATTTAACAACATTATCATAATGCATCAAATTAAGACAATAATTGAACTTACTTGCATTTAACCTGCAGAAAGTGGCTTTGGAAAAAACTCTGCATGTAATCCACTGGCAGTCATATATCAACTGCAGCAGCATACATATAGTTTTGTCTGTTCAGACAAAGCTGTTTTATGTTGTTGGATTTTTTATCCATTTAGATAAAATGTGATGCTTTTTTAATTCAACATTTATAATTATTTATTTAATGCAGCATTATGAATACTATTAAAACACATCTTAACACATCTTCAATGAAATCACTGCTATTCCAAAGGAGTTAAGTCATTTACAATAAGTTCACATTTAGGGTCATATTTAATCATTAGTGATCTTTTATTATTGAGAAAAGGTACCTGGTAATCTCTATAAATATTGCTGACAGAGACATCACCTCAGGACAACACGTCCAGCCATAAAGATATGGACAAAAAAAGCGCAAAGCTGTGTCATCTTCATCTTCCCCTGACTCTTCTTTATTCCACTTATCAACAATTCATAACTGTAACAACCTCCAATTTATTTTCTTTCTGAAAAAGCCCTTTAGTTAGCGGGGTGCCATAAACAGGTTGATTACAAGATAAAACAAGTACAGAGACAGTCAAAGCCAGATTTAAAGGACTCAGATCTACCCACTGACCATAAAGTTTCAGATATATCATCAGTTTGTCCGATAACATGCAAGAACAGGGGAGATGCGGCTGATAATGAGGCTCGGCGAAGAAGAATCATTAACTACAGAGGAAAAGATAATATTGAAGAAAATTTTAACTGCATAATTCAGCAAATGAGGGGTGAAGAAAAGAAGGGGCCACATTTCTTTTGGGGCAATTTTAATTGATCAAGCTTAATTGATCAACTAGTTTTCAACTTTTTCACTGGTGGCAGAAACCCCAAAATCTGTATCCAGCTATCGCTGCGCTGTAAAGTTTGTGCATGATTGATTAGTGAGTGTCTGGGCAAAGTGCATTAATAAATGAAATCATGTTTGGATAATGCAGTCAATAGTGTATTTGGGGGGTTGCTATTGTTATGATGCACTTAAAGAAACTGAAAAGTCCCATAAGGTTTTCACAGAGATTTTCTATAAGGCCAAAACACACGTAAAGATTGTAAAATACACAAGTGAAGACTGAATTACTAACTGATTTAGTTATTTCATCTTGGGGTGTGGGGCGACATGGTGGCTCAGTAGCTTGCACTATCGCTTCACAGCAAGAAGGTTGCTGGTTCGAGTCCTGGCTGGGTTAGTTAGCATTTCTGTGTGGAGTTTGCACATTCTCCCCGTGTTCGTGTGGGTTTCCCCCAGGTGCTCCGGATTCCCCCACAGTCCAAAGACATGCGCTATAGGTGAATTGAATAAACTAAATTGGCCATAGTGTGTGAGAGTGTATGAGTGTTTCCCAGTTCTGGGTTGCAGCTGGAAGGACATTTGCTGTGTAAAACATATGCTTTACTTCCGCTATGTCGACTCCTGATGAATAAAGGGATTAAGCCGAAGGAAAATGAGGATTTTGGGGTGTATTTTTATATAGACATGACTTAAAGGGTTATATTTTACAAATATATGAATAAATATACAGTGAGATGAGACAGCATTCAATTGCATTCCACCTTGCATTCAATTTTCTTGTGAAAAATGTTTTTCTCAACCAAGATTGGGCAGACTACAAATCTGAAGCCCTTCAAAACAGTGGATTTTTGTTTTAAAGCTCATTTTGTATACCGAAATCATGTACAGATAATTTACTTCAGGCAGAAAATGAAACAGGCTTTCAATAGATCATGGCTGCGATCATTTCAAGTGTCAGAAAATATCAGAAGCTTAATCAGTAAGTGCTCTGACAGAGTTCAATGAGTCTTAAACAGGGACGTGCAGAGACATTTTAAGGGGCAGGGGCTCAAGTGGAAAAAAGGGCACTTTTTATTAAACAATAATAATAATTGTACTTTAATAAATGAAAAATTTATGAAAGCATATTTCACCCTAAATTCAACATATACACACCTTTAAAAGGACAGTTCATTCAAAACTGAACATTCTGTCATCATTTACTCGCCTAGTACTTGGTCCAAACCTTTTTGACTTTGTTTTTCTGTTGAATACACCATATAATATTTTGAAGAAAGCAGGAAACCTGCAGGGTATTGGTTTTTCCCACTCTGGAAACCAGTGATTTCAGCTTTATAGCTTTCCTTAAAATATCATAGAGATCATAGAGTGCCGCAATTACGGAGGTCAGCTGTTTTACACACACTCCGTCTGCAGTGTATGTATGGGCCAGATAGTAGCCTAAAGCTATGGCCCAGAAGCAGTCCATGTGCAGGGCGAATGCAGGCGTTGGCAAATAAGCGCTGATAGACGTTACTCCACTGATGACACCTTACTTTTGAGGACAGAATAATAATGTAGGCGCCACGGTGGCCGAGTGGTTAGCACCTTCGCCTCACAGCAAGAAGGTCGCTGGTTCGATCCCCGGCTGGGCCAGTTGGCATTTCTGCATGTTCTCCCCGTGGTTGCGTGGGTTTCCTCCGGGTGCTCCGGTTTCCCCCACAGTCCAAAGACATGCGGTAGAGGTGAATTGGGTAAGCTAAATTGTCTGTAGTGTATGTGTGTGAATGACAATGTGTGGATGTGTTTCCCAGAGATGGGTTGTGGCTGGAAGGGCATCCGCTGCGTAAAACAAATGCTGGATAAGTTGGCGGTTAATTCCGCTGTGGCGACCCCGGATTAATAAAGAGACTAAGCCGAAAAGAAAATGAATGAATGAATAAATAATAATGTAAACAGCGTCCTCATTAGGGCGGTCTCCTCCCATGTGGTTTTTCTTTCTAAATCACTGGTTCGAGGCTCGCTTGGAGCGGGTAGACTAAAACCAAGATCTACTTTAAAATGTAGTTTTTTTTTATTATTTGACAGGGAAAGTTGTCCTTAAATAGAACACACATTAACTTATACATATTATATTATTATTATTATTATTATTATTTAAAAAAATAATTATTAGCCCAAGGAAAAAGGGGCACTTTCTCTCCAGGAGAAAAAAGGGCAGTGGCTCAAGCACCCAAAGCCACCCCCTCTGCACATGCCTGGTCTTAAACACTTAAAACTAATTCAACTCACATTTGTTTGTATTACTGTTTTTGTGTTGGGCTTTTGACCCTCTAAAGCAGGGGTGTCCACACTCGGTCCTGGAGGGCCGGTGTCCTGCAAAGTTTAGTTCCAACCCCAATCAGACACACCTGGGCTAGCTAATCAAGCTCTTACTAGGCTTTCCAGAAACATCCTTGCAGGTGTGTGGAGGCAAGTTGGAGCTAAAATCTGCAGGACACCGGCCCTCCAGGACTGAGTTTGGACACCCCTGCTCTAAAGGGAATCAAGAAAAGAAGTGGTCAAAACACTGAGCCTTGAGGCACCCCATTAGCTGTGTCATATTAGACAATTCACCCCCTGGACTTAGTGGAGAATAAAATGCTGAAATGCTGTTATCGTGAGGGTTGACAGGAGGATCTGCTGATTAACCGTGTCAAAAGCAGAGGACATATCGAACAAGGAAGCTGCTCGAGTCTCAGAATGTCTGCTTTTGAAGCCAGAGGCATGCTGTCAAGGAGAAAACTGTCAGGGCAAGAAAATAAGAAATTTGTTTGAACAAGATGTGCTCCACTGTTTGTGCAAATAATGAAGGGCATACTGGTCTGTTGTTTCAGAACTGCAGGGTTTCTTTAATGAAGTAGATATCTGAGCCTGTTTAAAGAGTGGGGGAACTGCAGTAAAAGGTGTGTAGATGGTGTGAGTGAGTGCAGGTATGTTGAGATGAGATCGGATTGGATCAAGTTGACAGGTAGTTTGTTGGGTGGATTGTAAAGGATTAGTTTAGAGACCAATATGTTGTCCACTGATAGTAAATGATGAAGGAGAAGAAAAAGTTTTGAAAAGCATGTCATTAGAAATGTTAATTTTGTTGTGTTTTACTTCATGTAACTACCTTGACTTTTTCATATCAAACCTGTTATTTCAGACAATACTAATACTAATATATATACTAATATATAACTTGTTTCTAACCCTAAACCTAATTTTAAATCTATACTTAGCCCACATATTTACCTAATATTGCACAGTACTTTCACTGTTAATTACACCATAAAGTGCTCATGTTATAAACTAAGCTGCAACCAAATGTTGAATACTCTTAAATACTTATATGGCAATTCTGGACTGATGTCTGAATGTGCTCTCAAAGTTATCATGAAACTGAATGATTTTTAAAGTAATTTATTAAGATATTCATGCCCTTTTATATATATCACATTGTGTCATCTTTAAGATGATTAATTCTATTTTTAATACATATTAAATTATTTCTATGCTATCCTCCACTGTAACCCTAATACTGTAATTGTATTAGACAATGTAAACGCCAGTGTCACCTTTAACACAAGTTAAAAAGTGCAACACAACAACTGAACACAACAATTTACTGCAGGAAATTACTGTTTAATATCGTCATAATATTTTACAGTATAGAAAGGCACATGTTAAAATAGTTTACATAAATAAAAGAACAGTATCATGAATAAGGAACAATGCACAGATCAGGGTTGACGTCTTATTTGAAACCGATTTTATATTTGTCTTTCGTATTTGTGTGATAGCTGGCATTTATTTCCTCCGAACGGTATTAAA
The DNA here is from genome assembly GCA_903798035.1 of Danio albolineatus. Taxonomy (NCBI): domain Eukaryota; kingdom Metazoa; phylum Chordata; class Actinopteri; order Cypriniformes; family Danionidae; genus Danio; species Danio albolineatus. The sequence continues at coordinate 194,313 of CAIGQQ010034688.1, forward strand.
AATAAACAAGTGTTTTTTTTTCACATTGGCACAAGTACAACAACAATCACCACATATCACAGTGTGTAACATAAGATTGTATATTTAAATATATTGCAACATTTACAATGTCCTATAAAAATAGCATTGCTGTATAAAAACAAATTAATTTAAGAAATATATTTAAGACTTCAACAGAGTGACATAAACTGGTTTTCTCTCTATTCTTGCACTAAAGTCCACTGATATTGCGTACTGTCAACTCTGGGTATCAAAAATCAAAACCAGTTTGATTTAGATATGTGTAGTAATAAATGCTTTGTTTGAGTCTATAAAGATGTTGCCTTTAGGATTTCGCAACTGTCCAGTGTTTTCTTAGGCTCTATGATTTCAACAGTCGTCATCGGATTATCATTTATCTCAATTCCATTAGCCATATTTTCAAGTTTCTCCTTCTCATCTTCTTCTTCAGTAGAATTGCAGCACTTGCAGCAACAGCAGCAGCGGGCACCAATGACGGTGACTATTCTGTCCCATGGTTCAAGAGAGTGGGCCCATAGAGGAAGGAAATCCCAAGACCGGAGAGCAGAAGGAAGCCATTGAGGTTTGTGCTTCTGCAGAATGTTGACAATGATGGTGAAGATCAGAACAACAACTATGGGAACAAGAACACCCACGAGAACCTGCCAGCCGGCCATAGACAGACCAAAGACCAGTAGAGGCAAACCGAAGAAGCAAATGAGGATGTAAAAGCCTGCAAACCAACGGTACTGGGCTGTTGTTTCACCAAGACCCTTTGCCAGTCTGATGGGGATACGTGTGACGGGGATGGGGAACCACAACAAAATACCAGATAAGTTGAAGAAGAGGTGAACCAATGCAATCTATGAGAGAGTAGAGAGAGAGTAAAACATTATGGACTGAAATTTGGAGTTAATTATGAATATGTTTGAATGCATTTATATGCCATGCTAACCTGTAATGAGTTTCCAAGTGTTTCACCAGGACTAGCCATGGCGGCTAATATTGCAGTAGTAGTTGTTCCAAGATTGGATCCCAGGGATAGAGGATATGCCCTTTCAATGCTTATGACACCAATACCTGAGATCAGAAAAGAATGCAAATGTTAACTACTAACTGACAGGCTTTATTAGTTAATTAGGTAATAAGCAAAAGAATGAACAAAACTATTGTTTTAAAAGGGAAAGAATGAGAGGTCTCAGGTTCAAAATCGAATTGAGCCTCGACTTATGTTTTTTTACAGTCTTGTTCTCGTGTCATTCCAAAGGTTATTTACTTTGTTTTAAATGAGGACATTTGGGGCCTTAAAAACATTCATAGTCTTAGAGATTCGTAACATTCGTGGTTCTCTGGAAATAGTTTATTATGTGAGGAACTATCTAAAGCTTAAGTTGATTAACCTTTATTTTTTTATTCCATGGTTTGATCTGGTTCCATAAAAAGATCGATATGATTAATATGTACATTGGACTGATTCAATTTCTCTCTTGTTCCACAGAACAAACTGAGTAATAGAAGATTTGAAAAACCAAATCTAAAAAAAAAAAGAGGGTAAGTAGAAATGTAGCTTTTTTGTAGAAACATCGCTTCGCTGAAAAATCCAATTCGATTTAGTAGAATATGGATCAACATATCGAAATCTGATGTCTCGTCATGATACAATATTTTATTGTTGCTCTTAGCCAGCGATTTGATATTTGTAGGTACTTCAAAAATGCTGTGATATGGTATCAGTTCAGTTAGATTTAGTGAAATATTGATTGATCGATATATTGAAATCAGACATCTCATCACAATATAATATTGATAGTCTTAGCCAATACGATATTTGTTGATACTACAAAGTGATTCTTTGATAGTTTCAATACAATTAGATGTGTATAGAATATTGATCGCCAATATTAAGGAAGGTTTTGCCTAATTTACAGAACCAACAAAAAAAAAATGCTTGTTAGCTTTTAAAAATAAATAATAGGCGATAAAAATAAAGTAACACGTCCAGTAAATAATGCATGATCATAATGTGTGTCTTGAATTGGCTTCAGCTTCTGCATTGTTGTTGCATTACAGCAAGGCGAGTGTACAGACGGTTCGGTGAGTAAATAAGAATACCAGAATATGTGCTTAAGCATAATTGGACATGAAGATGTGGAGAGTGTCAAAATAAAATTGTGTCTTAAAATATATATTTCACGCAAATCATAGATACATCATATCGTAAGTCATTCGATTGATTGATCCATAACTATTAATTGGATCATAATACCTTAATAAAAGACAATTAATAGATAGACAGTTCTACTCACCAACAAGGGGAGTTATAGCCGATGTGAAGACAGAACTGCTCTGGACAATAAAAGTCATTCCCGCACCAACCAGAATTGCAATATATCCAGTCAACCAAGCAAATGGAAATGGGAAGTCTGTACAAACAAATAAAACAATGAATGATGAATATTATACATTTATATTATACATTTCAAATACCACATTCTAAAAATTGCTGGTCTGTTTTAATACAGTACAATTTTGCGTACTGCAGAGTTAAAACAAATTATTTTTACCAACATTTATTATTAGTTTACTATACAAATTTCGAGTCAGTGATTGGGTTTGAACATGTTTTACTCTAATAGCCTTTGTTTTCATGAATTTAAATGCAATTTAGTTATGCAGGTTGTATCATTTCATATTTATTTGACTCTAAAGTATCTCGATGCTGACCTGTATTCACTATCTTCTTGATCACAACAGCAACCTGTCCCTTGAGCATCGAATTCAGCAGCTTCACAATGCAAATGAGGCAAGTGCACAGAATGAGCAGAGAACCCGCCAGCAGAATCAAACCCACCGCCAGGTCCGAAAGGCTTGTGTTTACGAAGATGTGACTGCCTGTGTGAATGGAGAACAACACAAAAGAGTGAGTGTGTTGTTTAAGCACAGTACTCGATTTACATTTAGACAATAATGAGCGTTATAGGAAAGAGAAGTCTTTTTTATACTCACATTTTTTTATGTTTACAATTTCTGTAACATTCCTCAATTCCCAACAGAGATCAGTGCAATTTGTTGCTGTCACGTTCTGGACAGTCTATAAAATGACATAAGAAAATGAGATTTTGGCACAAAATGACGTTTTAATCCATCTATGATGCTTACCGTGTTTAAGGCTGTTTGGCACCAGACCCTGATAAGAGATTTATTTCTTGCTTCGGGATCACCAACCGCAATGCCGCTTATCACAGACTCATCCAGCTGAAAGATGCAAATTAAGCATATTTATTCGTCTAATCGCACGAATAGTTTACGATTATTAACCTTCCTGAACCCCAACCCTTGTAACTTTGTACTGTACACGGGGGCAATATAAGTGAGCGCATGGGGTAATTCACATTCTTGTGCTGTTATTAATGGTTGTAGCTGCTTTCAACGTGCCGACAGAACAAATAGACTCCTACATACCTCAATGATTGAGTGGGTGAGCGGATCGGTGATAACATTTAGAAGAGCTGGCGCATTTTCTCCACTCTGGATGTTAAACGATTTCACGATGAGGCTTGTAAGCTTCTCCAGGTAACCCGAGGCCACTTCCAGAGGCAGCAGCACCAGGACTGAGAGCCAGTTAAAGAAATCATGCACAGTGGCTCCTGCAAATGCCCTACACACAGAAAACAATCATATCTCAATTAAATATTATTAATATCTTCATGTTCAATGATTATAGTATTGTGTGATGCATTGAAATTGAGATTTCGCTTAATAAACACTGAATATTTTTCACAGTCAATTGCTCTTTGAGGCATGAGAAGCTAAGTCAGAGATGTCTAAACTAGGGTCCATGGGCAAAAGTTTGCCCAAGATAATATTTGATTAATTTGATGTAAACCTTTGTTTGTCTGTTTTATTGTTAAAAGATATCTTAAATTAAATGTTTCAATTAAATGGTGTAAATTAATCAGATTTAGTTTAAAAACTGTCACCCAACAATGCAGAGTTTGGTGAGCAAATCAAGTCAAAGGCAGATTCTACTTGACTGGTTTATTCAGCATTGAACTCCACTGTCTGATGAATGTGATTGTTTATGTTTTTATTACAATAAGTTAATATATAAAAGCTATACTCCATTAGATAAAACATTTTAAAGTGAAGTTTTCTATTTATTTATAAATATTAGGAAATAAATTAGGAAATTACCTATGGCAACTTTAATCATATGTAATATAGTTTGGTGTATTTACCCTCGGCCTTGGCTCTCAATGATATTTGGTTTTAGGCCCTTAATATGAAAAAGTTTGGTCAGCCCTGCTCTAAGTTATGAATTAAACTAAGCTGTAAATTTTTATTTCTGGTTGTTCTTTCCGGTCAAAATGACCAGCTTTTTTAAAATGCTGGCTTTGTTTCTTTGTTATATGAAGATTATTCAGCAAAGTAAGGAAATATATAATTTGATAATTTTTTTAACATTAAAGTACTTATATTTTTTTCTTTTTCCTCTTTGTTTTTCTTTTTCTCTCTTTATGTCATTTCCATTAACAATGTTTATGCAGTATATGTAATGTATTAATGCAGATGGACTCTTGTATATATGTGCATGTATAAATTATTAATTGAGGTATATGATTAAGTATCTGTACAATTACGGGTGTACATTTGCATATACTGTATGTATTTGTATTTTGCATATTTTATTTAATATTATTTGCTAGCATGGGGCCGGGTTTGTTCTTTAAAATGTGAAAAACTTATATAGTATAACTTACATAATATAGTATAAAAAACTGCGAACTTAGTGACTTAATTTCCCAGAAATGATCCTTGTAGTTCCTTGTATTTATTTATTTTAATGAACATTTCTATATGTTAATTAAAATAAATGAATGAATTATGGTAACACACAATTCATAAATGTTGTCCCAACACAAATCAATTAAATTAACTGAATCAAATGTAAGTGAATTGAACATGAAGAAATTAAGTTGTCCCCAAAAATCTTAAGAATTGCATTATTTCAGCTCATTTTAAATAAGTAGTTTGAACAAGCAGCAACCATTTTGAGTGTATATTCTGCATCTTCTAAAGCATTAAATGATAAAATTGTGAGGAAAAAAACTATATTCTCTGTTAATTTTTCTTTAAGAATGTTTGTTCATATCTTACCTGCGGAACTTGTTCCTGTCACCGACTTGTGTAATGGCTACAAGAGTGTTGGTGACGGATGTGCCGATGTTTGTGCCCATAATAATGGGAACAGCAGTTGCGACCTCCAGCACTGTTGAAAAGTAGTTTGCATTAATTAGAATTTTTCATTTCACAATTTACTTAATATTGACCTGTTCTGATATTTGATTAGATGATGCTTTATTAAATAATGTAATTCATCAAATCAGTTCAGTTCTATTCAAACGTTGTGCTTGAAAGTAATATACTCAAGACATAAATATAAAAATATTGAATCTCAGAAACATTTACAAATGAAAATCATTATTAAATACTGTATTTGTAATATTTTGTTATTAGGTTACATTTTCAAATTCACACATTTAATATTTTTTAAATATTCATAATCTTCTAATAATCAATTTTTATTATATCATGTAATATCGTTTAATACTCACTTCCAGAAGAGACCATGCTGACCACAATAGATGAGGATGTGCTGGAGCTCTGGACTAGCAGAGTGACCAGCATCCCAATTACTAGGCCCGCCAAAGGGTTAGAGAGCACCTTATTTTCCTGGAAAATGTCCCCTGCCGCTTTTCCTGAAGAAAAAAACAAACATAATATTGGACAAGAAGAGTTTGAACAGCAAATCTTTTTTGAATAAGAAAAATATAACAGAATATTTTAAAGTCTATAAGGCACATTTTTTTTAAATCGTCCTACTTTAAAGAACCACAAAAACATTCTTCTATTGCTATGAACGCACTCTATAAGATATCACCAGTATGAATCTTGCAGTGAAAAGCATTTTCTAATTCAAACAAAAAACCTTTGATATTCTTGTGTATTTGTAATTTCAGTGTGTACCTCCGACAAGCTGGAAAGCTGAGCTGAGGACGTCCAGAGAGCAAACAAACATGTAGAGCAAACCAACCAGCATGATCAGTTTCGCTGCTGTAGTAAAAACTCTCAGGACCTTCTTTTTAGTGTCCAGATCTAAACAAATAACACACAAAAAAGAACAAACGCGATAGTGAAAATCACTGAATCTTTTCTTCATTGAAAATTCACTGAACAGAATTTCTTAACACTTCTGAAATGTATTGTATATCCATCACAAATAGTATATAAATGATTAGAAACACGTCTGAAAACATGGCACCTTTTTTTGTTTGCTATTGTAAAATAAAATAACGATCCCACTTTATATTAAGTGGCCTTAACTAATGAGTACATACACAGAAATGAATCATTTGTTACAATGTACTTATTGTGTAAATACATGTTTTTACATTATACTTATGATTGATACATGCATGTAATTACATCTGTAACTTTAATTACACTTTTGACCACCTCTTACACCTGAACCCATCCTTAATCCCAACCATACCACCAAACCTGTCCCTAACCCTACCCGTATCCCATTTCAAGAGCACCAAAAGTGATCCTCAATACCTTATGAACACATTAAGTACTCTGTATTTATATTTGATAATGCGAGTGCATAGTAGTTAAGGCCACAAGATAAAGTGGAACCAAAATTTATTTTAAATATGGTAAAAAAAAAAGGTCATCAGTTAAATGAAGAGAATTTTCAAGTAGTCTCTTGATTTTTTCCAGCTATATATACACAGTCAAGCCCAAAATTATTATTTTCCCAGGCTCATGAATTTATTTGTGCTTGACTATTTCCATGTGTGCATATGTATATGCACTAAAATGGGGGCTTTTCTTTCGTAAAAAAAACATGAATTATCAAAAGCAAATTAAAGGCTGTATGTAATTTTTTTAAAAATAGAACAACAGTTTTTTACTACAAAGTTTTGAACATAGAAACTGATACAGTACAGAAAGAAATGTAATACATTTGTATGTGCTGTAAAACTAGTAATTATTAGCGTGATTGAAAGAATATCACTGCCAGTCTTATAAACAAACGTTCACCCTACCTGCCCATTTCACCCCAGTGTCCTGCAGCTCCATCATTTCCCAGGGATCATCCTCAATCAGAGCCGCTGTGGAAACAGCCGGAGCCATAGACAGAGACTTCTTTCTGGCACCTGAGAGGATGGCTTTCATTTAGATTTTGGAGCAGGCTATACACAAATAATGCTTACACTTTTATTTTAATGGTGCCTTTTAGATATTCAATAGTTAATTTCACTCAACTCGTCATAGATTATTAGCAGAGTATTAAGGTTAAGATACTTTCAAAGTTATATTCATACACACCGTCGAGTGTTTCTGGTTGCTTTTCTTCAGATTCACGCTCATGCTTTGGTCGGGGTGCCATTGTCTGTCAAAGAGAAGTTACAGTTCTGTCAGTTTTATTGACGTCTTTTGTCAGCTTTATGGGCGGAATGGTGTGTGATTGTTTGCGGCATCTTAACAAATGTACTGGAAATGTTATCTTTTCCTGATGCTCACAGCGATACTGCGGTCAGGTATAAAGATAAAAAAGGTGTTTTACTATTTGAAAATTGTTTTATTGGTGTAAAGAAAATAACATATGATATGAGTGTATGATATATACGTACTGTTCAATCAGATGTAGGTAAAGAATTTCTGTATAATTCAGATAAATATATAACAAGACTACAAATAATGAAATTTATGAATTCAACTTTCACGTATTGCTGTGTTTCAATTTTGTAGTACACGAATGAACACTACACAGAGAGCTTCACAACAGTCAGAGTTTCCTCTATGGATTAAACTCACATGCTTTGTTGGTGTATTGATTTTTGCTTTGTGCCAAATAATTTCCACAGTGGCTTTAGTAGTGACGGCGAACAGAATTTGAATTACTTTATGGTTTATCTTACAGTATGTGGTTGTGTTAACAATTTGACAATTTAATTAAAAACGAAAATCTGTTAATAGTACAAAATAATTTCATATTATTGATGTTTTGGCTTTAAAGAACGATAAAAATGGCTAGAAAGAATTAAAGTAAGCGATGCTCTAAACAATGCAATGAAAAAACAGTTTAACCTCTTGATTTACTGGATTTATTAGGTTTTTTGCTGGATTAATTTGAGTAAAATGATAATTTTAGCGTTAATTTATGATGCTCTAATAAGTTTTTGAACTAAAATATAATAGTGTAATTTTTTTCAGTTTTTATTTATCAGAAGATGTCAAAAAATGTCTAGAAAAGGAAATAAATAGCACAAAAAAGCTCTAAATGACATTTTATAAAGATGTGGATGAAATATCAGCCATAGTTTAGAGATCAAGACAAAATTGACATTTTATTAACACAGAACTAATGAATTATAAGTCTAGAAAGAACTGAGAATTATAAAATAGTCTCTAAATTAGTTGCCTTAGCTGTATATTTGCTATACATAGTATCTAATACAATAACAACACTCACCTGAGATGTAGTCACGTTGTTTCTACTCTTCTGAATTTCACGTGCAACACTTCTACGTTTGAGTTCAATGTATGACTTATCTACAGTCTGAAGCGTATCTCTCCTCGACCTGTCTTTCCTGAACTCAATGCACTTTTGTTTCCTTCAGTGCTGGGCTGAGCAGAAGCAGTGGTGCTGATGGAGACCACTTTCAGATCCAGTTTCAGCTGTGCTGTTCTTCAGTGTGGCTCAGTCCGGCCTCTGCTGGGTCACAGGCATTTATAGCCCTCCGCAGATCATTCAGGATTCCCCTGTTCAAGGTTTACCATGGGACTGATAACACTCTGGGACAGGAAGTTAGTCTGTGTGTGTGTGTGTCTGCGTGTGTGCATGTGCATGTGTGTGTGCATGCTGTGCCTGTTTCTGAGCATGGTTCAAAGTGTCCGCTGTGGCATCAGATAAAGTGCGAAGGTGTCTAGATTTTAATAGTTATGATGTATATAAAAGTCGTCATTTGAAGTTATGATGGTAATATATGACCTATATTACTGTAAGTTACATATACAGTATATTTCTGTTTCAGATATTTCTGGATGAATGTTGCTTTATTAAAATGTGTGTGTATGCATGTATTTGTATATACAAACATTTTATATATACAATGTAGATAGTTTCAAAGCAGCTTAACATAGAAGTTCCTGTAAATTGAGACTGTGTCAGTCCAGTATTCAGAGTTGAAGTTCAGTTCAGTTCAGAGTGGTTTAAATTTTATTGCTGAGAGTCCAAACACTGAAGATAAAATCCATCGATGCACCACAAGTCCCAAAACCAAGCATGCCAGTGGCGACAGCTGCGAGGAACAAAGTTTCACCAGTTGACGAAAGTGAAGAAAAAGAAAACCTTGAGAGAAAACAGGCTCGACCATTTCTCCTCTGGCCAAACTTCCTGTGCAGAGCTGCAGTCTAGGTGCCGGAGGCTGGAGAACACTGGACATTCATCGTGAAGCAGCTGCAGGTGTGAGTAGGTCACTGGCGGGAGTATAGGCTGGCCCATGGGATCAATGCCGAGACTTGTTTTACTTGGGTCTTTCAGGAATCAGTCTCTTGCTCTCCATTCCTTCATCACTGCCACAACATCTGCTCAAGATACGGCCAGGTCCAAGATTATGGAGACCTTGGAATAATGAAAACAGTCTAACATAAGCGTAGACGTCGTTCAATTTATAATGTCTTTTGGGAAGTGTTCCCGGCTCCGGGTGGCCTAATTAACGCAGACTAAAAGTCCTTTAGAGGATTTGGATTTCAAAAACATTCGTGTTCTTGATTTACAGACGAGTCTCGCTGACGCTCAGCTTCTCCAGCCACAGGCGCCTATAGACTGCAGCTCTGCACAAGACGTTTGGCTATAGGAGTTCTGGTCGTGCTGAACTGAGCCTGGTTTCTCTTAAGGTTTTTTTAACTCTTCACTTTCAATAACTGGTGAATTTTTATCCTCACTGCTGTCGCCACTGGCTTGCAGAGTGTAGGACCTGTGCTTTGACACAATCTACATTGTAAAAGCGCCATAGAAATAAAGGTGAATTGAAAAAAAATTTAATTTATTACCACAATTTGTATAAAGCAAAAGCAAAAACACTTTGTTTTATAAATATTTTTACAATTTACAATTACAAATATAAAAACTTAATTTCGAGTTTACAGTTACAAAAAATGACAAAATAATTCACCCCCTGTTACTCATACATAACAACAAAATGGAAGCTTTTAAAAAGATACACATATTTACAAAAGGTATTTTACACAAGAAAATAAATCTGTAAAACAGCAAATGTTATTCCAATTAAGCATTATACAGTAATTTTAAAAACATTTCCATTAAACTTTAGATAAAAGTCCTTGTTTTGAAAAAAAACCTGTCCAATTAATTCATTAAATGTGTGCAATACTTTGACCAACTTTAGAGATTTTATTATTTACAACTTATAAGATTTCTGAAAAGCTATCAAAATAAACAGCTGGTTCTCAGGACAGTACGAGGACACAACTAATGTGTGTGTGTGTGTGTGTGTGTGTATCTAGGGCACTGATCAATGCATGAACATCCCTTCTGACCCCACATCCCACTGCATCACATGACCATTCGTTTCTGAATGAATGAGATCCGTAATATAAAACTGGTGGAAACTTCCATTCGTCCATCATTTCCCAAACCCGCTTGTGGATGCAAGGATGCAGAAGCCAATTGCATTCTAAGTTCATACACAGAGAAATAACCTTGAGAAATGAACCGTCCAAAAACAAAACAATCTCCCCATTTATATATTAGCTGTTAAGAGTCACAGAGTAGAATATTATTAACTTGCAAACTGATCTTATCTTAGTCTAGTAATGCAGAAGAATGTGAGTTTGTTCTGCCGATGTGTTTCTAGTTTTGCCCCTTCAGTAAAGCTCTGAAGAGTAAAACTGCACTGCTCTCTGCTGGTTTAAAAGCACTACTTGAGTTACCACAAGTCAGCTGTTAAGTGTTCATTGCAAATGTATAACTGAAAATAACTCCAATTTTTGAAGTATCCGATTTTAAAGGAAACCAGGTTTAGTTGTCAACTTTCTTGCACACTAATACAGTTCCATTACTGATTCCAATAAAAGCATGGCTGATTTTAAAAACATAATACATAAATCAGTAAATATTGTGAAATGCACAGTAATTTCAGCTGTATACAATGATTCTTTGGATTTACGGAATGTAAATCTTAATGCACTGAATTTAAACAAACAAATGAAGTTGAATATTACTAAATTTAATTTGTTTGTTTTTTAATTCAGCCCATACAAATCGTTTGCAACCACTTTCATCATGATTATCCAGTCCTCAGTATCACATAATCCTTCAGAAGTCATTTTAATGTGCTGATATTCAATTCTTTATATTTCTGGTGTGCTGAGCTGTGCTTTTATATCTGTGTTAATTATATCTGTGTGTGTGTGTGTGTGTGTGTATTTATTCCTTCATTCTTTCATTTTCTTTTCGGCTTTGTCCCTTTATCATTCAGGGGTCGTCACAGTGGAATGAACTGCCAACTTATCCAGCTTTTTTTTTTTTTTGCAGCGGATACTCTTCCGGCTGCAACCCATCTCTATGTCCATACACACTCATTCACACACATACACTACCTATTACCCAATTCACCTGTACCACACGTCTTTGGACGTTGTATGTTGTATTGCATTTACATACATGACAGTTATGAAAAATAGAAATAATAATTTAATAATTCTAATTTAAGAAATATAGTAATATTGATTCATAATAATTACTGTGCTTTTTAGTATTTAGTTACAACCCAAGGTTGTTACAACAACAGGGCATTTTACAGTGTATATTAAAGGTAAAACCTACTATTTTAGATACATTTAATAAGGTTTTAGTTTAAATTAAGCCTGAATAATGAAAGGGTTAATGTATAAAATATTTCAATTTTAAATAATTACTTAATATTTACTTTAGACATTCTTATAAGCAAAGACAGACATATCGATTGCTCTAAAAATAGTAGCCTGCACAAACAGACAGACTCTGTGACCTGACAGTACACAGTAGGTAATACAGTTCTATTTTGAGCTGATCGATCATACTCTGAACAAATGATTTTTTCACTGTTTAGACTAATGGAGCCACCAGCTGTTGTCAGTTCAGATTGCTCCTCTTCTCAAACCAGTAGAGCACTGAAATAATATGAGTGATACAGCATGGATACAGCAAAACCAGTAAAATTGCGAACTTATTATTACACTTACACTTATATATAAGTATCATTATATAAATATATATATATATATATATATATATATATATATATATATGTATATATGTATATG
>CAIGQQ010034688.1:207111-326923 GCA_903798035.1 Danio albolineatus
AAGTGGAAGTGATATATATATATATATATATTGTGATGGAAAAGCGGAGTTTACAGCATCATTCCAGAAATTATTCTACAGTTTATGCAGATTTTTATGCAGGGTTGTGCTGCTGAATACTTTTGTCAATTTTGTTCATGGTTCCTTTGATGCATAGAAAGTTCAACATATATTGTTTTACCAAGCATTGTTGTTTATTTAAAAGGCATTTTGAGTTTTGCAGTTATATTGTAGAAGAATCATGGCACATCAACATATTTGTTACATTAAATGTATACATTATGCTTTTATCATTGTTATTTTGTAAAAAAAATCATTTAGAACTTTTAAAAATCACACATTTCAACATGTAAATTACACTTCCACTGTTTAATAGTTTAATATTGTTAATAACTGTCTAAGATTGTTAATAACTGTTTAATATTGTTAATAACTGTTTAATATTGTGTGTGTGTGCGTGCGTGCGTGCGTGCGTGCGTGCGTGTGTGTGTTTGTAAGTGTGTTCGTATTTTTGTGACATGTCAGGACACAAATCTGTATAATGACACAGGTATTACAAAAAGGTGGTAATATACGGTTTGGACAGTATAAAATGAATGGGAACTTATGTAATGTACCCACTTTTCACAAAAACAAACGTGTGTGTGTGTGTGTGTGTGTGTGTGAATGAGAGAGTGTATGGGCGTTTCTCAGTACTGGGATGTGGCTGAAAGGGTATCCACTGTGTAAAAACATATGCCGGAATAGTTGGTGGTTCATTCCACTTTGGCGACCCCTGATAAATAATTAAGGACTAGCCGAAGGAAAATGAGTGAACTTGTATTGCGTGACAAACAAAAGTGACACATTTGAATTTTTTAAAGAGCCATTTACTACTAGAAAGAACTTTTGAGGAATATAAAGGTTCATTAGATGTGTATAAAGTTCTTGAACCATCAATTGGAAACTTATTAACTTATTAACCAATTATAGACCATTTTTAAGGATGTAAACAAGGGACCCAATGCATTTCCTGTTTTATATTTTTCATTTCTGTAGCTTCTGAGAATCCAAAAAGAGCCAAATATTGATAAATAATGTTATGAAAGATGTGTTAACGTTCAGTTAAATTAGTTGAATTGCCTCTTGTTACAGTTATGAAATAGTTTGATAACAAGCAGGAAATGTTCATGGGCCAATGACATCACTACTTTGAAGTGGTCAATAAGTCAACAATCCCCCACCCCCCTTAACTTTCTGAATATTTAGCTCCAGGTTCATAGGACAGAATTCATATTTAAAATTTCTCTGAAAAAAGAAATGATCTTTAAACCTTCTGCTTGAGAAAAAAAGATGGTTTCCACTAAACCAGAGATGCCCAAAGTAGGGCCCGCAGGCCAAAGTTGGCCCATTGTAACATTTTATTTGGCCCACCATCCCATTTGAGAGGAGAGTGAGTTTGATGGAGAGGGTTGGGGCGAATGCCTTTAACACAGATCTTCATTTCTAATTTGACATAACCTTTTTTGTTTATTGCTGAGCTACAACAAAGCAAACTGAAATTAAATGTTAAAATTAAATGTTGTAAATGAGTTTTTTAAATTTAAATGCTGTCCCTCGACGGATAGAGGACTATGCAGATGGCATGGGCAAGCGAGTCAAGGCAAAAACTAGTGTAATTCTGTTGTAGATTAGACTGTTTTGTTTTTACTGTTATAAGATCATTGTAAAATATAATCAAATACTGTATTGGTTAAAATTAGCACTACTTTAGTCATTTCTAAACAATATTAAATAAATTAGCGGGCGACACAGTGGCTCAGTGGTTAGCACTGTCACCTCACAGCAAGAAGGTTGCTGGTTCGAGTCCCGGTTGGGTCAGTTGGCATTTACTGCATGTGTGGAGTTTTCATGTTCTCGCTGTGTTCACGTGGGTTTCCTCCGGGCGCCAAAGTCCAAAGACATGCGCTATTGGTGAATTGAATAAGCTAAATTGACTGTAGTGTATAAGTGTGGAGAAGTGTGTACAGATTTTTCCCAGTACTGGGTTGCAGCTGGAAGAGCATCCGCTGTGTAAAACATATGCTGGATAAGTTGGCAGTTCATTCTGCTGTGGTGACCCCAGATTAATAAAGTGACTGAGCCGAATGAAAATTAATGAATGAATAAATAAATTAGGAAATTACTCATGGTAAATTACCCCACCTATATTTACCTCCGGCCCACAAGCCTCAGTCAAGTTTGGTTTTTGGCCCTTCATAAGAAAACGTTTGGGCACCCCTGCACTACTGTTAACCAACAAAACTTATTTTTGTGTGTTTTAAAGGAATCTGTCATCATTTACCCATCCTCCACTGACTCTAAATCTCTTTAATTACAAGTTTCTTATGTTAAACACAGAAGATATTTTGGGAAATAAAAAATAACCGGTAGTCAATTGACTTCCATAGTATTTTCCCGCCACTCGTTGCTATTCCATGTCAAACCTCCTGGTGGCAGTGAAATCTGTTCACGAACACATACCTCACAGTCGAAGAAGAAGCTTCCAGTAGATTTGACATTTGTGTGAAGATGAAGTGTGTGCTTTAACATTGCAGTCATATCGGTTATACCATGTCCCAGCAGGCTCCAGCCGACCCCGACCGACCAGGAAATGCAGGAAATTTGGTAACAAACATTTATAAGACAAAAAATGCCGGATGTGGTTCCAGGTTATTTACTGTAATGCTAAATACTGTTGATCTTCAGATTACATCATATATTTTATGTAATATAATGCAATTGTGGTAATAACTGTAATATATTGTTGATATTACTATCTTATTTTTGTCCAGCTGGAGTTTAGTCTATTTATTTATTCAGTTATAACTATATGCGAACTATATATGACATAATAATACACAAATCGTTTATTATTTTCAAGTCTGAACTCAAAAGATGGCATGACAGTTTAATTAATGAGGGTTTAATCAATATGTACCCTATGCAGGGACCTTTAAGAGTTGACTACATTCCCACAGAAGAGGAGAGGAGGGTGTTCAGAGAGTGCAACCGGGAGAGCTTCTGGAACAGTTGTAAGTAAATATATATCATGATTTTTATTTATTATGCTTGTCATTTTATTAAAGGGATAGTTAAAATATTAGTACTGTAATAATAATAAAACAAGAATCATACATTTGCATGGCCTGAGGGTGACTAAATGAACACGAGTTTTATTTTGTGGTGAACTGTCCCTCGATGAGTTGTGTTTCTGTTTTTACAGCTCTTCCTATATCTGTCATCAGCATGGCTGTCACTAAGCTGCTTGTTTCTAGAGGTGAGTTTATTTCTTTCTTTCTTTTTTCTTTTTCTTTTTTTTATTGAATACAAGAATAATAACATCACTCCATTGAAGAAAAAATACATTAACAAAAAAAGATTAAGGAAAAAAAACAAAATGAACAACAAAACCATTACCAGCCTCGATCATTAAGAAAAAAGATTATCAAAAAAAAGATTAAGCTTTAAGAAACTTATTATTTTTCTTATTATTAATAAGCTTAAGAGAGTCAATATTAAATGAAATTTCAGCAAGGAAAGTATTAAATCTAGGCATTGTTTTTAGAAACGTATTTTTGTGTATAAAAATTTACAATGTAACAAAAAAATAACAATAAGATCGAAAACATGATCATTGCCTGAGAAATACAGAAATATATCCTTTATAGACAAATTTAAACATATTTAAATAAAGGCGACAAATAAAAAAATATTGTTACTCCAAAGAAGCTTAACGTGAGTGCAACTATAGAATAAGTGAAATAAAGTTTCTTCATGTATATTGCAGAAAGTACACAAATTAGATATATCAAAATAATTAGCAATTTGGGAATTTGTAGGATATACATTATGCAAAATCTTAAAATGTATCTCTTTTATTTTGTTGGACATGCTGAATTTCTCAAGTAATAACCACGCTCTCTTCCACTGAATGCAGTCAGAAAAATTGGTCCAGAAAAATTTACATCTTGGGGAGGTATATACAGAGTAATGTAACAATCGTCTGATATGTCTGTTGTCACATTTTTTATCAATAAAAAGACACTCCATCCCAATTTTTTTTTTGGCATAATTGGTTTCCTCTCTTTAAAGTAAAGAAACATTTTAAATAAATGCACATAACTTGGTGACAAACTCTTTATAACACAATTGAAGGATTTGGCTGGCAGAGGGAAATTATACAATGTCATAAATTCTTCATATTCCAGAATATTGCCATCATTTTTAAATAAGTCCAAAACAAAAACAATTCCTCAACCCACCTATCAATAAAAAGAGATTTCCCACGAATTAAGACATTAGAGTTGTTCCAATTTTTTTTTTTGTGTGGGGAAAAATTGTTTTTCCAACACAATTTCCACGCAAGTAAAGCCTGTTCGTGAAAGTTAGAAAGGGAAATTGGCAAATTAGAAGTGATGAAATTACATGTGATGTTGTTTTGTCAAACGCTATTATCAATGGTACCAATTAGTTATGTACTCAATACTTATAACAGATATTGCAATAATAGAGCAATTCCAGCGTTATGGATGTGACATTTGCACTAAAAACTCAAAACGTAAAATATCAATCTGTAAACATTTTTTAGATTTTGTAATGAGGCAAATAAACGTGCGTTATTGATGACCAAAAGAATAAGCGAGTTTACAGTATTCAAAATACTTTGCTGAAATCCTGTGAATTAAACTGCACGACCCAAAAGAAATAATGCTAATCGAAAGGACAAGAGTCGACTCTCTATAGAACAAACATGATTGATTTTATTTTATTTGACATTTTTGCATTTATAAGGAAAACGTTTCGTTAGGGATGTGATTGATGTGATATTGGCTCTTGTGTGACTTTGGGAAACCAAATACAAATGTTTGAAAACATTGACAGAGACATTGTGAGTATTTTCGAAGCACTGTAAAATACTTGCTCACACAAAAAACCTAGAAAGGGTTTCACTATTTTGGTGAATGTTTTTCATGGCAAGGTTGACATTTGCATGGATTTGCTCAATATTATAAACACTAACATTCTACGGTTTGGGATCAGTTAGACATTTTTAAAAGAAAAGGTATTTTTATTTAGAAAGAATTGAATCAATCCTTTTTGAATGTTGCACAAAATTTCCTTAAAAATCTCTGCGGTTTGTATTCATAAGAGGGTCCTGACCTAAACAAATGTATTTAAAACATATTAGACAGCACAACTGCTATCAACAATGACAATAATACTGTTTTAATATATTTTTAAGTACATTCAAACAGAAATAAAAATCTTAACAGTATTTTACAATATTAATATTTCACTATATACAGTGTTTGTTCTAATAAATGCAGAAAGCATGAGAGACTTATGAAAAAAAAAACTTTTAAATTGACTTGACTTTGATTTCTTTGTTTCAGGAGCTCTCAGTGCTTCTGGTAGATTTGGATCTTTGCCCAAATTAGCTTGTGAGTAACCTTTGCTGTCTTTTTTGTAACTGTAAGATGGTTCATCGTTATTAACTATTGAATGTTTGTATGTGTTAAATATATGTTAGTTGCTGGATTTTGTGGATTTGTTGGAGGAAAGATGTTGTACATGAAGAAATGCATCGAGAAGTTTAAGAACTTGGAGAATTCACCCCTAGGAGAGGCACTGAGGCAGCAACAGCGCCAACAACAGGCAAAGTGAGAACCACACACACAAATGAACACAACAACATATAAAGGAGAAGTGTCATTTCTGTGCCACTAATATTATCTCCTATCCTTCATCTCTCTTTCTTGGAACTTAAAATGTTATATTTTGAGGAATATATAGCAAAGGTTTAGCCAGCGTGTCTTATTTTCATTGGGTTTCATTTAAAGTGCTACAATAACTTTACCTAAAATGGTAAAAAAATGATTGCAAACTAAATTTGTATATAGACACATTTGTGACTCTGGACTACAAATTCAGTCTTATGTTGCAGAGGAGTATTTTTGTCATTGGCCAAATATATTGTATGGGTCAAAATATAGATTTTTCTTTTATGCCAAAATCATTTGAGCGGTAAGTAAAGAATAAAGATCATGTTCCATGAAGATATTTTGTAAATTTCCTATTGTAAATATAACACCAAAACTTTTTTGTTAATTCCAATTTTTGGGTAGTGATGTGCATTGATAAACACTTCATTTAGACAACTTTAAAAGTGGTTTTTAGCAATATTTAGATTTTTTTTTAACGATCAGATTAAATATTTTCAAATATTTGTATACAAACAAACCATAAATCAGTGGAAAGCTTATTTATTCAGATTTCCTGTGACGTATAAATCCTAAATCTAAAATATTAACCTTCATGACTGTTTTTTTTTACATAAAAAAAAGAAAAGAAAAATAATAATTTAAAAAAACAGGCGGCATGGTGGAGGCGCCACGGTGGCGTAGTGAGTAGCACGTTCGCCTCACAGCAAGAAGGTCGCTGGTTCGATCCCCGGCTGGGTCAGTTGGCATTTCTGTGTGGAGTTTGCATGTTCTCCCCGTGGTTGCGTGGGTTTCCTCCGGGTGCTCCGGTTTCCCCCACAGTCCAAAGACATGCGGTACAGGTGAATTGGGTAAGCTAAATTGTCCATAGTGTATGAGTGTAAATGAGAATGTATGGATGTGTTTCCCAGAGATGGGTTGCGTCTGGAAGGGCATCCGCTGCGTAAAACAAATGCTGGATAAGTTGGCGGTTCATTCCGCTGTGGCGACCCCGGATTAGTAAAGGGACTAAGCCGAAAAGAAAATGAATGAATGAATGAGGCGGCATGGTGGCTCAGTGGTTATTACTGTTGCCTCACAACAAGAAGGTCGCTGGTTCGAGTCACCAGATGGCATTTCTGTTTGGAGTTTGCATGTTCTACCTATCTCCAGGTGCTTTGGTTTCTCCAACAGTCCAAAGACATGCGGTATAGGTGAATTGGGTAAACTAAATTGGCTGTAGTGTTTGAGTGTATGTGTGAAAAAGTGTGTATGAGTGTTTTCCAGTACTGTGTTGCGGCTGGAAGGGCATTCGCTGCGTAAAACATATCCTGGAAAAGTTGGGGGTTCATTCCACTGTGGTGACCTCTGAAATAGAGACTAAGCCGAAGGAAAATGAATGAAGAATGATAAAAAGAGAACAACAATGAAAATACAATTTCTAAATATGTATAACATTGTATCATATTATAAAATAGTATAATATTACCTCAATAATGCTAAAATGACATTAAAGATTACACAGAAGTCTTGTTCCAACACTTTTAAAAGATTTGTTTTTATGCTAATCTGTTATTTCCAGGTTCACTCATGATCAGTCAGAGCTGAGTGATCCAAACAAAGCTGATTTTGAGCCTGCCTTTCAGCTTGATGATCAGAAGTCTCAGTCCTCCTATGACAGAGATTTCACATACACTGACCCTATGATGACCTCAGCAACAGGCTAGTTAAAGCATCTATTCACATTTAAAACTGCAGTAGTGCTCTTAAAGTGCTGCTGTTTTGCTATGTTATGACACTACTCTCTGGAGTACTTAAGCACTTGATTTTATTAATCAATATTTTACAGAATAGTAATTAACATCATCAAATGATATTTTACAGCGTCCTCCAATAACCCATCTCACATTGAGGAGGAAGTACAGGATAGACGTGTTCTGTATGAGGACCTGCGGAGCAAAAACAGGGAAAAC
Organism: Danio albolineatus; assembly: GCA_903798035.1. Classification (NCBI taxonomy): domain Eukaryota; kingdom Metazoa; phylum Chordata; class Actinopteri; order Cypriniformes; family Danionidae; genus Danio; species Danio albolineatus. The sequence goes on from CAIGQQ010034688.1 coordinate 214,805, forward strand.
TATGAAGTCACGATGACTAAGAAATCAGAGACGCTGCTGAAGCCTTCATCTGGGAGCAGCTCGGTCGCGAGAGGTGAGATACACTGCTGATACACCAAACCACTCATTTCTATGCCTTCTGAACTCAAGTTATTACTGTCGACTTCTAACGGTGTCATTGTGGTTCTAGAGACCACAGGTTGTGTGCTAAATAAATAAATTGAGTGGAATAGTCATTAATTATTTACTGAAGTCAGTGGAATAATTGAGGGGCCGGGAGGACGTTTGTTAATACTGCATTATCCTACAGCCAAGAGCAATGGAGAAAAATTTTCATAAATCTGCACTTACTGTGTGCTTCAGTTCGCTTTCTGTGTTTTATATCTTAACGGATGTTAAAGCATTATAAGCCATTAAACATGAAATAACATACTATTATTGTCCTATAAGTAGGGCTGTGCAATTAATCGCAATCGAGAAAAAACAAATTGCGATTTAAGCACACGCAATTTCTAAACTGCGTAAGGCTGCAATTTTATCTATAAATTTATTTAGATTTTTGTTCACGTTCTTGTGCGCATGATTTTAACATGTTAACCAATCAGAGCTCACTCCGCACATGATGAAATTGAGCGGGAGAACCGATTAGGTGATTTTGATTTACGTTAGTTTACATTTATTGTTATGACTAGAATTGAGGTTAGTTCATCTTTATTTTCTCATGTTGTCTGTTTTTAAGACAATTTATTACAATTTTGTTTCTCAGGCAGTTAGTACTTCTGTGCAGGAGTGCCGCTAAGGGAGGGAAAGTTAGGACGATTCTAAGGGCCCATGCGCTCTAGGGGCCCACAGAGATCTGCTTTATAATTAATAATAGTACTATAATGTATTATAAATTATGAATGTATCTATAAATTACAAGTAAAACAAGTTCAGTCCGTCAGTAGCGGGAAGAGAGTTGATGCTTTGTTGAGTGGAATCATCAGGTAAGCTGTCAAAGCAGCGATGTCCTCGAGGTTAACATCAGCTGCGTCCCTAATCGCATACTTATGCACTATTCTACGCCGTTCTTATGCACTATTCGACGCTTTTGCAGTACAGTTATTTAAATGTAGTGTGTTTAGAAATGTCAAATTTTCAGTGAATATTTGATTACTGTTCCTTTTTTTTGCATTATGTTTACATTTGAACAATAAATCATCTGCTAGCTACAGTCATGGCCGTTCTCTTACTAAATACTGCTAAGTAGTGGACAAAATCTATAAAAAAAAGCAAACATCAGTATGACTACATTGCAAACAAAGAGTTTAGACAGCTAGCTTGGTAGTAGGGAGCCCATCCTCATGTTTTTTCATGGGGCCCAAAATTGCAAGCGGCGCCCCTGCTACTGTGTACAGTATGTGTTTAACTAGGGTTGAGGTTAGTTAATCTTTATTTATTTTATGTTGTCTGTTTTAAAGACAATTTTAATACAGTTTTATTTATTAAACTTAATACTATGTTATTTCATTGTGAAATGTTTTGTTGTGCACTTCTTGTGCACTGAATACATGTAGAATGTGTGTATGTAGCGAGTTTGGAAAAGCAAAAACAGCTAATCACAAATAAAATCGCAATATTCGCTCAAAAAAGTTGGTTGAAAAGTTGAAAACAACATTCATTCATTCATTTTCTTTTCGGCTTAGTCTCTTTATTAATCTGGGATCACCACAGCAGAATGAACCACCACACGCATTCGCACTCATATTCTACGGACAATTTAGCTTACCCAATTCACCTACACCACATGTCTTTGGACTTGTGGGGGAAACCGGAGCACCCGGAGGAAACTCACGCAACCATGGGGAGAACATGCAAACTCCACACAGAAATGCCAACTGACCCAGCCGATGCTTGAACCAGCGACCTTCTTGCTGTGAGGCAAACATGCTACCCACCATGCCAACGTGGCGCCCCAAGTTGAAAACAATTTTCATTCATTTTCTTTTCGCCTTAGTCCCTTTAATAATCCAGGGTCACCACAGTGGAATGAACCGCCAGCTTATCCAGCATATGTTTTACACAGTGGATGCCCTTCCAGCTGCAACCTATCACTGGGAAACATCCATACACAGTTATTCACACACATACACTACGGACAATTTAGCTGACCCAATTCACCTATAGCACATGTCTTTGGACTGTGTGGAAAACCGAAGCACCTGGAGGAATCCCACCCGAACACGGGGAGAAACTCCACATAGAAATGCCAACAGACACAGCCGAGGCTCGAACAAGCGACCTTCTTGCGTGATCATGCTACTCACTGCGCCACTTTGACACACGCTAGTAAAATCTTTAAGATATACATACATTTACTAACATGAACAGACAATGAACAATACATTTACTACAGTATTTGTTCATGTTAGTTAACGTTAGTTAATGTAAATACAGTTGTTCATGGTTAGTTCATGGTGCATTAACTAATGTTAACAAGCATGGACTCGGATGTTAATAATGCATTAGTAAATGTTCAATTATGATTAGTAAATGCTGTACAAGTGTTGTTCATGATTAGTTCATGTTAGTAAATGCATTAACTTATGAACCTTATTGTAAAGTGTAACCATATAAATAAATGTACAGGAGGGCTTAGGATTTTATCATCAACTGTATGTGTACGTAGAACCCATATTAATCTAAGTTTATTGATTTATTTATTTGGTAAACAGGGAAGAAGAATATATATGGAGACAGTTGGGAGGAGTGAACGCTGCTTCAACACTTTACCTCTGTGTAAAACTTATATATATTTAACAACACAGATGTGGAACTGTCTTAGAGATGTCTGTTGTGTGAATTAAACACTCGATTGTTTTTTTCAATTGTGCACAGCTCACTGCCTGATCTTTTTACGCCATCAACATTTTACATTCCCTCCAGACAATAGTACTGGTGCACTGTATTTCTCACAGCTTTATGATTTTTCACTCAATTTATCATCATGAGAAACCCTCATGAGCAGCAAATTTGGGTATTGTTGTAATAGTTTAATGTTTGAGAGTCAGACACCATGTAAACTTAGTGTAACCAGTAATTTGCAGACAGACTGGTTAAAATTAACTCTTGGACAATTGAAAAAATGTAGTTATATAGTGTTATTCACTAGTTGGCAGGGTTTTTTATTCAAACAATGGCCAAGAATAGAATGCATTATTTTGTGTGTGTGAATATAAATCACAGCAGTGATCTTTCTCTTGAAGTTATGTTCACAGTGTCTTCGTAGGTAATTTCATTGATACTTTTGAACGTTACATGCATCAGACATCTTCACACGTAGCTGACAAATCAGTTGTTGACAAAAGAGAAGCATTTTCTGCCAGAGTAATGGTTTTATGGCTTCCTGAAAGCTAAGTAAATAATAACAGCAGTAATTTTACAATTATATGAAATAAATTAAAATGTGATTAAATTAAAAAGTTTGATTTCAATTATTTTTTTTAAATAATTTGATTAAAATAATAAATGCTTTCAATTAATAAAATTTAGCGAAATTACACTACCTGACAAAAGTCTTGTCGCCTATCTAGGTTTTAGGAACAGTAAATATTAACTTGGCTTCTAGTTGATCATTTGGTATCAGAAGTGGCTTATATGAAAGACAAAATCCTCTAGATTAAGCTTATTTTACCAAAAAAATATGATCATGCCTTGATTTTTAATAATTTAATTAGGACAGTAATGTCTGACTTTGCTTAGACAAATGTCTTCTCACTTTACAGAAATAATGTACAGTATAGAATATAAAGTCAAGGGGGAGTCAAAAGAGAATTAATATTGTGTATGACTCCCATGAGCTTGAAGGACTGCATCCATACATGTCTGCAATGACTCAAATAAGTTATTAATAAAGTCATCTGGAATGGTAAAGAAAGCGTTCTGGCAGGACTCCCAGAGTTCAAGATTCTTTGGATTCATCTTCGATGCCTTCTTCATCTTACCCCAGACATTCTCAATAATGTTCATGTTTGTTGACTGGGCTGGCCAATCCTGGAGCACCTTGACCTTCTTTGCTTTCAGGAGCTTTGATGTGGAGGCTGAAGTATGAGGAGCAGCACTATCCTGCTGAAGAGGTTTGTAATGTATTGGGCAGCACATATGTCTTCTTGATACCTCAGGCTGTTGATGTTGCCATCCACTCAGCAGATCTCTTGCACGTCCCCATACTGAATGTAACCCCAAACCATGATTTTTTTTTCCTTTAACAAACATTGATTTCTCTGGGAATCTTGGGTCTATGCAGGCTCCAATTGGTCTTCTGCAGTATTTGTGATGACTGGGTTGCAGTTCAACAGATGATTCATCAGAAAACAATCTACCTTCTGGCAATTTTCCAAATAATCAACTAGAAGTTATTATTTGTTGCTCTTACAACTGGCATCGACGACAAAACTTGTGTCAGGTAGTGCAGATGTTTCTCCAATAACTTTGAAATTTTGCACTAGTATTTAAAACACAATTCAATTCATCTTTGTTTGTATAGCGCTTTTACAATGTAGACTGTGTCAAAGCAGCCTCACGTGGATTATAAAAATTTTTAACAATGTCAGGCCAGTTTTCAGTGTTGAAGTTCAGTTTAGTTCAGCGTGGTTTAATATTCACTGCTGAGAGTCCAAACACTGAAGATTATTCCATCGATGTGTAACCGTACAAGTCCCGAACCATGCAAGCCAGAGGTGACAGCGACGAGGAAAAAACTTCAACAATCCGCGAAAGTGAAGAATTAAAAAACCTTGAGAGAAACCAGGCTCAGTTGGGCACGACCATTTCTCCTATGGCCAGACATCTTGTGCAGAGCTGCAGTCTAGGCGCCGGAGGCTGGAGAACGCTGGACGTCCATCACGGAGGAACCGCAGGTGGGTCACCGGCTGGTGAACAGGCTGCCCCTTCGGGAACGATGCGAGGACTCGTCTGTCACTGAGGTCTTACAGGGATCGGTCTCTTCAATCCTCCATGACCACCACAGCAGCTGCTCAGGATACGGCCTGGTCCAGGATTATGGAAACACACACAGAGAACGACAGATAGATAGACAGATGGACAGACAGACAGATAGATAGATGGGTAGATAAACAATTGACTATAAAAGGAAAAATCAAGTTGGGCATATTTTATTTCTGTACACACATTGTACATAAATACACAGAAATAATTTTTGAAAAATAAAAAGACGATGTCCCTGGGATTCGGGATGACATCAGACTAGATAGGGTATTGTAATTTTTGTAATAATATCAGTAATCACACACACTCACACACACACTTCATAAGTGTCAGGTTTTCAGATCTAATAGGACCAGTTGTTTTAATGAGTACTGGGACATAATTGTTTAATTCACCTACAATTTACACAAGTATATTTCAGTAAAAGAGAAAAGGCCTGCATAGAACTTGCTCAGTCTTCACACCGGACCCAGGATTGAAACAAATATGAAAAACAACCAACAACAAAGAGAAATTAAGTGGAAAAAAAAAAACATTAAATAAAAACAGAAATAACGTCATCATCATCATCTTGCCCTGGAGAAGCTCCAACATTTCTGATGTTTTTAAAAAATAGAATTTGTTTTATTAAGGAACTTTTTCAGACGAACCTATAAATGTTCCGATTTGTAAGCAAAACGACATCTCAGGGACAGAGAGAGAGAAACAATCACCCGAACACACAAACATCAGCTGTTCACCTTTCCAAACTGAGCAAGTAAACAAGGGTAAAAAAATAGTCAAGAGAACAGCCAAACCAATCCAATCTGTGCTGCATCACTACTGGTGCACCTGGACCACATCCGGCTCAAAAACAGTCCCGTCAGAGTGGAGAAGGTGCGTGGCACAGTCAGTGTTTGATTGTCTTTGTATATTGAAGATGAAGATCAGTGGTGAGGAGAAATGGAGATATATGTATTGTGCATTGACCGTGTCCGTTTGGCTCTCAGCGAACAGAAAACTTGCAATCGTTCCTACAGTCCATCGTGTAGATTTCAGAATGAATACAGTAATCCTACTGCTGGTTCCACAGTGATGCTCGTCGGCAACATGAAGACGCTTAAAATGTGATGTGATCCTGGTGTAGTAGAAGTGACGTTGGTGGCCTCTTCGCAGACTCTGCGGTCGATTAAAAGATCCCTCGGTGTGTTTTCATGCAGTCTGTGAACCAGGACGAAGTCTCCGTGTGTGTTTTGTAGATTGTAAACAGTGTTTTCTCAGTGAGGAGTGCTGAAAGTGGCGCTCGCATGTGAAGGAAGTCTCTTACTCGAGAGAGTGTGGAGGGGTAAAAAGGGACGAGGCCACGTGAGAAAAGCATGACAGTACCGGAAAAAGGCACCTCAGGAAGACCACGCCGCAGGCCTGCCGCTGCTAATCCGGCCTGAAGATGGGGATCTTGGGTAGAAACTCTATTAGGATCACCTATGAGGGAAAAAAGAGAGACAGAGAAAACCTAAATGTCAAATTGTCACTGTTATTAAAGTACAAGCTAATGGTCTAATCTGATTTAAAGAGCCACTATTATGGGTTTTTGAAAATGAGCTTGCATGCAGTGTGTAACACAGCTCTAAGTGAAGTGAAATGTCCAGCTGAGGCTTATATCTGAAAGTGCACAGTGTTTAAAACTATTGATTCTTCCATAAAAGAGTCGACTCATAGTTCCTCAAACGAATCTCCGTGCTTACGAGTCTTTAGCCGTTTCGGCATGACGTGAACACGAAACATAAGTTTGTGCACACGCAGACTGGGGAAGATTCGAAACCGCCAACCCCGCCCACAAACAACAGCCGCAAGCAAGTCTGGGGTTGCCAGATTGGGCGGTTTTGAATTTGATTGTGCAGGTAAAAACCTTTTGGATAGGGTTTGGACTGGAATCAGTCAGCTACATCTGGCAACACAGAGAAGAGAACTGTGCTCAGCTGGATATTGGAAGTGTGCAGATGAACCAGAGATGAGACTGTGAAGAGTCAGTGGTTGAGGTTTATTTCTGCAGAAATGCCTCAGCATTATAGCCCAGCCTTGTGCTGTTTTCCCTCTGAGGAGTGCTTCGGAAATCTACACGCTTACAACCGAGGATTCGTCGACTGTTTGTTGAAGGAAGGATCAGAAAAGACTATTGATGTATGCAGGGGCGGACTAGCCATAGGGAGCACCAGGACATTTCCCGGTGGCTGACGGTGAATCTGGCCTGCTATCCAACAAGTAAGTGCGATTTAAACGCTTGCCTCATTGTTTTTTCTAGCTTGTAAATGATGTATTTAATTGCGTTTTGTAACTTGTAACCGCTTGTAGTGTATCAGGTTAACTTGTATTCTCATATCGCGCCTGAAAGCACGTTGTAAATGCGACGCGTGCCGCTTTGTTTACGGATTAAAATGCGTTTGTCAGCTTGCGTTTTTACTGCTGTTTGTTATTGCTATGGCTACATCGGCTCTCCTACACAAGCGAGGCAGTCCTGTTTCATAATGGTTCAGCTTCTGCCGCTGTGTGCATCAAAACTGCATGCGTGTCGCTGTTTTTACTTATGGTTAAGAATACAGTAATACGCTGGGAGACCGGGGGGTTAGTTTCGGGGGTGAGGTGTCTGAAATATGGGTGACTACCGGGAACAACGAGTGTTGGCAGATATGCTCACGCACACACTATGACTACTTCAATATTGATAAGCCGTGGTGGGCATTCTCTTGCGCTGAATGATGTTGACCAATTGCAACAGACTGGGTCATCGGTCCAATCAGCGCAGTTTAGCATCGCACTAAGGAGGGGATTTGGAACAAATGAATCGCTGAACGATTCATATAGGAGTTGCTGGGATAATGAGGTAAAATAAATGCAAATTATAAGACAGTGAAAGTGTTTTTTTGACCATGCATGCATGCTGTTGGAGACCCCCAAAACCAAAATATGACCCTTTTTAATGTATTAAAAAGACCCTTTTTAATGTGCTCTTTAAGCTAAGCTAAAAGTGACATGAAAATAAATGGATTTAAAATGGTAAAACCCAACTGATTAACTATAGGTAACTTGTAAAATGCCTATTTCCAAAAAAGTGGAATGCTGTTTAAGCAGTTTAAGTCAGCAACCTCCTTAGTTGTGGGTGTGAATGCAGTTGGCTTACATATTCCATCATGTTGTTGGTTTCACACTTCCTTTTGCTGAGCCTCCAATGCAAACAAAGCTAAATGAACAGAGAGCAAAATTAGCACAGAAGAAGAAAACACTAACGATTCAAACATGAAATCGAGTACATACCTTGTGATACAATCTGCTGTTTTCCCAATCCAATAACTTCTCTATGGATCTGCGCGTCTAGAAGTGAAAAAATAAAAACAGTCAAGCTTATGAAAGAAATGACTTTATTAAAAACCCTATAGTTTATGCTCTGTCTGTAATGTAAACAGTGTGTTCGGAGTGTTTAGGTTTTTAAAAGTCGTCTCTTTATCTATTAGTTGCACAAAATAAATAATAGTAATATGGGAAAAAATATTATTACTATTTAAATTAATCTAATTAAGTCTAAATAAATAAATAAAGGAAGTCTAAGTGGAAAGATATTATAAAAGACTATATCGCAGTTAACGCACTGCAAATAAAACGGAGCAGCAAAACCTAATTCAGGGGTTCCCAAACTTTTCAGCTCGCAAGGCCCGAAATAACAATGCCAGTGACTCAGGACCCCAATATCCTTGGAGGCGGTTATAAATATCCAAACTTTGCACGTGATGGCGCACACACACCAATAGGCCCAAGTCTATACTTCATTTTTAGTTTTGGAGAACGCCACCCAGAGATCATCCTTCATGTTAAGTTGTGGCCTGCATTTATTTGTAATCTACGCGAGTACCGTGAAGATGTAGTACTAACTGCTTGATAAACAAAACTGTAATAAATTGTCTTAAAAACATCTTTCTCCCGCTCAGCTTAGCTGTAATTGCCCAGTGTGCTGCATCAGCTCTGATTGGTTAACATATTAAATCATGCGCACAAGAATGTGAACAAAAATCTAATTAAATTAATAGATAAAATTGCAGCCTTTGTTTTTTACAAAATGCAAGTGCTTAAATCACATTTTTTTGCGATTGCGATTAATTGCACAGCCCTAGTAACTATTAACTTCTATTTTATAGGCAAAATATGGTAATTCTAATAGTTTAATAAAATGAAGTTGATTTTTGGAAATGACCAAAATTGTCCCGCGACTCCCCAGGAATACTTTGGGAACCACTGACCTAATTCATAGATTTATATTTTAGATGGATTTCTGTACATTCACTGTTTGTTTTTACAAACTCAGAAACAGTGTTGGTTCCTTCAAAAACATTTTTAATTACTAATTAAATAATTTAAACTTTTTTTAACTACTTTTCTAATTACTTCATCTGAGCAGTAACTCTCAATGCAGACACTAGAAACTAAACTCACAGTTTTTACCTTTTTAAAAAAAACTAATACTAAAAATAAAAACAATATAATGACATATTTCAAACATGTATGTTGCCATAAACGTAGATTTCATTATTTGTTAAGCATGCGTAGTTTTTGGATAAATCAAACCCTCTTAGAAAATATTTTGAGTTAATATGAAAAATATCTGATCTATATTTACAGTAACTCTTCGTCTCTGAATTTATACCAAATATTGACATGAATTAATTTCTCAATACATTTGTAAGCATATGAAGTAATCTTGATAAATAATCTTTAGTTGAAAAATAGAATTATTCTGCGAAATGTATATCAGTCCACTTCTCGGAATGGATTTCTATTAGGGATGCACCGATACCACTTTTTTTTACAAACCGATACGAGTATTTTCATTTGTGTACCTGCCGATACGATACTTCATAGATTTGGTTTCAATAAACATGCAATTCATTTGAAAGGAGTTTTTTTGCCTGTAGCAAGGATGAGCACAACTGTCTTTAACAGAAGGCTTTTCCAAGCCAAAAATGTACGCACATTGTTGATACCCCTGCAAATCCATAGACATTATCTATTAATGATGAAGCATGGACATTTAAAGGAGAAGTTATCCTTGCAGCCACACGCCTCCACGACTTTACATATTACACAGTGTCTGCAGTGTACATTACCTTATGGAGTCACTCTCTTGACACTGCATATTGGGGACGCATAAAACCCTGTTATGCGCGATTCTTCATATTCACGAGTCCTGCCATTTATCCGCTGGTCAGGTAATCAAAAAGTAGACTGCTTGATGTTTAACTATGGGTGGGTCGCGGGTAGATAAGATCAATAGCCATAAATACGCAAAGAGGCGCTTTTATTTAGCCTGTAGTCTTTAGATTTTTTTACATAAAGTTCCATTACTTAAAATTTCATTATTTTTTTTTTATTTATAGTTTTATATAAAACGAGTGCTAGCTTGTTTAGATGTTATCATTATGCAAGGATTATATTTCATATTGCGTTTATTCTTCAGTAGCCTATAGATTCGTTAATAATGTATTTTATAAACGGATTGTTAACAAGGACTAAGCTATTAATATATAATAGATTAATTAATACATCAAGACATTGAAGGTAGGACAACATCAGGTAGGACAACAAATCACATCCATGTAGTGAATTACTGTTGAGTGGTATCGGCTCTTTTCATTTACGGAACGAGTACGAGTATTTCAACCAAGTATCAACCCGATACCCAATACTTTATAGAACTGCTGAACTTATGAACAGTATTTAAAGCAAGTCTAAGCAACTGTAATTAAATTACCTACAAATCAAAAGTAATCCCTTAACTTTTCCAGCAGAAAATTAAATTACTGTGTAACCAATTAATTTGTATGTAATTACACAAAACACCGCTAAGAGGTAAGCCAATTTACACTGGTAAAAGACAGCCAACCACAAATGTTCACACGAAAGCTGAACTCCGAATAAACCAGGAACATTCCTTAAGGTCATCATGACGTCAAAATGAACACCAAGTATTTACTTTGTCAGCTCACATTGATCTTTTTGAGGTGAACAATTAATCACAGCTTAAAGGGACAGTTCACACACACAAAAAAGTTACATTTCCTTTTTCCATTTACTCATACTTAAGTCGATTTAAAGGGCACCTTTGATGAAAAATCAACTTTTTAAGCTGTTTGTCTAGGTATAGTGTATAGACCGTCATTTTGGGGTGATATAAACACACCCAGTCCTTTTTTTCAATTTTACAACATGAAAACGGGGGACCAATTGGAGCGGTTTTGAGATCGACCGCAACTTTACGTAGGAGTGCGGTTTCCCTGCCCACCCATATTGATTGACAGGCGCGAGCTACCATATCCTCAGTTTGTTGTTTCATGTCCGCCATTTTCTTAGTGTGAGTAGAAGCGATGCCACCAAAGGAACACCATTGCGCTATGGATGCAAGGCTCAACACAAGAGCCTTAAGTGGCTAAGTTTAATCTTTAACGACCAGGTGCCTGAAAACGTACCTAAACTCTTGTATGTTTGCGCTAACCATTTTAGCGCAGACTGCTTTGAGAATGAGGGACAATTCCACTCGGCATTCACGAGCAAGTTGTTTTTGAAAAATGGATCAGTTCCAACAATCCGTAATCCTTTTTGCACATAAATCATACCAATGCAGTGTTTATCTTAGTGGATATCTTTATGTCTTGTCTGTATTTGTTTGTAGAACTCTGATATGGCGAACTTTATCAAACGCATTACGGGTGATGCATGCATCGTTACATAGCGGCTGTAAAACTGTACAAAGACATAAATGATTTTGTAACTACAACTCTGACACATTCTGGCTCATTCGGATTATTGATTCCTCAACAGTCGTCTCTGCTTGTTCTGTGTCTGAGTCCGGGTCGTACACGTACGGCTGAATGCTTCTCTCTGTCTGCCTGTCTGTTGCCGTACACAAAGCAGGGGCGCTCTTGGCTCCGCCCCCTAGTTAAGATTGGCGGGAAGTCGAAACTAATTTTCATGTGAAGCAACACACCCCTAAAACACCGACCTGTGTACACGCCCCCAAAATTACACTTTAACACATTATAATAAAACAATCTGAATTGTGTTTTGATCTGAACCTAGACTGGCACACTCAGAACAACCATAGTAGTGATCTAAAATCTTAAAAAAGGGTTAATGTAAGTGCCCTTTAAACTTTGATGAATTTATTTCTTCTGTTGAACTTGAAACAAAATAAACGTTGGGAGGGTGGGGGTGGGGGGGAGTAATAATGACAACAAAATAATGACAACAAAAAATGACTACAGAACTCAATGGCTGTTTTTCCCACGACATTCTTCAGTATCTCTTCCTTTGTGTTCAACTCAGGAAAGAAACTCAAACAGGTTTGGAACAAACGGAGGACGAGTACATGTATTTCACTTTAAGCCTCTAAGCTAATCAGTCTTTAAAAACATTAGTTATCTTTAATCCAAATCTGAATATTTGCTTCTGCTCTAGAATGTTGCTCCTTCTCTGATCACGCGAGTTTGACAGCTTGGCTTTTAACCATTAGTTTGCTGCATGCAAGAGATGTTAATGAGGAGCACTAATATAAAACTCTGCCCTCAATCCATTCAATATACTGTTTCAGTTGAAAATACATCACAATGCTAGAGTTCAGTTTGCAAGAAATTTAAAGACAAGCATGCTTATAACAAACAGAATATTGATGCTTAAGGTGGCAGTGAAGAAACTGACCCTCTTGCTAAGACAGATGACGGGCCACAGACTGAAGCCCAGAGTACAGCAGCAGCACAGACATCCACACAGCAGCCAGCGCACGTTCACCGGCAGAGCCTTCCTCAGACAGCTGTTCACTCGGTTTATGCTGGACTTAAACTCCTCCGGGGCCACCTGCACAGCAGCCAACGAAGCAGAGGAGTCAAAGAAATGTTTAACAGAATTGAGTGACACTCAGCACATACTAAAGAGCTTGACAGCCAGAAAACATGTCAAAAAGCTACTTCAGAATTCTACTAAATGTCACTTACAATAATTTGGGCTCAATGGTTATCCATTTAATAGTTTTCCCTAAAGATGAAACATTAATTGAAAGGACGCTTACCTTGCCTGTAAGTGCTGAGGGAAACTCAGACTCAAATTTATTGCTCAGTCCAAACCTGCAGAAGAGGAAAGATTCATCTTGTCACACTTTGTAGGTTTACTGCAGTGCTTCCCACACATAGACTTTACTTTGACGGGCCACCCAGGTATATTAACGACCACCCAAGTATATTTGGCGACACTTAAAAAAAAAAATTCTATTATTATCATCCTTTTACACTTTTTTATGTCCATCCAAGATAACCAAATATCGATTAACCAGTGGAAAATTGCCTCTCGTTTACCAGTTTCGTAGGCTACTGCTGGTTCTGTGTGCGTGAGAACGGCCAACTCTCCCCCAGTCAGTCATGTGCTCTGCGGATCCACATAGACGTGCCTTTTTGGCACTTAAAAATGCATCTGGCTGGGGTTTCTAAGTCTCCTAATGTCCGTTATTTGGCTTTTGCTTTTGAAAGTTGTCGTTGATTACAATACCTTTATATTACTTTCGCTTGGCTCCACAGCTGACTGCGCACAGCCGGGAGAGCGAGAAAAACATTGAATAATTTCTTCTTTAATAAACGTCTCAGAAAAAGTTTACTATATACTCGGAGGAGACAAAATGCAATCTAAACTGGCTGCAAGATATTTGTACATCATCAGAAATGGTTAATCAATTAATTCGCCTAATTTAAATAATCTACACTTATAATTATTATGTATTTTTATAGATGTTGTCTGCTTTTATTCCTTTTTTTTTGTCATTTATTTCTTATTTGCAGTATATTTTAATAATATACTATAATTAATATATTACATAGCTTATTTTATATACATCTAATATGATTTGGCAATACTGTACAAATGCCATGCTAATGACGCAACCTGAACTGGAGAGAGAATAAAATAACAATAAAAAAAATAATAATAATAAATTAAACAGTTAAAAAAATAAAAATAAAAAAAATAATAATAATAATAATAATTTAAAAAAAGAACACAATAACTTTTTTGTTTGTCGCATGTAGTTGATCATTTATAGGCTGTGGGCAAAAGGCGTCTTTGAATCTGGCTACCACTGCAAGTATATTTCAAACCTATGGGAAGCACTGTACAGTATATCTATCTACTGTAATGCTGTACATATTAAAGTGCATCACTAATATTCTTTAGGAAAATATAAAAAATGGGAAGCAAAAGAGTGCTAAGGGGTCTAGGGTCTGGGCTGCAGATTTTTTATTAATGATTTATTAAAATAAGCGTAACACTGCAATACGATTTAATATATTAAAAAATTTAACTGCAAAAGATAGCATAATTTAAGTAAATAGTCATTTTAGTTAATGTCAATTTCAGCACCAATAAATGTGCATTAATATGCAATGTAAATAATGTATCAATAGTATTAAATCGAACAAACTATAAACTGCTGTTTATAAGCTAACATCAATAAAAATTTGTTCATACTTTAACTAAAAGTGAGCAATACATTTTTTAATGCTAGTTAATGCATTACTTATTGTTAGGGCCAGACAGAATCTGATTTATGTGGAATGATTTTGGGAGTATAATAACTAAAAACTAGATATATAAAATTCTTTTATTTAATGGTTACAATGCAAATCCAATTAGATCCACTTAATTGGTAAACAAAGCAAGCCTCTCATATAATAGATCTACTTAAAGACAGAAAATATTACTTTACAAACTGTGTTGTAAATAAATCATATGAACATTTTAATATTACTATTATTATATCACAATAATATAATCGAAATTAATCTAAAAACTGAATAAATATAAATTTACACACATTTACACAAGTAAATACAAAGGCTCAATATTGGGCTAACAATCTGCGGAAATCTGCTGATTTCTGTGCCCACAGATTCTACGTGGGCCTACTTACTGTTAACCAATATCCTTTATAGTGTTTTAAAATCATATTAAAATATTAAAAGTTGAATCTACAAAAATATGTAAAGAAAAATAAAATAGAAAGAATAGTTATTTAGTAAAGAAAATATATAACGATCATTAGTTATAACAGTACTTACTCCAAACAAAATATTCCCCACATTGACTAGTCACAGTAAAGTTTGAATATTACAATAAAAATGTTTTCAAATGTTATCACTTACGCATCTCAAATGATGATGGTCATAATTGGAGGACTGTACCATCTAATATAATTGAGGTAAAGTTGGTTTTATATTCAGACATTCAGATATTCTCAATAATATAATTTCAGAAAAGTATTCTATGAAAAATCTAATAGCGAAACCATATTAGCAGCCAACGACTATCAAAGTACAACATTGTTCACAGTCAAATAAATAGTGCTAATGTTCTTTAGAAGTCATACTTACATGTGATTTCAAGATAAATATTTAAAGTACCATTGTAAATGATATAGGGAGGATGTCATAAGCTGTCACTGAATGAATATGCAAATATAAAACCAACTTTACCTCAATTTGATATACTATAAAAACAAAGTGCTAATCACAATTCACCAGAAATGAGTTACATAACTCTTACTCAATTTATCTACTGTTATTTCAAACTCCTATACTTCTATAAAAGATAAATCGACTGGCAGCTTCAGTATGTTAAAGAAAATGACTGAGGCTGTCATAAAGAAACAAAATACAAGGGAACAGGAGAACGACTTTCATTTTTTGGGTGCACTATCCCTTTAAATGTACATATTATAATCTGCCCTGTCGAGACTGAAGTGAGCGACATTCTTAAGACATTATTTAAAGATGCTATAACCAAACCAATACATCCAGGAAGCTATTTAATATGTTAAACCAGGTTTCGACACAAGTCGTTCACACTACCATGTTTCTTAAGCTGTCGTACAGGCACTCAGCACACCTCGCGTGTTTCTACGTGGACGCTGTGCTTCTGAATGCTTTGGTTTGATCAGCTGTACGTTATTAAGCTTTATGTGTAGAGATGCGAGTCTGTCGGGTGTCTCTTACACAGTGACGTGTCCGGATCCGCGCACTACCACCGGGTCCGGAGCGTATTTGAGCAGCTGCTCCTCCGCGGCCCTGTCCTCGTCCTCCTCTTCCTCTTCCTCCTCCTCGTAAATCTCGTCAAAGTCCTCCATCATCGCCCTCCGCCTCGGCCTCTATGCTTCCCGAAAGAAGCGCCGAGGAAGATCACGCTTCGCACACCTTACGCAAATATTGGCAATAATGCAGATCGCACGGGCCGCGGTGAGAAACGACGGTACTGAAATCCGGATCAAAACATCAACATCCGCCGAAAATCTCGCGCGGGTTGATCTCGAGACACATCGCGAGAGTAAGTTACATACTCCAGTTGTTGGCCGTCTCATGCAAAGACTGTAAAAAATGGGTCTCTTGTCAATGTATGTGACCTACATTTTACAATTTTATATAACTTCTATATACACTCACCGGCCATTTTATTAGGTACAACTGATCGTTAACACAAATTTCTAACCATTCAATCACATGGCAGCAACTCAGTGCATTTAGGCATTTAGACATGGTCAAGACTCTCTGCTGCAGTTCAAACCGAGCATCAGAATGGGGAAGAAAGCTGATTTAATTGACTTTGAATGTGACATGGTTTTTGGTGCCAGACGGGCTGGTATTTTAGAAACTGCTGATCTGGCATTTTCACACACAACCATCTCTAGGGTTTACAGAGAAAGGTCTGAAAAAGAGAAAATATCCAGTGAGTGGCAGTTCTGTGGGCGCAAATGCCTTGTTGATGCCAGATGTCAGAGGAAAATGGCCAGACTGGTTCAAGCTGATAGAAAGGCAACAGTAACTCAAATAACCACTCGTTACAACTGAGGGTATGCAGAAGAGCATCTCTGAAGGCACTACACGTCTAACCTTGAGGCAGATGGGCTACAGCAGCAGAAGACCACACCGGGTGTCACTCCTGTCAGCTAAGAACAGGAAACTGAGGCTTCAATTCTCACAGGCTCACTAAAATTGGACAATGTAGGATTGGAAAAACGTTGCCTGCTCTGATGAGTCTCGATTTCTGCTGCGACATTCAGATGGTAAGGTCAGAAATTGGCATCAACAACATGAAAGCATGGATCCATCCTGCTTTGTATAAATGGTTTAGGCTGCTGGTGGTGGTGACCAGATCTCAATCCAATAGAGCACCTTTGTGATGTGCTGGAACGGGAGATTCGCATCATGGATGTGCAGCAACTGCATAACGCTGTCATGTCAATATGAACCAAAATCTCTGAGGAATATTTCCAGTACCTTATTGAATCTATGCCACGAAAGATTAAGGCAGTTCTGAAGGCAAAAGAGGTCCAACCCAGTACTAGTAAGCTGTACCTAATAAAGTGGCCGGTGGGTGTATATAGATACAATTACTTGCTTCAAGATCTTCAATGAGACACCAAACTTCCCCTCACATTCCTCCTTAAAAAAGTTAATATAAGAGTAGGGTAGATATAAAATGGTATGTTGACTTGTTAGGTAGTGAACCTAATAAATAATACACACTATTATCACCATTATACACAACCGTTCTTTATTTATTAGTTTTAATTTATTTATTTCCAACAGTAATTTTTTGCACTCCAAAATAATGCATTAAATAGATAAAAAGACAAATAATTCCTTTTAAAAATGTTCCCTTAAATATTCTATTCATCAATAAATCCTAAATAATAATAAAAAACTGAAATACCAGTTTTCTACACTGATGATAAAAATGGCTTCTTGAGCACCGGATAATATTACATATTATATTTCTGTAGAATCACATAAAAAGGTGGTAATGTCTACTTGACCCAACATATCCCAAAAGCTATTTTAAATCATAATAGAATTCTATAACATTATTTAATTCTACTTTTAATCAAACAAATGCAGCAAGGCTAGAGTCTGATAACATCTGTGAATGTTTTCAATGACAATAATGAACACACAAGACCCAACAAACATTACCAAATGCTCTTTTTTAATCCAACAAATCAACATCTACATGTTACAACTGCACTGGAAAAAACCAACAGAACAAAAAAAAGGGCAACGTGAAAACAAACAGAAGGTACACTGCATTACAGCTTCGTTTATCATGATTTGGTTGCGATGACAGAAGGCGGGCAGGAGTTATTCCATGGCCTCCTGGTTCTCCTGGTCAGCTGATCGCTCCTCGCTGGGCTCTTTGCCCTCTTTGCTCCTCTTGGACTTCTTGTGTTTGTGGCGCCGGTGACTGTCTCCCTCCTCGCTCTCATGTCTCCGTCTGCTACTGCTGTGACAGAACAGGAGAAGATCACAGAAGAGAAAAGTTCTTAAAGGGGATACATGGTAGATTTCCTTGTGCATTAATAAGTCATTTGGGCCTTCCCCAGTTTTTTAGGTGTATAAAGAATCTCAAACCACTAGTAAATGAAAAACAATAGTTCGTTAACTCTCCCTTTAAATAAAAACATATATTTTGGAGCATTTGTATCAGTATGGTAGAAGTGTATTTTGATTTCAGAGCGTGGTATAGTACCTCCGTGATGACTTGTGCCTGCCCTCCTCTTTCTCTCTGTGTCTCCTCTCTCTGTGACGCTCCTCTTTCTCCCGGCTTGCTCGTTCCCGATGCCTCTCATATCCTCTGTCTCCATAGTCACGGTAAGAGCGGTAGCGCTCTTCTTCACTGCACATGGCCATGCTTTAAAATCAATCACAGTGTAAACAACTGTTCCATAAAAACATCCTGAGTAGAAGAATGTTTGAAGTCACTGATCAGTCATGTATAATAAGAATTCAAATGACAACTTAAATCTCTTAAGTGAGACACTGTAGGACAGGGGTGTCCAAACTTGGTCCTGGAGGGCCGGTGTCCTGCATAGTTTCTAGTATACCTAGAAAGAGCTTGATTAGCTAGTTCAGGTGTGTTTAATTGGGTTGGAACTAAGATATGCAGGATACCGGCCCTCCAGGACCGGGTTTGGACAGTTGTCCATGCATCCGTCAACCTTAAAGATTTTGGGCTTTTTTTGTCTAATGTAAAAACAAAATAATAACAATTAATGCCTATTCTATATTATAATCTATAATATTAAAAATTATATAATTATTCATAATCTAAATTCTAAAGATCTACTTACTTTGCTTGATTATATAAACTGTTTGCAGTATTTTCTGAATAATATAGCAATAAAGTGATTCCCAAAATCCTATCTAGAAAAATGTATTTACTAATATGTAAAAAAAATTAAGTCACAGTTTTCCATGCATCTGTCAATGTTTAAGATTCTTGGTTTATAAATAAATTTTCAGTCTAATGTAAAAGATTCTATAATCCCTATTCTCTATTCTGTCTAATCAATAAACAATATTTATAATATTATAATCTATAATATTATAATTTATAATCTCAAGTTTATTTTAATGTTTATACATAACTTGCTTGATTATATACACCATTTTATTATACAAAAAATAAAAAAAATAAAAATTTCTGGCTGTTTGCACTATTTTCTAAATAATGGAGCAATAAAGAGATTTCCAAAATCCCCTCTATGAAATTAACTGACTAAAATAATAATAATAATAATAATAATTAAAAAACATGATTTCCAATAGGGCTGGGTGATTAATCGAAAAGTAATCAAAATCAACATTCAGAACCTACATTCGATCTAATTTTTTCAGGTCAATTTTTTCAATTACTCTCCCTTCCCCGTGTGGAGTCACATGTAGGCATAGGACGGTAACTGTTTTCAAGGTTTACTGCGGTTTGGAAAAGTCAAGGTTTTAGAAACTCATAATATTCTGCTCTACCATTTCTAAGGTTTGTGTAAGATTTTTTTATTTACGTTTTTTTTAAGGACAACAGTATTTCCAGCTAAAAAGATATTCAAAAACGTAGTTTAAAATTACAAAGTTTTTGAAACTATCAAAGACAGCAGAAATCAATGATTCATTTGAATTATTTAGCGTGACATGTTTACTGATCTAAAATATTATCAATGTTTCTCAAAATAAAATAAATTGTGTTCAAAAGGGAAAAAAGTTTTAGTTTTTTAGCCAGACATTTAAAAAGAACTTATTTTAGAGTAATAATCCCAATACTGTGAAACCGTGACATTTTTATCCAAGGTTATCATACAGTCAGAATCTTATACCGGCCCATGCCTAGTCACATGAGCCCACTCTGTTAAGCCTAATTTATACTTCTGCATCGAAAACATGGGTATGGTCTGGTGCACCTTTTAAAAAATGTAATTATACGTCACACGTTTGCACTACATTGACTATAATTGGAGGCTGTGCCTTGAGACGGCATATTTTCTATTCCATTCAATTTATTATTTACATTAAAATATTTGTTTACAGAAGATGCAGGAAATGCACTCTTGAAAAAATATATTATTTACAAGATATGCAAGAGTGATTTTATTTAGAAGAGATCCTGCTCATTGCCTACATTATGAAAAACAATTGTGTTTCCAAAAGTGCAAGTTATTTATTTTCATTTTTTATAAGACAAATGGGACTGTTGGTTTTAGGCAATGTGTGTTTTAATTTCAGTTGTTCAACGTTGATGTTCAATAAATAATCAGTGTGTGTTTCCTTTAATTATTTTAAAATCAAGTAATGCACCCTTCATTCATCTCTCACTTGTAATATGTGAGCATATTTACTGTACAAACCTTGTCAGTGGAGGCAATGAAGGCAAACAATTAAAAAATATATAATTAAGTAATCGTTCATTGATCATAATCGAGTTACACTGAGTTAATTAGTTAATTGACATTTTGATTTCAGGCCAAATCGCCCAGCCGTATGCTTTATGTGCTAGAATTGCATGCAAATTAGCACATATTTAATGAAATAATTGCTCATTTCGATATTTAAACATAACCTTTTAAAAAAAACTTTTAATAAAAAAAATGTTTGCAAGTCTACATAACGAAATCAATCATCAGGTGAATATTCATTAATTGTTTTACCCTGTTTACCTACAATGTCTTGCTTTTAATTTCAGATGTGCTGGAAACACTATCTTTTACCTGTTATAAGCCCCTGAGCTGGGGCTGTGGTCTCTCTCGTGGCCACGGTCTCTCTGTCGCTCTCTTTCTCGCTCTTTTTCTCTCTCTTTGTCTCGTCGAGGGTAATAATCCCACTGTTTGGGGTTCTCCATCAGACCGGGCCAAGGGCCAACAGCACCCTGCATGGGTGGAGGAAAGCCACCTAAAACCAAAACACAGGAGCTCAATGTGCATTCATTTGTAATTGAGGTTAATAAAAGGCTGGAACACATTTAAGTACTTGTGACCTGGGATTGAAATGAAATGAGTTTTTCAGGTGAATATAATCGTCTGGGGAGAGATTCACACACTTACCTGTAGGAAACGGGTACGGAGCGACAGGACGTCCGTCATATCCTCCTGGGTGCCCACTGCTAAATACACCACACAGCCAATTAATGAAGTGTCAAGTGTTTTTTAAATATTTAACGTTGACATTCATTTTGTATAACTAATCTTTCAATTATATAATATTACAAAATGAAAATAATTCAGCTTGTGGGTACAAATGAGAACTATATTCATTAAAAAGCTACATTAATCATCAATTTGTCCTATATAGATTACATATCTATATAGAACATTTAATCTCAATTTAATAATGATTGCATGTTATTTTTTATTGTAATAAATTGCATGTTTTTTTTTTAATTAGTCATCTTTTAGATATTTAGGAAGAAATGCAACATCTATCCAGCAAAGCGCAGCTCTATCTGCCACAGAACATGATGTCTTAAAAACTGTAGGTCAATAAGCTAACAGACCCCAAACACTAACACTACGCAACTTTTTATTTCAAATGCAATTTATTAGAATATTTCTTATTATATATCTTATTAAATTTCTCATTACATTTTGCATTTAAATTAGTGTTGTCAAAAGATTAATCATAATTAATCGCTTTCAAAATAAATACATATATATAATTAAGACAATTTACATTTAGAAATAAATATATGTAAATATTATGGTTTCGCATTTTATGCTTATTTTTATTTATATATGCACAATACTCATAAATAGTGAGTAAACGTACATTATGTAAACACAAACTTTTATTTTGGATTCTAATCATGGTTATTAATTGTTTGACAGCACTAATTTAAATACATTTTTGTCTTTAAATGCAATTTGTTGTTGATTGAAAAAGCTTAAATTTTTGCAAATATTTCCCACCTGCAGCCTCAATTGGAACATCTATTTATTATGAGATTAAAATGCCACTATCAACATCTATATTTAAATTACTTTTAAAAACTAAACTAAAATTATATTAATAGTTTGTCTATTGCACTATATATATATATATATATATATATATATATATATATATATACACACACACACACACACACACACACACACACACACACACACACACATACAGTTAAAGTCTTATTATTAGCCCCCCTTTGATTTTTTTTTTAAATGATGTTTAACAGAGCAAGGAAATTTTCAGTTTGTCTAATGATATTTTATCTTCTAGAGAAAGATTTATTGGTTTTAATTCAGCTAGAATAAAAGCAGTTTTTAATTTAAGAACCATTTTAAGGTCAGTATTATTATCCCCTTTAAACTATTTCTTTTTCCGATAGTCTACAGAACAAACCATCGTTTTACAATATCTTACCTAATTACCCTAACCTGCCTAATTAACCTAATAAACCTAGTTAAGCCTTTAAATGTCCCTTTAAGCTGTATAGAAGTGTCTTGAAAAATATCTAGTCAAATATTATTTACTGTCATCATGGCAAAGATAAAATAAATCAATGATTAGAAATTAGTTATTAAAACTATTATATTTAGAAATGTGTTGAAGAATATCAGCTCTCCGTTAAACAGAAATTGGGAAAAAAATAAAATAAACAGGGGCTAATAATTCTCACTTCAACTGTGTGTGTAAATTTATATATATATAATTTCTCTTGGTTTTATTTCTATGTTTTATTATTATTATTCTGTTTTTTGATGGCTGTTTTTAAATGTGCTTTATAAATAAATGAACTTGAACTATTATCAAATGTTAAAAACCACTGTGCTGCTTTGACACTTTTTTTGAAAAAAAGGTTTTTACATTAGTTTAAAACAATATTTTGCAACAATTTACAAAGTCTTTGCTGTCTTTTTTGATGATAGTAATTATGTATTTCAAGAAATTAGGTATTACTTTTACTGGCAGACCTATCCACGTAAACAAAATAAATACTTGTGTCCAAAAAAAACAACACCTACTTGTCCATTGTAGGAATGAGTGAAGGTGGAGGTCCTCCGGTGGGTGGAGGAAAATCTACAAACACAATCACACACCAGATTTAAACAGAGACCAACACGAGAACAGTGAAAACACAGAAATAATTCTTTTGTTTTTTTAAGCTTAATCATTAGTAACTTTTGCCAAGTTTGTTATGTTCTTCACACTGGAACATTTAAAGTAATATGAACTCACTGGGTGGAGGAACAGTGATGGGCATCCCTGTTATAAAAAAGAAAGCAATTGAACACGGAAATTACTGATACAGACTGATTCATACATTTTTAATTTAGACTTACAAATACAATCCAAGTAAATGAATGAAGTCCTTACGGTGAGGCGGGATCAGAGGCGGAGCTTGACTGACAGGAGGCGGGAGGAAAGGTGGAGGTGGGATGTTCGGAGGCAGTGGACCAGGAGGAAAGAAAGGAGGAGGCATCTTCTGCACCTCGGGTTCCACCTCAGAGCTGGAGTGTTCAGAGATCACCTACAGGAGTTTAATAATACCAGTCTGTTCATTAGGTAAGCCAGAGTGAGCAGGTTTCTGTTCACAATCACTGAGTACAGGATGAATATATTAATATAGTGCTTATACTCAAAACACTAAGGCACACCTCTTACCAGTGTCATATAATACTTTTCAGCTAATGAAAGAGATTTGGATGCTTCCAAGGTGAATCTAACAATACATGGTATAGTTTACAAGATGTTTCAATGTCAACGTTTTATGAAAACTCAATATGTTAACAATAAGTTGTAGTTTCTTTCATGTTAAATTTTTTATCTTGGTAAGTCAGGACACTATAAAATAAAGTGGAAATACAGGACTGTCCAAGAAACTAGGACGTCTGGTGATGATCACCCATATGATGTGTATAACCTGTATGTTATTCCCCTCCAGATTGTGACGGCGTCGCCCTTCCACCCTGCTGATGGTGGCGGTCTGTCCACCAATCACATCTATGGTCCCGGGTGTCTTCCTGCAACAAACATACACGTGCAGCTTTATGGGAGAGTAAATGCTTTCTGTGTTTTCTATAAACAGCTTAGAGTAGGGCAGGGCAATATGAATACACACCACAGATGATTTATTTGTGCTTTACGTCATTTCAGGAATACAGTGCAGGGTGTGTTTCTGACAAGCCCAAATGAAAAAGAGCAGGCTAATTAATTTATGGGGTGTAAGATGAATACAGTTGTTTTTTGTTGTATTATTTATATCCAGCGTTCTTAAAGTGTTATCTATTTCCCATAAGGTAGAATTTTTATGGTCAGAACTTTGAAATCTGTTCATTTTTACAATTTACTATATAACACAGATGGAAAATGACAAAAGTTTGTAAGTTTTTGAATGAATAAACAAATTAAACGATTAATAATAAATTATGAGGGTTTTTTTTTATCATGAGGGATTTAGGTATTTTAATCTTTCAGCTTTTAAGTTACTGTGTTTTGCCACATGCTTGTCATTTTTATTAGGTTCAAATTACATGTTTATTTTATCATGCATGTTTATTTTGCATCTTTATCTATTTCCCTTTATTTTGTCAGTTCTGATTTTGAAGTTGAAATTTTAGTATTAGACATTTTAGAAACATTTAAAAACACGTTCATTCAAATTTAATTCCTGATAGATGCCAGGGCAATGTTTAAGTTGTTAAAAGTGTTTCTATCAATATTTGATATAATATTCATATTTAATTTGATTTGATTTCATATTCATTTCATATATATATATATATATATATATATATATATATATATATATATATATATATATATATATATACATACACACACACACACACACACACACACACACACACACTACCGGTCAAAAGTTTGGGGTCAGTACAATTTTTAAATTAAGTTTTATAATAAGCTTCTCCTGCTCACCAAGGTTGTGTTTATTTCATCAAAAATACAGTACAAGTAGTTTTTCATTTAATAATTTATTCCAGTGATTTGAAAGGTGGATTTTCAGCTTCATTACTCCAATCTTCAGTTACATGATCCTTCAGAAATCACTCTAATATTAATTATTATTATTATTGTTATAATTATTAATGGTAATAGTAACAAAAGCCATAATGACAGGAGTAATCATTTCATTTGAAACTACATGAAATAAGAAAGCAGTTATTTAAATTTTTAATAAATATTTACCTTTTTTTTTTTTACATTTAATAAATGCCAGCTTGATGAACAAATATTTGAACCATTAGGTTAAAAATAACACTGTAGGGAAAGTTGTAACTAATCAATTCAGAATCCAACTGATGTACACACTGCACTGTTATTCTTAACATCAGTTCTGAAAAAAACTAAATAAAAATACTACTACAACGTTATTTAAAATAAACCAGCAATAATAAATATACTATGATACAAAATGTCAACACAGTGATACAAGTTTAAAGTCATATTGCCCAACCCTTCCAAATGTTATGGCCAAATAGGTAAAAAGACACAAAATACACATTAAAACCCAATATAAAACACTACAAAAAAAAAAAAACTACATAGCTTTGTCATGAAAAGTGCTCTATAATTTACCAAGTACATTATCAAACCAACAGCGATAATCTTAACATTTTTATAATAGTGCTTTGTGGATAAAAGGAATCACCAACAAAAAATAAACAGTGGACATTAAAAAAAAAGACATGAACTGAAGCCCACTTGATTTAGTGATTTAAATACTGTCACCTCTCACTTACGTATAATAGGACATGTCTTGAGAAGCAGGCCCTGCCCAGTGTGGAGGGGATATCCTATGAGGGCATGGGTAAGGGGAGACAGGCAAAAATGAGTTACTAAGTCCGCTCTCTCACATGAGAGATGTGGGACAAATACTTTACATGCATTCCTAAACATGAAGACTCTGAGCTCTTTTAGTCAATGTGTGTGAGTGAGTGACAAATATTTACCTCCCTTGGTTGAGACCTGTTTTATACAGGTTGGATGGGGAGGTAAATTCTGCTTTAGATGCATGAGCTGGTACTGTGATCTCCTTTTCACTGTTACCTGTGCGACCCTGCTGAACCTGCAGAAAGAAGGACAGGAAATGAACATTATGACAACTTCATTAATCAAAATGCACGCTGTAACTGTAATACCATGTACATCCTTTACACTGGTTTCAATTTTGCATTTAATATGTATACTTCAAATGCTGCTCTACCGCTGTGAAGCTGAAAACATAAGGGATATGCTAAACTAAAATAAAATCTGTGATGAAACCAAAAAATGTGGATGCATTTAAGTGAAAACTGAAAGCAAATTATTTTTTCTTAATAATTATTACTTTATTAAATTATGTAGAAGTCATTTTGTAAAACATTTCACATTTAAAATCTTTACTGATTTAATAACATGCACACAAGGCTATAAAATAAGCTTTTTATTGGCCATAAAAGTTAAGAGGCCTCTTTTTACCAGCATTGCCATGGCAGTACAGTAGCGTTACAGCAAGCCACAGGAACAAATATACTACATGCATAGGTATGTGCGGTCTGTGTGTTATTTGAGCGGACTTTGCTTTTCCGGTGAGCATGTGCGGTTCATGCAAGGACAAGTATACATGTATATGAGCGGAATATCCACAGAACAGAATGTTTTTACCACAGTTTTTACTTTTACCACAGCACACTTGATAATGCGTTACTGCGCTTTGCTGCTCTTGTGCTATGGTTAGCGCCGCAATAAACTGCAAGCCATTGAAATGAATGGGTTTCATAGCATAGCACTTTCTGCGTCCGGTGTAAAAGGTGCTTCACACCGCTGAAGGGAGAGTGAAACCAGTGGGCTTAACAATTAGAAATTGTCTTTTTCGGCCGATAACTTTTGGTAGCCAAAACTTCTGTGCATACCTATAAGCTATAACTGTGTTCAATGGACACAAAAAAAAGCTATACAGAGCATCCTAAGAGGAGATCTACTGCAAATACTAGAGTACTTGTTTCCTTTGTTTTAAAGAAAGAATCCTGAAATAAGTCTAATGATTTCCACAAAAACATCAGCTTCTGTAGAATGAATCCTGAAGGATTTTGTGGCATTGAATGTTCAATTGACATCAGAGGAAAACATTGAACATTCAAATAAAAAATGATTATTTTAAATAAATAATTTACACATTTATTTCACTGTATTTGTGTTTTTACTGTATTGTTGATCAAAATCGTGGAAAAACAGAACAAGTTTAATAGGCAAAGTTGCCAGATATTAAAAAAAAAGATTAAATTTTGGGGAACAAATGTAGGATTTGATTTCAATTCTGTTGAAACTTGAAATTATTAGAGTAATTCAGGCACAACAATTTTTGAAACAACATTACAAGAATTTCCAGATGACCCAGATTCCCAGGGTGTTGTAATTAAATCCAGAACGGTTTAATTGTTTACATTTTTCCACCCCTATTACCAGCTTATAATACTTACTGAGATCTTGCTGGTGGTGGATCCGATGTTGAGAACGTCAAGACCCATACGCAACCTCTTCTGCTTTTCACAGTATGCCTTCCACGTGTCCTCATTAAAACCATAGTTAAAATAGTCCGACAAGTCCGCACCTGTACACATGCATATACTTAGCGACAATATCAATATCTTGCAATATGTGCAAACACGTTGAATAACAATAAACAATAAATTGACACCAGTTTCTTAATGAATACAGACCTGGCTTCCTCCATGGTTTCTCCTCAAAGGTCTCCATGTCCACTTCCAGGACTGGAACTCCATTGATGCTGCCTGGAGCTTCAAGATCTACAC
Organism: Danio albolineatus; assembly: GCA_903798035.1. Lineage (NCBI taxonomy): Eukaryota > Metazoa > Chordata > Actinopteri > Cypriniformes > Danionidae > Danio > Danio albolineatus. Next base: position 242,901 of record CAIGQQ010034688.1, read on the forward strand.
CCTTCACTTTAGAACCTATTAAATACACCCACAAATTATAACACAATCATCTTATTTAAAAAAAAAAGCATCAATATGGAAACTCTATGAAAGTTGTGTAGAAAAAAAAAATCTTTGCAAAATTTTAGACAGACTGACCAGCTCCATAAGCTCTGCTGCCAGCGGATTTTATGTTGAGATTCACTGGAGTTCCTCCATATCCCCTGCACAATAAAACATCATACACATATTAGTCCTGCTGGCACATATTGAAATAGCAAAAGTAATAGAAACAGAGTAATTATTTTAGTGTGTCCAATTATTTTAATGTAATTTTATATCCATTTGTTTGCTTCAAATCACTGATTACTTTCAATGCCAGCACAGCCAATAATATATAGGAAAATAAAAAAGAATTAAAGGAAAATTACTCATCATTTCAAACAACAAATGTCATTCCAAACCCATAAGTAGAAATTAGTCCTGAAATTACTGTTAACAAGTCAATTACTACTAAGAAAGCTAAAAACCTGTAACCATTGACTTCCATAGCAGAAAAAACAGTCTATGGAAATTTCTTCTGTCATATTTATCCAATATCTTCTTTTGTGTTCAACAGAAGAAAGAAACTCAAACAGGTTTCGAATAAGTGAAGGGAGAAAAAATGATGACAGTATTTTCTGTTTGGGGTGAACTATCTCTTTAAGAATTGTGCAGTTCAATCCAAAACTCAATATGAACAGATAAAAGCTCAACCGTGCATGATGTGCAAGAATCAATGAGGTTTCTGTGTTTATCACTCTATGCATTGTGTGTTCATTTCTGAATAAATTCCAAAATGAAAGCAACGTGAATTTTAACGTTAGCACAACTGCTTACGTGTACTGTGGTGCTCCTGTTTTGATATCTCCGATAGTCACACGGACATCATCATCGTCATCATCACTGTCGCTCTCACTGTCTTCATCTTCTCCAGGTGCATCCTCCTACGGAAAACAACAGTGTGTTCTATTTACAGATGCACCAGTTTATTATTATTATTATTTCTACATGTCAGCAGTTCAGCTCCATCACAAGCTCTTGTTTGTTACCTGGCTGGCAACACCATTTCCAGTTGTGGTTGTAGGTGTGGTGGTGGTCTCAGTGGTGCTGTTGGTAGTTGTGGGAGCATCCTCTGTAACAGGAGTAGTGGAGGTTGCACTGCGCACACAGATTGATCAAAATGAGAATGATGAAAACAAATGCAGATGAGCCTCTTTGTTAATTTGAAAAGTCAGATTTGCATGGGATTTTACAATCGAGAAGCCCTTGTCATAAGAACTACAAAATATGCAGCAAAAATCCTGTAAGTAACAGAACACTGTCTTGTGTTTGATCATTCTGTAATCACTTCCCATATTCCACAAAATCAGACCATTTTTCTATGGCAAGTGATCTATAAATAATTAAAATATGTTATTAATACATAAATAAACAAAAGAAGATGAACACCTGAACACATATAAGACGTCTAACAATACTATATTATAATTAGGAGGTGAAAATGCAATCAGGTATTTTCAAATGAAGTATTTTGATTTACTATTAACATAATCTGAAGTATAGATAGACAGACAGACAGACAGACAGACAGACAGACAGACAGACAGACAGACAGACAGACAGACAGACAGATAGATAGAATTTTTATACATGTGTCGTGTCATCTAAAAATGCACCACTAAAATGCATGTCATATCTAACCTGATGGCTGCTGTCAGTTTGGCCTCTTCTTCTTCAGTTTCTTTACTTTCACCTTCATCTGTTAAAATATAACATGTATATTTTAACAAACTGTTTATGGATTCAAAACACCCCATTCAAAACAAGAAAAGCAGCTCTTAGTTAACTACTGCTGTCAAAAAATAGATTATATATTTACATAACAAAACCATGAAGAGATTTGAAAAAACATATAAAAAATAGTAATAAAAAAAATATCACAAAATGCATATGAGCAATTGCAGTGTTATGGATGTGACATTTGCAGTAAAAACTCAAAACACACATTCACATAAAAATTATATGTAAACACTATATCATAACCTCTGTTTATAATATCCAGAACAACTGACCACAGAGTTAAGGGACCAGCAATCAATCTGTAAACATGTTTTTTTTTTTTACTTTAAAGGAGGAAAATAGACATACATTATGGATGTGATGAAAAAAAGTAAGCGAGTTTACAGTTTACAACACACTGTGTGGATATTCTGTGAATTAAACTTGACAAGAAATAATGTTAATCAAAAGCATAAGTGTCGGCTCTCTATAGAACAAAAAATATTGATTTCATTTTATTGAATATTTTTGCATTTATGAGGAAAAAAGTGTTGTTATGGATGTGATGATGCTCCGTTTTGGATGTGACGGATGTGAAATAGCCACTTGTGTGATTTTGGTATATCAAATATAATAGTTTGAAAACATTGACAGAGACATTTTTTGAGTATTTCTAAAGTACAGTAAAATACTTGCTTACACAAAAAACTTGGAAACGGTTTCCTTATTTTAGGGAAAACTTCAAGATTGACATTTGCATGGAATTGCTCATTTGAGGCCTGAGCTTTTTTAAACAGTTCTATCAATTCCTTCTTTAGAATTAGCAGAACAGTAAAGAAAACAAATAATATGCAAAATCCATTCTATCTAAACATACAAGATTGTTTTAATTATATATATATATATATATATTTAGTTCGCTCAATTAATTTATTCAAAAATAGAGTGATTCTAGCAGCAACAAAAAAGTTCAAAAACAAGCAAGTATACTACAAATAGAATATTCTACAAAATCTCAATTTCAACATAAGCAGAAAGTGTATTCCTCGAAGAAGGAATAAACTATATAAAAACATGTTTGAATTTTCACAATTTCATTACAAAAACAGCTTATTTTATAGAGATTGAACAAAAATGTTATTAATTAATTATAATTCTGAAAATACTGTATTTCAAATTGATAAAATTATCAAAGAGATTCTTAATTAATAAGAATAAATCTATTTTGTATTTATCAACCGGCGAAATAGAATCAAAACAAAGGGAATCTTGAAAAGATTCGAAATGCAGAAAGTTCGAATCTTCTTCCAGCGAGTGAAGAACACAATCCAACAGTGTTTCAACAGACACTAAACTAACTCCCTCAATAAAAGGGAAAACACTTCTTAACGCACTATAATCATAGACACTTGACAGGTAACATCTCAGCAGTGTAGTCCGAAGGCCGCTAAATGATCAACCACCATGCTAGTAAACAGTACTGACTGAACATGACAAATGACACTTTTAATAAGCTGGTAGTGTTAAATAATAAAAGTACAATAATGCGGATCAGATTTGGCGCTCACTGACCGCCGTACAGCCATTCCTCCTCCTCGTCTCCTGCACTCGCATCAGTGGTGGTGGTTTTATCCGCCTCCTCCGCAGACATCTTCAGCTCTCCGGTCTCTACAAAGCGCTCCAGACGCAAAACACGCGGTCAGATTAAAAGCCACCAACCCCGAAACAGCGCGAGAGGAGTTTTGTTGAGAATACACCAGCACACATGTGGATATAAACAACGAACGCTTTGAATTATGTTTACGGAGCAATCCACACTTCCTACAGGCGCCGTAGGATATTCTTGCAGACTCGAGGACATCAGTTCCGGTTCAAGTGTGTAGCTTACAAAGTAAAAGTCTCTCTCTCTCTCTCTCTCTCGAATGTCGGATTTACCGATAGCTGTCAGTCAAAGGTTTGGCAGTAGTCAATCAAAAACGTTGTTCCAAATTGTCCTCATCCAAGAATGGTTGTTGTTCAGTAGTCTTAGGACAGCTTTGGTGAAAGGTAATGAACAACTTCAAATGTTGACAACTGTACGTTTTTTATGTTTCTTTAAGCTTTTTGTTGCTTATGCCTAAGTGCTTTATGTCCAGGATAAGTGTTTAATTATTATGCAATACTGTTGTAAAACCGAACTGGAGTCTAAACAAACGGTGGTTGGTTTTATTTACAAGGCAAGGCAAGGCAAGGCAAGTTTATTTATATAGCACATTTCATACACAGTGGCAATTCAAAGTGCTTTACATAAACAGGAATAAAATTTAGGTATAAGAAAATAAAAAAATAAAATAAAAAACAGATAAAAACAGATTAAAATGAGTTAAGACAAGTTATAAAAGAATGAAAAGAAAAGAAAGACACAATAGTGCGATCTGTCGGACGTAGCACAGTGCTAATTCAGTAAAGGCACAGCTAAACAGGTGTGTTTTCAGTCTTGATTTGAATGTGCCTAATGTTGGAGCACATCTGATAATTTCTGGAAGCTGATTCCAGCAGCGAGGGGCGTAATAGCTAAAAGCAGATTCACCCTGCTTTGACTAAACTCTTGGAATTTCTAGTTTATGTGATCCTAAAGATCTGAGTGATCTGTTAGGTTTGTATTCAGTGAGCATATCTGTAATGTATTGTAGTGATTGTATTGTAATGTAGTGATTTATAGACAAGTAGTAATACTTTAAACTCTATTCTGAATGTAACTGGGAGCCAGTGTAGAGACCTGAGGACAGGTGTGATGTGCTCCGATTTCCTGGTTCTGGTCAGAATCCTGGCCGCAGCGTTCTGGATGAGCTGCAACTGTCTGACTGTCTTTTTGGGAAGGCCAGTGAGGAGTCCATTACAGTAATCCACCCTGCTGCTGATAAAAGCATGAACAAGTTTCTCTAAGTCTTCACTGGAAACAAAACATCTAATTCTTGCAATGTTTGTGAGATGATAGTATGCTGATTTACTGACTGCTTTGACATGACTGTTGAAACTGAGATCTGACTCCAGAGTCACACCAAGATTCTTGACCTTATTTTTTGTTGTATGACCCTTAGAGCTGAGGTACACACATAGTTGTTTTCAAACGATCAAATTAATGATTAATATCCATAAACAATTGGTGTTATTTAAAAAAAGACATTTATAAAAAGCTAAACATTAATCAAACTCTGTATATGTCTGAGTAAAACATTTTGTTGTGAAGTGATAACATTTCTTTAAAATGTAAAATTGAAAAATGTTATTAAAAACACGTTTTTGCAAGTAACAAAAATAGCTTTCAGACGTGTTTGTTTTTAATTTTAGCACAATTTTTCAACACAATAGCTGTTTTTGTCTTCTATATTATTGTGGAATAAACTCAAATTGAAGTCACAACAATTTAAATAATTTGTTATTACAATTGTGATTATACAAATTTTTTTTTTTATTTGCAATAAATGTTATATTAGAAAAAATATATAACCTACATACTGAGACAAGTTTTGTTTAAGTTGTGTTTAAATTAGCATATATACTCAACGCATTTTGGCATGTAGACATGGTCAAGACAATCTGCTGCAGCTTAAACCGAGCATCAGAATGGGGAAGAAAGGTGATTTAAGTGACTTTGAATGTGGCAGAGTTGTTGGTGCCAGACGGGCTGGTCTGAGTATTTTAGAAACTGCTGATTTACTGGGATTTTTACACACAACCATCTCTAGGGTTGTTGGGGGAAAAGGAATATATATTTTTATTATTTTTTGTATCTTGTTTGTTCATTACACATTTATAGTGATGTTGCTTAAGGTAAAATATTAACTGAACTTCTTCTGTTGAGTCTGATATGTTTGCATACTAATGATGCATTTTTGCAGAAGTAGATAAATGCTTGTCTAAAAGTAACTTGAGCTCTGCAGCATAACTTCCTGTGAGCACAGAATATTTGCAGTTGAGAAAGGCTTAGGCTGTTAATGTTGTGCAGACAATTCGTTCAAAAAGAGGACGTATGGTTGGGTGCAGCCAATGGAGGACTGTAGAATGATTGACAAGTGACGAATTTCACTAAACTCCACCTGTTAATATCAGCTGCCTATAAAAGTTGGAGTCCCTGATGAGTCTCCATTTCTGCTGCAACATTCGGATGGTAGGGTCAGAATTTGGTGTCAACACCATGAAAGCATGGATCCATCCTGCCTTTTATCAATGGTTCAGGCTGGTGGTTGTGATATAATATGTGGGGGATATTTTGTTAGCACACTTTGCGCCCATTAGTACCAATTGAGCATCGTGTCAACACCACAGCCTGAGTACTGAATCCTGAGTATTGTTGCTGACCATGTCCATCCCTTTATGATCATCTTCTGATGGCTACATCCAGCAGGATAACATGCCATGTCATAAAGCATAAATCATCTCAGACTGGTTTCTTGAACATGACAATGAGTTCACTGTACTCAGATGGCCTCCACAGTCACCAGAACGTAATCCAATAGAGCCCCTTTGGGATGTGGTGGAACAGCAGATTCCCATCATGTGTGTGCAGCTGACAAATCTGCAGCAAATGTCTGATGCTTTCATGTCAATATGGACCAAAATCTCTGAGGAATATTTCCAGTACCTTGTTAAATCTAGGATTAAGGCAGTTCTGAAAGCAAAAGGGGGCCAAACCCAGAACTAGATGTGTAAATAATAAAGTGGTCGGTGACTGTATTCTTGATTTAAGTAAGTATAAGTTGTTTATTTATATTCAGTTGAAAACATTAAAAATGTATAATCTGACAGACAGATGGAAAATGCAAAGTGGGCGTTTAATGGTACAATTAAAAGTTTGATCAATAAAATGCAGGTTTCAACCAGAATTTTATTTCAACAAATGCCTCGTACAATTTAGGTCAGCTATATTTTATTTTTTTATAAACTGTAATAATGCAATGTGCAAATGTCTCACACATTTACTCAAAAGTACACACACATGCTGCATTTTAAGTGGCAAATCAAATATTAAACTAGCTTCCCCCTTTATAAATAGTACAAAAACATAAAATGAAATAAGCTAGAAATATTACAACTTTAGAATTAGTGCAAATAGACAAAGACTCTCTCTTTTAATGAATCTATTTTTAATAGTTCTCTTCTTAACTCTTCTTTAACAAGCGACACTACAAAACTAATGTTAATTTTTTGCCTCCTGTCTAACTATGAACAATTTACTACCATCCGATCTGAGTGATGTGTAATGGTATGTGTAATACACTGATGTAAATAATGCGCACTTGACTGATTTGTGTGCCGTTTGTGTTTCCTCCCTCAGTGACTGATCTCCTGTGCATGTGAACTGAGCAGTTACAGGAAACTCAGAGAACAGGCTAGCATTACTGTGAGTGTTTGATGACCAAGCACACAGACACTCAAAGATACTCTTTCTCCTTCGTTAAGCATATGCAACGGTCCCACTAACTATTTTTGGATACTTAACCCACATTTACTTATGAAATCAACTGTGTCTGCAAACAAATGATGCTACTACAGCATTTCTTCAAACAAAACATTTTCCTATGCTTTATTTGGGGTTACTTTAACTGGTCTGTCTCAGGATGATTTATAATGAAATATGAAGTCCTCAAGTTCACACGGAGTGACCACAAGTGTTGCTCATCACATTAACTATGTACATGATCCACCTACTTTGATAACTAGGTAGCGTGTAAATACTTTTTGGCTTTGTTTTCATTGTCTGCCATTGTATTATCTAAAATATATAGAAATTCTTTGTGCAATGTATTTTCCTTCAGTAATGTGTTTATGCTTACTTTCTTTGCTTGTAAACTAACAAAAGTTGGTTTGATTAACAAGTTGGTTGTTTAACACACTAACATTAAAGGTGCAGTATGTAAGTTTGACACCCAGTGGTTGTACTAGGTATTGCACTCCTGGTTCAAAACACATGCAAGCGCAGGTTGCCAGATTGACGACATTAACAGGAGTGTGCCTGCCTATCAAGCCTAAAGGCTGATTTAAGTCGTGTTCTAAATAAAAGCAATGGCGATAGAAAAAATATTCTCCATATTAAAAGGCGTTTTTGTCGTAACCAACACCTGAAATTTATATTTTAGAAATAGCTTCTATTTCTTGCAGCTGAACAACAGAAAACTGACAATGATCACCTCAGGTACACCTCAAGTGCTTCATTCAGTGTTAAATGCTAACAATGTGAGTTTGAATGCCATTTTACATGACATTTATTGCCATACTACTGAAAGCAGCAGCAGATAGTTCACCTCAGATCTTCAAAATAAAATAAACCATTTGAAATTGAACTTTAGAACTGTGACAAAGCAACACATATCAGTGAATCAACATGTACATTTAATAATGTTAAAGAGGTTTAAAATGTATTAATTAGATTATAAACTACCGTTTTGTTGGAGTGCAGTAAGTGCACTATTCTTTGCTTCTGAATTTCTGTTTTTAAACTTTATTTTCACAGCAGAATATCTGACTTTAACATTGTTTTTCAGACAAACAAGAATGTTAACTTCCGTGTTTCTTAAATATCTGCAAACATATGGTTTTTTCATGCTTTTCAGAAGATTAAAAACGTACATACAGCACCTTTACTATGCAATACTTTTGATAAAGTATTTATTTTTGTTCTTTGTTAGCTCATGCTAGCACAAGTCCATTCAATAATCTGAACAAAATTATTAAAAATGTATATTAATATAATTATATTAATATATATATTTTAGTGGTGAGGAATAAATATATCAAACTTACAATCAATAAAAATTTTAGTGTTTAATTTGAATTTATATTTGATGAAATATTATTCATTCTAGCTCTAAATGGACTTCTACAAATACTGTTAAAATTGAATGAAAAAGTTAAATTTAATGACATTTCAGTTTGTGTCCACTCCAAGTTATGATAAAACCCCTATAACAAGTGTTTTTTTATATATATTATTAAGCAGCACACATTCTACGCAAGAATGCATTTAACTTTCATTGATACTCTTACATGTTTAACGGGGTGGTCCACTACAATATCATATTTTAAACTTTAGCTGATGTGTAATGTAGCTGTGTGAACATAAACAACATCTCTGAATGTAAGATGCTCAAAGTTCAATGCGAAGAAAGGCATTGGCTATTACAGAGTTAGCTTAGCAAAAAACTACAAAAGACTACAAAAAAATACATCCTGGTTAATGATCTCATAAACCCTTCAGGTTACAAGCGTACACGCATATGTTCAGTGAAGGTCATGGCCAGATGTGCTGTAATGTTATAGCAGGACGCTTCCCGGTGACATGGAGCCGATCTGCGAATCTCAGCACATTATGTTAGCTGACCAATCAGAGCCTCTTGAGGGTGGACTTTTGGAGGAACTAGGAAATATGAGAGTTGATTTCATGTTAGCTGAGTAGCTGTATATAATTAAAGTAAGATATATGAAAAAATAACCTGATTTTTATACAAATGAAGCATGAGCACACATTGCTTTGCACCCCATAAACACAATCAAGCTTTAAAAATACACTCTGGACCACCCTTTTAAGTCTGATTTAAGTGCCCAAATATACAGTTTCCTCAATAAGGATTTCAATTGTTACACCTACTGGCACGTTTCAAGATTAGACTCCCCAGCCGCTGAAAGAAATTAAAACTAATATCTGAGTGTAGATATAAAGAGGCCCGAACTTGTTCTTAGCAGCTCCATCATGGCTCTTTTTTAATAATTTCAATAGACAAACATCCCTGTGGACTCCGAAATTAAAGCAAGCCTCGGGGGCTGGATGAGCTTCAAGAATGAAGACATCAAGGACGGTCATAAGATGTATTTTTAGCTACGTGGCCCATCAATTTTAAACACCCCTTTACTGAGAGACAAATCTGTGCTGTGATTTTACCCAAATAGTCTACATCAGTATGTAAATATATCATCCAGGCTGCTTTAGCTTTTAAAATCAACGTTCATCTTTGAAAAAATCTAATTCTCTGTTTGTTTAAGGTTAATAAGGGATTAGGGATTGCCTTGCCATGTTTTATTCATTGCTGTGAGCCAACTGAAACCACTCATTGTGAATTAATTACATACGTAACATGCCTGTTGTGAATGCAGTCTAGTCCCACGTGTCCTTAAAAGACTCTGAAAATGTTGCGCAGTTCAGCCTTTACAGGAAACTCCGTATTAAATGACTTTGGTGCTTGCAATTAATCATTTAATTTAACTGTCTTAAGCTTCACCAAAGGAAAGAATGTCCGTCCTGAAAAAAGTCAAGATGATCAACTTAATTAAGAGTACGCACATTTGGATGCTTTAAGTCTCATGTTCATAAATAGATCATTGCAAGTGTCGACATTGACTTCACTGCTAAGCGTTAAGGATAGCATGCCAAACAGAGTAGAAAGTCTGAAACGTCTTCGCATGCTGATTCCTGCTGAAATGTAACATTCCTGTGGAGATTGCAGCCAACTAATTATTCATGAGAGGAAGTAACGTGACTAATGGAAAATGATACTTGGACTTGTCGAGCTCTTTGGCATCTGGTCTATTAAATCCTTAGACCTCTTTCTGTGGCCACAGATGTAATAACCTGACCTTTCGTGGTCAACTTTTAAGAAAATTTAAGTGTGCAATCAGTAATCAAAAAGTAGACCATGGGGAGACTTGGGAAGGCATCACGAGGGTTAGATATCTAATAATGAGCTTTAGGATTTTGATTTAGAATTGGTTTTAGACACCTGTTTACAAAATGTGAAATGTTTAAGTGCATTTTATCCTTCAATCTACAGCTGTTATGTACAAAATGTAAAAACAATAAACTTATGGTGAAATATAGAGTTGATTTTAACATTTTTGTTCTATTTTAACTACTTTATTTTCAAGACAAATGTATTTTTACAATTTTAAGTTTGGGGTACATTTTTATACAAATGTATACACTTGTCCGAACCCTAAAGCTGAAATGTATAATTCTATATAATTCTATAATTCTATAAAAACACTGGGGCAGTACCTTTTTAAAGATACATATTTGTACCTGAATGGTTCATAATGGTACCTCAAAGGTATTTTTTAGGTACATTTAGTCACTAATATGCACCTTTGAGGTACCACTGTGGACTATTCGGGTACAAATATGTATCTTTTAAAAATATACTACCCCAGCGACAGCTCCTGTATACCTTTATTTCTGAGTGAGTGTGTTATTTCTGACTTTATAATAATAAGTTATTTTAAAGTTCACTGGTAAACAATCAGTTTTGGACATCACATTATACAAAAATGTATCAAATTATTTTCTTGTATGTTCCTCAGACTTTTCTATTTTGGGCTGACTAATCCTTTAAGTTTTTCATTCAGTGTTGCTGAATAACATTAACAAAAGGTTTGGGTAAGGTTTCCCATGTGTTTTACAACAAATAAAATACAATCTATATATTTTATGTAAACATATACTGGTTTAATTATTTTGCATACTACATGCTTGTTTGATTTATTTATTGCCTCCTTGAGGTGAATTATATTTGTATGCCTAATTTGAAAGTTGAATAAAGTTAGGGAAAACATCTCTTGAATAGATATAAAAAATGTTTCTTAGAAAGTTTGAATGTAAGTTTGCTTTAAAATATATTTTAATGTATGAAAAACTATCCTTTAGTCATTAGAAAAACAGTCAGTAATAAACACTACACGTGCATTGATGGAATATAGTGCCACGTCTTTATGTATCTTATATGCAAAATACTTATTGTGGTGGTGTTGTATTGTGAAAATACTTTGCTTTTGGATAGAATTTAAGATTTTGTTGAATAGTAACGTTAAAATTTGGGTCTATAAATATAAATGCAAAAACATTTTCAGATGTATTCACACAAACGCTTTTTTATATACAAGTCCGATGTAAAAACATGGATCCATAACAAGTGCATTGTATCAAATGATGGACCGCAGTGTGACATATAGATTTCCGCCTAATCTGTACAGTGCCCTTGCGAATGCACAAAAATAAAACCTCAGAGTGAAAACCATCCCTGGTCTTCCCTTTACCAAATCCTAATCATTTATTTTGACATAAATCCTCTGAGTTACTTTGCTGAACTTCACTCTCATCTGCAAACATATGTAGCTCCACCAATGGGCATTGCATTTCGTTGTCCACTCTGCTAAAACTGGCACAGCCGACCTCCATAGTGGTAACAGAGCTGCCCTGATTATTAATGGCCACTGGATCCTTGCACTGAACACCAACAGGTGTCTTGGAGCACAGGCCGTGGCAGCACAGAAGCCGAGCAAAAGCATCTCTGAAGTCCGAGTTGAAGGCATAGATGATCGGGTTGAGCGATGAGTTGCACCAGCCGAACCACACGAACACGTTAAAAGTCGCCTCGCTGACACAATTCGGCTTGTGACAGAAAGGAACCGCGCAGTTCAGGACGAAAAACGGGAACCAGCAGCACACAAACACCCCCATAATCACGGACAGCGTTTTGAAGAGTTTGGTTTCTCTTATAGCGCGGTGTTGGAGAGAACAGGTGCGCGCACCTGCGCTACAGCTCTGTGCGCGCTCCGCTGCGCGCTCCAGCGAAGAAATGCTCTTGATTTGAACCTGAGCGATGCGGTAGATGCGCGTGTAAGTGACTAGCATCACTGCTACGGGGATGTAAAAACTTATTAAGGAGGATGAAATAGCATAAGTTCTGCTCAGACTCGAGTCACACATTTCCTTTGTGGTCCAGTTGCTTGTGTTCACCGTGCCCAGGTCTGCCCGGTGCCAGTTCAGCTGCACGGGCACGAATGAAATGGCCACCGATACGATCCACGTTACGCTGACCATAACGAGGGCGACTCTACGGTTCATCTTCCTCTCGTACTGAAACGGGTCCGAAATAGCCCAGTATCGATCCAAGCTGATTACGCACAGGTTGAGGATGGAGGCTGTGGAGCACATGATGTCAAACGCCACCCAGCACTCGCAGAAGGAGCCAAACGCCCAGTGTCCGGTCACTTCCGTAGCCGCTTTCCACGGCATCACGAGAACAGCCACCAGCAGGTCGGACATCGCCAGAGACACGATGAAGACGTTAGTAACTTTTCCTCTCAGATGCCGGAAGCGCAAGACAGCAGCGCAAACCATGAAATTCCCCAATAACGTCCACAGCACGAGGAGAGAAAGCGCGCAACCCAAGAAAACGCGTCCCGCTGGCTCTCCGTGAACGCTCCATGAAGGTGTCATGGATGTGGTGAAGTTGTACATGTCTTTAAGCGTCACCAAAATATGCTGCGCGTGCTGGACACAGCATACTTCCTCTCAGAACAACCTTTTCTAATTGAGCGTGTCTTGTAATGAACATCATTGTTTGTTAAGACCCTCGCGGAAATGTTCCCATGACTGAACGGCAGTCAGGAGTGTCTCGTGTCAGCCTCCCTCTATAGAGCAGGTCACATTCATACTGCTGCGCTGTGGAACGCCCTCTTTTGCCCATTTTACTCAATAGGCACATAGTGGCCTCAAAACCCAATCCACACTTAAAAATGCATGAATGCCATTGCACTTCTTCATGGCACATTTATTTAATTCGAAACACTATTTAAATAATAGAAACAACTAAGGACACGGTATGGTCAAGGATATTTGAATAGAATTTGTGTAAATATAGCTTGTGATCTGAATCTTTTTATGGTATTTTGATCCCATATCTGACAATTTTTAATAACTCTTCAATTTGATCACACTTTTCAATAAGGTTTCATGAATGTTAATTAATTCATTTACTAACATTAACTAATTAAAAACAAAATGTGTACAGCATTTATTAATCATAGTTCAACCCTACTTTTGCATTAATAACATCCAAATTCATGCTCGTTAACATTAGTTAATAAGCTGTAACATTTTACTGAAGGTTTTTATTAATTTATGTTAGTTAATGCATTAACCAACATGAACAAACAGTAAACAAATATACTTCAAATAACCATGTTAACTAATATGAACAAATACTGTAATGAATGCCTTGTTTACTGTTTGTTTAAACTTTACAGTTTGACAAAATGACCCATTTGTTGTCAATTGTGTTGAATAGCTAATGTTAATGTACAGAGATTTATCTGAAAGAAAAGTTATTCTATAAAAAAACTTATTTTGCTTTTTGTTCAAACTACTTATTTAAAATAAACTGAAACAACACAATTCTTCAGGTTTCTTTTGGATTACTTAATTGTTTTATGTTCAATCAACTTAAATTTGTAAAAACTAATAGGTTAACTTAATTTCTTCGTGTTGTCCCAACACAAATAGATTGTGTGGAACCCAGTATTTTTTACGGTGACTTATAATGGCACAAATATAAACATTTTAATTGAAGATAATAACAGCAACACTATGAGTGCAAATTCAGCTCCTCAGCTCAATTAACTTATAGGTTTTAATGAACATGAAGATGTCTGAAATGTGTCGGATTTAGTTCAACAGAAGTTGATTGATTACTGTTTTCCAGAGATGCAAAATAATAGATCAGTTAACCTCTGTTGAAATGCACAATTCCTTTATGTAGTCCCAACACAAATCAATTGAGTTAACATAATTAGGCATGGGACGATAACTTTTTCAAGGTATACCGTGGTTTGGAAAAGTCAAGGTTTTAAAACCGCTTTTCTGCTATACCGTTCCTATGTAAGATTTTTTTTTGGGTGTTTTTTTTCTTTGTTTGTTTTTAGGACAACAGTATATCTAGTAGAAAAGATCTCCAGATGCTGTTTTAAATTGTAAAGAAATCTGTCTTTTAGAAACTAATGAAGACAGCGGAAGTCAATGATTCATTTGAATGATTTAGCCTGACATGTTTACTGTCCCAAAATATTATCAATGTTTCACAAAATAAAATATATTGTGTTCAAAGGGGGAAAAGTTTTTGTTTTTTACCCAGACATTTAAAAATAATATATTTTATAGCAGTAAACACTGTAAAACCGTGATATTTTTATCCAAGGTTATCATACCGTCAGAATCTTATACCGGCCCATGCCTAAACGTAACAATAGGATTTGGATGCAGCTTTTATGATGCAAGCTGAGATTGTTGAAGCGAGTGACATCACTGTGAGGGCTAGGGTTAGGGGTGGGGTTAGGTGAGCCCATTAAAAAGCGTTGGATGCAGCTCATATTGCACTGCACCAGATCTGCATCCAGACCCCTCTCAAGCATAATCTTTTTTCTCCCAAATTTAAGTGCAATGAAAATAAAACAGTTAAGCTGCCCCCCCCAAAAATTAAGAATTGTGTTCTTTCAACTCATTTTATAATAGTAGTTTGAACAAGCAGCAAAGTTGATCATTTGAGTGTACATCTAACCTGACAAATATTAATAACAGTACAGCCCTTGTTCAAAGATGAGTTTAGTTTGTCCTCGACTGACAGAGGAAAATAATGAAAATTAGCCCAAATACAGTAAGTGAACTAGTTCAATATATTAGTATCAGTGGTGGAAAGAGTACTGAAAAATCATACTCAAGTAAAAGTACCATTACTTGCCCAAAAATGTAGTGCAAGTAGAGTAAAAGTATCTGTAGTAAATATTACTCAAAGTATGAGTAAAAAGTAGCCCTTTTAAAAGTACTCAAGAGTAGTGAGTATTACACTGTAGAAAAGTTGATGCGTTTACAGAATGTTACATTTACACATCCCTGCACAAACAACATGTGGTGTATTTAGGGATCTTCCTATTTTCGTTTAACCTTCATTCAATTATTTGTTCTCTCCTTCCTTCATTCATTCGTTTGTTCCCTCCTTCCTTCCTTCATTCGTTTTTTCCCTCCTTCCTTCGTTTACTCGTTCATATTTTTGTCCTTCCTACATCACGTCCTTTTGTTTATTCATTTGTTTGTTTGTTTGTTCCTACCTTCCTTAGTTTGTTCAGTCCTTCCTTGAATTTTTCCTTCATTTGTTTGGTCCTTCCTTCTTTCCTCCCTTCATTTGTTCGCTTATTCTTTCTTCCATATTTTTGTTCCTTCCTTCATTAGGTGCTTTGTTCATTCGTTCGTTCGTTCCCTTTCCTCCCTTAGTTTGTTCGATCCTTCCTTGAATCCTTCCTTCATTTATATGGTTCTTGGATCCTTCCTTCCATTCCTTGTTTGGTCCTTCCTTTTATTTGGCCCTTCCTTCCATTCTTCATGCGTTCCATTTAGTGATTGCTTAAGGCTGTTTGGTGATTTCAGTCATCATACAGTCGATTGTAAATTACAATTCCTGAGAAAAAACTACTCAATTACAGTAGTTTGAGTATTTGTAGTTAGTTACTTTAAACCACTGATTAGTATATTATTTTTTAAGAAATATAATACTGGGGCGTCATTGTGGTGCAGTGAGTAGCACAATCGCTTCACAACAAGAAGGTCGCTGGTTCGAGCCAAAGACAAGTGGTATAGGTGAATTGGGTAGGCTAAATTGTCCATAATGTGAGAGAATGTGTGTGTATTCCCAGTTATGGGTTGCAGCTGGAAAGGCATCCGCTGCGTAAAACAAATGCTGGATAAGTTGGCGGTTTATTCCACTCCAGAATAATAAAGGGACTAAGCCGAAAAGAAAATGAATGAATGAATATAGCACTAAGCAGGACATCTAGTGGTGAACATATGGGGAATCACTTAATAAATAAAGTAAAAACCCAACTAAACTGCACTCTGAGCAGACAGACGAGAGATCTCAGGCATGTGTAACACACCAGGAGCTTCAACATTTATTTATTTTAGACTTTATTTCACCATAGCAAAGTGAATTTCACTTTAAACAGTCAGTGCATTGGTGGACACCTGCCTACAGGAACTAAAATGGCATCAATCATGAACACTATAAATACCATATAGGCGATACAAAATCACAACAAGGTATGAAAGCAACACCGCGGGCTTGGAAGTGGCCTTGTATTGGTCCAAAACAAGGAAGAAGTTTAATATTAAGACTTGTTAGCGTACACAGTGACCGGGCTAAGTGCCGTTTACGTGGAGCAATACCGTATAAATCTCACAACACATGGAAAAACAAGCATATATTTGAACGCATGTGCTCATTGCTCATCCAGACGTGGTTTGCATATAGTTTTTCTTTGCATTTGTGACACTGAGGTAATGCGAGTACCGTCTTCTCTTTAGTCAACATCTCATTTTGCAATAAGCAAAATCTACACAGTCTAAGAAGAGCGTATATGGAGCTAAACTGGCATGCAGAAACTTAAAAAAACGAAAGTAGTGAGTTAAATTAAAATAAAAAGTGATGTAACAAAAATCCATTTTGTAAAATGCTGTAAATTCGCAAAGATGAAAAATAAGACGAAGTATAAAGAGAGAGTAAGACTTAAAAGATAATATACCAACATCTAAAAGTGAGATCATGCAATCCACCACCACTCTTAAGCACAAACAGACTGATATAACACAGAATTAAAGACATTTCAGTGCGCAGGAAACACGAGAGGTAAAAAGTGCGTACACATTTATAGGTGTGGTCACATTGCGAGATGCTCAGTGAAAACTCACAGACCAAATTCTGATATTTCTATAGCAATACAAGTACAAAAGTGTTCGGTGAGCTAAAGAATATGTAAGAGCCATAAATATGTATATATATTCATTATTATTTAACCAAATTAGAATGTAAACAAATTAAAAGGAATATTAATAACAAAACCACAAGGAAACTTCACTTTTAAATGTATACCCCTTCTCTTTCAACATTTATAACACTCATTTCAAACTTTGGAAAACCTTTGTCACGTTGCATTTTCAAAAACAAGTGAACTCAGAAATGCAGTTGATACAGATCATTTACTGCTCACCAAGACGCTGGAAACGCTTTAATCCTGAGCTGCTCATGAGTAGACCAATACGGAATAGGATTTTAGCCTGTCATTGACTCTGTTTATCTACTTGAGTAAATGTGTGTAAGATTATGTTTATTCATTTTTAAAATTAATTTCAGTATAAGTGCTGACTAATATAAAAATATTCATATGATTTATTTATAATACAGTTTGTAAAGTCTTTTAGTAGATATATTATATGAGAGACACGCTATGTTCACTAAATAAAGTGGATCTGATTGGATTTGCATTTTAAGCATTAAATAAAAGTTAAAAAGGTATTATTTTTAAATTTAAAATATATTTAGGTTTTAGATATGATACTCCCAAAATCATTACGCATAAATCTGCAGATTTTTAACAAAATACTCGCAGAAATAGCAAAAAATGTCTGCATATTCTCTCTGGCCCTACTCATGAGTGAATATCACAGTACTGTGCGTTAGGTTATTTAAAGGGATAGTTTGCCCAAAACTAAAAATCCTCTCATTTACTCACCGCTAATTTGTAACAAACCTGCTTGAGTTTCTTTCTTCTGTTGAACACAAAGGAAGAGATTTTGAAGAAAGCTGAAAACCTGCAACCATTGACTTCCATAGTATATGTTCTTTCTACCATTGATGTCAATAGTTACAGGGCTGCACGTTATTGTAAAACTAACATATGAGTTGAACAAATATAACAGATGAGTTGAATCGCTATATGGAAAGAATTTATAATTTTAGATTGCTTGGGATGATTCTGTAGGGGAGTGTGTAAAATATAATAAACAATCTACAAGCATGGGTAAAGTCACTAAAGAAAAAGATAAGAATTAAATAAACAGTGTTTGATTTTTTTTTTCCCCAGGGAGTCGAACCGTATTCTTCCTTTTAAAAACAATTTAATAAAATTATTCGTTATTAATTTGTTATAAGTAACAAACAATACAGTTTCTTATGCCGGAATGCTTTTGAAAGCCACACTTACGAAATGATAAATTATAATCCAGACTCAACATTGTTTATAGTCAGGATGTGACTATTGCGAATGATCACCTTGCGATATCGATGTTGTGCAGCCCTAGTTACTATTTTATTTACTATTCAATCATTTTTCAAAATGCCTGCTTTTGAGTTCAATATAAAAAGAAACTCTTAAAAGTATGGAAACACTTGAGGGTGAGTAAATAGTGAATACATCTTCATTTTATTGGCTGAACCATCCCTTTAAGTATATGCAGTCTTTGCAGTTTTGACAATAACGCTCTAATATTCATCTCACGTTCTTGGGTATGGTTAGAATGAATAAAACCAGCAAACTGGTATGTAACACTTTTTTAATCTACTCACCAACTTTGACCTGCCAGTCGGTTTGAACGTTATCACTCGATTGAATGGCCATTATCAGTGGTTATCTGCTGATGGTACTGTAGGTGTGATAGATACGGAAGGCTGTTATCATCCATCCACATGGCTAATCAGCTATAGATCACACACGACTGTGGCCGGAAGTTAACGAGAATTATTTATATTATTTATTAATTTTCTCATTAATTGTATTTTATTAATGTCTAACCCTACCCCAACCCTAAACCCGACCATCACACAAAGCAAAAATTCCAGTGTTAAATATACAGTGTGATTGTTTTGGTGGTGTTCAGTGTTAAAACCGGAGTACATTTTAATCCACGAGTGTGAAGGAGTGTATATTTAAGAGTTTGTTTTTCCAGTGTTAAACTTTAACTCAATATGCAGTGTATTTCCCACTAGTGATGGGAAGTTCAGTTTTTTTACTCGAATTGGTTCTTTTGGACAAACAGTGATCAAACCAGTATGTTTTACTTAAACTTGAAACATGTCTTGTTGCATTTTAAAATGCAAAGAGCTGAATGGATTGAAATTATTTCTGAAAAAGATTAATGAATATTTAATTAATTAAAACTATTTTCAACATATTTGATCACTGTTATCTGTTACACACACCAATTGATAATAGGAAAAAGTATTAGGGGGGGGGGGGGGGTTAATTATTATTAACATAATTTACAATTTTCAGTGCCGTTGTGATTTCACATGCTGAGTAATGTCGTTTTTCCCACCGTGTCCGACATTAAAATCAATACGACACACCTTGCAGAAAGCATGGGCGTCGTCAAGGTGGCTTAAAAGACAAAAACTTGAATTCTTCCGTCCAGCTGTTGGTAAATTTATATGTATATATTTTTTCTTTGCCGAAGCACAACCTGACTCTTTTCCTTCCATCATGTGTACCACTACTGACGCAGCTGCTTGTTGCCACTGCCACCGTTCAAGTCCCGCATCTACCTCTCCTGCGCAGAAATCAACAGCGCACCTGAGTTGTAACGTATGTTGCCAGATTGAGGTAAAATATGTTACAAGATTTTAATATTGCGTCAATTGTGTGAGGTAATGAACTTTAATCAAGATCTGGCAACTTGACAAAGTGAACAAAGGTGCTTTATTTGAAACTGCATTGGGACATACAAATAACGGGAGTTTCCCGGGAGAAATAACAAACTGGGAGGGTGGATGTGAAATACTGGAGACTCCCGGGAACAACGGGAGTGTTGGCAGGTATGAGGGTAACACACACTCCAGTTCGATGCAAGAATAAACTCTTCCTGTGTTAAAATGAACTCTGTGAGTAATGTACAAACTTCACACTTTAGAAAGTGTTATTTTAACTCCAAAATGGAGGGAGTCATATGTACACGCAAGGAGTGTCAAGTTAAACCCAAATTGAGTTAAATGTACACTGATGTTTTTGCTGTGCAGTAATGTAAAAACAGATATGCATCTGGAGTATTCTCTATTAGTATAGCTGATTAACCACAAGAATCATTTATATTATTTATTAAAGTTCCCATTAATTGTATTTTATTAACATCCATCCCTACCCCAACCCTAAACCCAACCATCACAGTAAAGTAAAAACAGATCTGGATCTGATGTCTTCTCTATTGGTATAGCTGATTAGCCACGATAATTATTTATATTATTTATTAAAGATCCTATTGGTTGTATTTAATTAACGTCTATCCCAACCCTAATCCCAACCATCACAGTAATGTAAAAACAGATCTGGATCTGGAGTATCCTCTATTCGTATAGCTGATTAACCAGGAGAATTATGTATATTATTTATTAAAGTTCCCATTAATTGTATTTTATTAACATCTACCCCTACCCCAACCCTAAACCGACCATCACAGTAATGTAAAAACAGATCTGGATCTGATGTCTTCTCTATTAGTATAGCGGATTAACCATGTGGATGGCTGATAACAGCCTTCTGAGCCTACCACTAGGCGCAGAAGGCCCCTACTGGCCCATATCTACCAGATGATAACCACTGATAATGTCCTTTCAATCGAGTAATCACATCTGAAGCGGATGCACCTGTATCTGTTTCTTGATAAGTGTTCATTTGAAATAAATCTGTTTTGCTCCTGAAATGTCGCTAATGTGACCACATCTTAAGGGCAGACTCGGTTTTAAAATGTACCTATTAGCAATACATCTTTTCCAAAACAGATCTCAGACCTTTACAGCACTTTTTCCCCTCTTCATCACGAATACAAATGATCTTTAGTTCTGTAAGCCATCCGATAGGAGGAGCACCATTTTCTGGGATAACCAGTGACTGGTTTCACAGGGTTTAAATAACGAACAGTTTTAACACAACGTCACGAACACTTGGGGTCACGTCGGCAGGATGAGGGGCTCAAAATGTGTTATTATATTAGCACTGATTAGATGCTACTTTTCCTAAGCTCTTATAGAGTATTTCTCTAGTGATTGTCTAGCTATCTATAGGTGTTTCTCTAGGGATGCTTTAGCAGTGAGAATAGTTTGTACGATATTCACTGTGGATGGGACATCTGCTGCACAGGTAAGGTAGAGTGATATTTGAACATGCACGTGTTGCACAACAAACCTGTTTATAGCATAACCCTGTGAAAGGAGAATACTGATGATTTGTCAACAGATAGAACTGTAATAATACACCCTCTCTCTCACACACACACAGACACACATAAACATACACACACTCATAGTCATCGGGAGCTACAGAAGGCTCAACCAAGGCTGGTGATGTTGGAGCGGCCACCAGGGGGAGCTACAATGCGGTGGCCAGAGCGCCGAGGAATATTGTCATCAATTTGAGACCCTGATAGTATAGAAACAATAGAGAAAACACAGGCTTGCTATAAAAGGCAGTTTAATAAGTGCATACTTAACATGCAGATTATAGGAATATATTAGAAAATAATTAGAAATACATAGGATTCATTAGAACGGTTGTTTTCTTCTGCCGTTTGATCTTAACTCCTTACCTGATAGGCTGAAGTTGGACTGGTGCAAGTTTCTGATTGGTGGAGGCTGGTGTGTAGTGGGCGAGGTCTTAGCGGAGGGGGCGGGGGTTATATATTTGGGTGTAGCTGGGACATCATATACTGGACCATCATACATGCCACGAGAAACACCCTGCATGCTCATTATCTGCCAAAACAAAGGTTTGAAGACAGGTTTGATCGAGCATTTATGACAATACTAATACTGATGATAATACAGCTATCAATACTGTAATTAACATGTTTAATTAACCCCTAAAAGTTTGGTAGTACACTTTTTTAATCCATTTTTCACATTTTTAACCATCTTTGCATTTTGTTTTTGTATTATATATATAGTATGTGATATATATATATAAATATATAAATTCATATCTGATTTATTTTTTTACTAGTAATTTACATAAATATTCACCAAGAAACTATTTAACCTTCACACTATTGTAGAAACGTTTATAATCAATGAGATTATTATAAAAATAGCTTTTTTTTATAAGCAAGGACATACTAATATCGCTCAAAATTAAAGTCAGATTTGATAAAAGATAATTATTTACATGATTAAAAAAAATATGTGGAAAAAAGTGCTGTAAGTTTGATTAACATTTATATTAATCATAAAATCATGCAACAAAGGTTTAAACAATTACATTAACTTAAATGTGGTTTATTTATAGTCAATGAATACAGCCTTGGTCAGAATAAATCTTGGTCAGTTAATTTGGTCAAATGCTTATTATTTAAATTAAGCTGAAGTGACTAGTCATACCTTGTTGCGATATTTAATCCTCTGGTAGGCGTAGTCAGGGAAGGGTTTGCGGGAGATGAAACGCCCCGTTCCCTGTTGAACCTGAAGCTTCCCTTCCTCAAACACAACCCTGCCCTGACTGACCACATGCAGCGGACCACCACGACAGTCCATGCCTTCAAAAATGTTATACTCCAGAGCCTACAAAGAAAAGCACAGACATAAAATTACTACTATTGTTATGAAATATTGATATATATATATTTAAAAAATACAAATAACGTGTTTTAAATCAAATTATTGCTATATTGCTTTTATGTATAAAAATATTAAAAATGTATAAAATGCTAAATTAAATATATGTATAACGAAGGGTGTGTTCACACTTTAATTTTGTTTTTGGTTCTTCTGTTATTGACCAAATAAAAAAGATACATTTAGTCCTGGTTCACTTAGTCTTCACCTCGACATACAAAAAAGGGATTTAAGGATGTATATTTTGAAGTAGCACACTTGTAGAATGTGTGTACTGTACATGTGATAATAATTTATCCACCGAGAACCCATGAAGAGTTTTTATAATGTGTAAAGGTGTCATAAAAACACAAGTAATTCCTCCCTCAAACACAAATAAATAATAATTTTCTCCAAGACTAGGTTTAGATGTCTTGAACTGTAATGGGCGAAACTGAAACTAAAAAGCAATACTTCAGTCCTTTTTTGATAGCATCTTGTGACATCATGTGCTGTTTTTGATTTATTTAGAAGTCTTTGGTCCACGTTGCATTCATTTCTAAGTCAAATAGCTCAAATAGACTGAGAACTGGTCTCAACCCACTTCCCCGCTTATTCAATTCAAGTTTATTTGTATAGCACTTTTCACAACAACTGTTTTAAAGCAGCTTTACAAAAGGCGCACGTTATTACAATAGTCAAAATCAGAATGGTTAAGGTTATTAGTTCCTATAACTTATTCAAATGAACTGCACAAACAAAGCATTCACGCAACAGTTTGTTTAAATCAGGGCATATAAAGCAATCAGAGAATGAAATTATATACCTTTAAGACCTTTTTTAAGACTCTTTCCACACATATTAAGACCTTATCGCCACTTTAGGTTTCACTTGGTAACATTGGCGACTAACAGTATATTTAGAAGATAAAATTCAGGCAAACTTTAGCAAACACCTATACATTGCATAATCAAAAAATGATACACAATTTAATACCTTGTAAAATAGCATTTAAGACTTTTTAATGGCCTTAAATTTCTCTAATGCAGTGGTTCTCAAACTGTGGTACATGTACCAGTAGTGGTACACAAGCTTCCTTCTTGTGGTACATGGAAGAATCTCTGAATAATTAAAGTACAAAAAATGAACACAATTTTAACCCCTTGACGGATATGATAACACCGATGTGATCAGTAAATTGATTTGAATAGGCTAAACCTTTTATTTAAGTGGCTGACAATAATAAATATTCTTAATTAGAAGATTTAATCTGCCTTGTTTTTGAACTGTGCAGTGCTGTAGCTGCTTAATTAGGCCTACTATGCTACTGTACTTCAATACCGGCTATTATGGTGGTACTTGGAGAGACCATTTTTTTCTGAGGTGGTACTTGGAGAAAAAAGCTTGAGAACCACTGCTCTAATGTGATTTATTAGCTATAAATACTTTTTAAAAGGGGCATTTGCTGTGTAAAAAATATTTTGAATAAGTTGGCGGTTCATTCCGCTGTGGCGACCCCTAATGAATAAAGGGACTAAGTGAATGAATGAATGAAAATACTTTTTAAGACACTGTGGACATCCTGTAAATTGAATCATGCCAGCCAAGATATTTAGTAACACACTTTAAATCCAGAAATTCACAGTATCATTCAGAGTAGCTCACCGACTGCTGTGATTTAGCTGTGATGGTCTTGATCTTGTCGGGGTCCCAAATAACAATGTCAGCATCAGATCCCACAGCTATCCGACCCTTACGAGGGTACAGGTTGAAGATTTTGGCTGCGTTTGTACTTGTAACTGCAACAAACTGGTTTTCATCCATCTTCCCCATGGCCTGTAGGAAATAAATAGGGGGTAAACGTGACGGATAATGAATAATCTGTAACCACAATTCATAGACATACACTTACCACAGCTTTATCCCAAACAAACCCCATTCTCTCCTCCACTCCGTTGGTTCCCTCGGGTATCAGGGTGAAGTTGTCCTTCCCTATGGCCTTTTGAGAAGTGCTGTATGCACAATGTCCACTGCCCACAACCTGCAGATCCCCACTGCAGAAACAACATTACAGTTAACTCAGAATGCACAGTTTTTAGTTTTTAATGGAATGCAGCAGTATTTATTATAAGCGATTCATCTGTGAACATCCTTAGTTTGTGAAACATCATGGCTGTTTCTAAATTCTAAGACGCTGAGAACAAACTTGTGTTCTTGTGGAGGCCGTTCTTGCAAAGTTACTTCAGAAGAACGAACTCGGGAGACCACGAGAACACAGAACGTGTCCTGTGAGAAATGAGATGCTGCATTCTTCCTGATGGCCACATGACCTTCATGTTTTTAACAGAAAATTATTTAAACATTACACCATTCATGCAACGGTTTAATGTTTTATCCCTTTTCACAATATATTATTATACATAAAGACCTTACAAATATACTTTGCACAATACAAATAAAACAAATTTTATTATTTTAACTCCTGAGATAAATAAGTTATTTCTTTAAACTTTGATAATAAATCTATATAAAATGCTGCATCTCCCACCTTTATTTAGCCGCAATGATTTCTGGGACTACTCAATTGAATTTTGCACTTAAATCTGCATCCATGCGTTCTCAATATCAAGAACACATCCGGGAACTTTCACGCGCCCTCCCTTCTTGCGGCCTTGAGTTTTGGAACTGAACTTTGGCAGTTGATGATGACTTTACTTGAGAACACGAGGACGCAAGACCACTGAAGAAGGCATATTGAGAAACAGCCCATGTGTCATCAAACTATTACAATTACTTTATTTTACTATATTTTAAATAAAATGTATTCATGTGAATGGGCTCTTTGATGGATGGAATGGTATAATGTCTTTACAATCACCTTACATCCTAGCTGAATTGTGATTATTATTGAGTTTTATTTATTTATAAAGTTTTACTAAATTATTATTATTATTATTATTATTATTATTATTTTTAATAATAATATATTATTATGAATACATACAGTTGAATTCAGAATTACTAGCCCCCTTTGAACTTTTTTCTTTTTTAAATATTTCCCAAATTATGTTTAATTTTCACAGTATGTCTGATAATATTTTTTCTTCTGGAGAAAGTCTCATTTGTTTTATTTTGATTAGAATAAAAGCAGTTTTTAATATTTTAAAAAACATTTTAGGGTCAATATTATTAGCCCCTTTAAGCTATATATTTTTTAATAGTCTACAGAACAAACCATCGTCATACAATAACTTGCCTAATTACACTTACCTGCCTAGTTAACCTAATTAACCTAGTTAAGCCTTTAAATGTCACTTTAAGCTATATAGAAGTGTCTTGAAAAATATCTAGTAAAATATTATCATGGCAAAGATAAAATAAATCAGTTGTTAAAAATGACCTTTTAAAACTATTATGATGAGAAATGTGTTAAAAAAAACATTCGTACAGAAATTGGGGGAAAAAAACAGGGGGGCTAATAATTCAGGGGGGCTAATAATTCTAACTTCAACTGTAAGTACTTTTTCATCATATAATATATAATCATAATCGCACTGCTCAGAATTTATTACAATCCTATATTTTACACTCACAATAACTTATAATGAGGGATGAATAAATTATAATGAATATCTCATCTATCATTTGATTTAAATCACCAGCTTTGCTACTAATTTGAAGACAAACCTCATTTTAACAATATTTACACTAACAGTGGATACAATAGATTTATTTATTGAGCAATCAGAATCGGGTGAGTTACAGTCTTATGTAAGCTAACCATTAAATACACTAACTTAATGAATTCAATTTGTCAGTTTAAATAATTAAATGTAATAAAGTATAAGATATGAATATGCAATGATATGGTTAATAACAACCGTCACGGTGGCTCAGTGGTTAGCACTGTCACCTTACAGCAAGAAAGTCGCTGGTTTAAATACCAGCTGGGTCAGTTGTCATTTCTGTGTGGAGTTTGCATGCTCTTCCCGTGTTGGCGTGGGTTTCATCTGGGTGCTCTGGTTTCCCCCACAGCGACATGCAGTATAGGTAAATTGAATAAACTAAATTGGCCATAGTGTATGAGAGTGAATGAGTGTGTATGGGTGTTTCCCAGTACTGGGTTGCAGCTGGGAGGGCATCTGCTGTGTAAAACATATGCTGGATAAGTTGGCGGTTCATTCCGCTGTGGCAGAGCCTGATGAATGAAGGGACTAAGCCAAAGGAAAATGAATGAATGAATGAATGGTTAAAGGGCACATACATGACCCCTTTTTTTATATTTAATATAAGTCTTTTGTGTCAGCAGAATTTGTCTGTAAAGTTTCAGCTCAAAATACCCATCAGATTATTAATTATAGCTGTTTAAAGTCCTTCCATTATAGCTCTAAACAAATTTTTGCTGTTTTTGGCGCTAGCCTTTTAAGAATAGTCCTCCCCGCCCACCGTTCCCGTCAGTGTGCCTTAATCTCCACCCTCGGCTGCGTCAGACACACAGGCACAACAGGAACAGATCTGAAAGAAGCAGATCTCACTACGTTTGAGAAATACAACAGTAAGAACTTTACCAAAGACTGTTTAATGTGTTTGTTAAGGAGTTGCAACGATGAGACACACTCAATGCAGTAACAGAGTTCGTTCGCGGGCGCGCGCGCGCGCGCGCACACACACACACACACACACAGCGCGCGTTGAGCTTAGCACTGATTTGCAAGCAAATGTGAAAGGATACGGGTTTAATCTCCACTGCTGTATGGATATCTGTATGTTAATGTACTAAATAAACCTGATTTAATGTCAACAAACCGAGATTGAAGCGTCTTTTTTGCTGACACACGGCTGTGCTGATGAAGTAAAGCTGAAGTAAATGGCTGTAGTTCATTACAAACATGCACTGTTTTAAACACGTGTTAAACTTGTGAAACTCACTCTTGATCACATCTGATGATGATTGATGACCTTCGCGGACTGAACAGACCTTTTATTCCCGGTTGTTTTGCGCACGTCCTGTCTTGTTGATATGATTATACACGTTACTACGGAGACATGTTAATACGCAGCTGTCAATCAATTCGGTGGGCGGGGGGACCGCACTCCTACGTAGAGTTGCGGTCGATCTCAAAACCGCTCCAATTGGTCCACCGTTTTTATGCTGTTAAATTGAAAAAAAAGCACTGGGTGTGTTTATATCGCCCCAAAATGACCGTCTGTACACTATACCTACACATATGACTGTCCAAACAGCTTAAAAAGTAGATTTTTCATCAAAGGTGCCCTTTAATAATACCAAGCATGACTGTTACTGCCCAAAGAGGCAAATGATAAAATAATGACAAAATCATCCAGAGAAAAACGCAACATTCTTTGCAACAGTGCACATCTCCACAATAAAATTCATTCAAGTTTAGTTGTGTAGCGCTTTTCACAGCAATACAATACAACTAAAGTTTATCTTCACAGGATACATATGTTTAACAATTAAAAAAACAATCTTTTTCCAGAAATATTCCGGCATTTTCACCCATCTTTGGGCTTCACTAATCTTTCTATGCTAAAAATAAATGTCCTCTCTCCAGCTGTGTCAGTCTGCCTCTGTGTGACAGTGTGTGTGTGTGTGTGTGTGTGGCTGTGGATGTCAGCATAATGACATTTCTACCATAGTAGCAGCCTGCAAGTCTACAAGTTATGTGTGTGCGTGTGTGGTGGGGAGCGAGAAGGAGGGTGCCGTGTAACCATGGCAACAAGCGATGAAAGCCTGGCCTATTTTTAGAAACAGGGGCAGGAAAAGGTGTGCCTGTGGTTTTGGTTTGGGTGTTGCATTGAAGTAATCGAGAGAGTAGATAGAAAATTGCTGGATGATCTCAGTCGTGGCCTTCGTCCAAAGGATCCAGTGTTACGGCTGCATCTGTACTAACGATAGAAATGAGTCTAAATGTTCTTACCAGGCCAGCAGCGAGTGAAGATGGTCTGGTGTGGTCGGGTCGGGGCTGAGGGGTGGAGAGGTCACATAGGCTGCTGCTTTTGCCCAGTTTTTGCTCCAATAGTGAGATCCGTCTGTTGCCAAGCTGGCTGTGATTGGCTCACCGAATACAACAGAGCCTAAAGCCAGTGCAATGAAGAGAACACATCCAAATGGTTAATGGTTGGGATGTGTGAGTCTTCAAAATAGAGTTTTGCTAGATACTGCTATAGTCTAGTAAGATGCCACATTGATTTAATATGAATGAGTGTGAACAGAATCGACTGACTGAAAACATTAAATTCAATTAAATTCAATTCAAGTTTATTTGTATAGCGCGTTTTACAATAATTATTGTTTCAAAGCAGCTTTACAAAACCTGCACATTATTGCATTACAATTAAATTAAGTTAAAGTTACAATCAAATATAAGTTATTATATACAGACATCACGATCTACCTTTTTCACTTGCGTAACATTGCAAGACTTCGCCCTTCACCATCTCAAAAAAGTACTGAAGTCAGGGGCGCCGCTAAGGGGGGGAAGTTAGGACGATTCTAAGGGCCCATGCACTCTAGGGGCCCACAGAGATCTGCTTTATAATTAATAACAGTACTATAATGTAATATAAATTATGAATGTATCTCTAAATTACAAGTAAAACAATTTATTAGAAATAAAAAATAAAAATATGGCTTAAATCTGCCCCTCGTGTCTGTCACAACTGTCACTGTCAAATTGCACCCCCCTCCTTTCGCTGTATGGTTCAGTCCGTCAGTAGCGGGAAGAGAATTGAGTGCGATCGTCAGGTAAACTGTCAAAGCAGCGATGACCTCGAGGTTAACATCAGCTGCGTCCCAAATCGCATACTTATGCACTATTCTATGCCATTTTTTAAGTATAAATAGTGTAAGTAGTGCGTTCACACTGAAAACTCTAACAATAATGCACTTTATTTACCCGGATGATGCACTCATTCAGCCGGTAAACAGAAGTGTGTAATGATGGACACGTCACACACTCAACAACCACAGCTTTGAGAACAGAAGGGGCGGAGCTTTCACGCGCACATGTTGGATAACTTTATTTATTTTGGATTGTGAGAGCAGTATTCTCCTGTGAGAGTGATTATAGCGCCTCCCGGTGGTGAATGCGTTTACACTCATGCCAGGTAGTCTATTATTTGGTATTTTGGTCATTTATTTCATTAGCTTCATCTCAAATGACACACTATACACTAAATCAATAAGACACAAAATTATACTACAATGAGAACATAAATAAGAAATGTTCTTTTGTTTAAACTGACCATTACTTAAATGGCAAAACCCTGGCCTTTTCGCCGGCAAATAATAATAAAAAATAAAAATTAAACAAATTTTTATTAACAGAGTGCAAAATCCATAACACTGCAAACCAAATAAACACAACATAAATACATTTGAAATGGTCTGTTGATTAACCTGACAGTAACTTAAATTCCAAGTGCCAAATGCCTGGCCTTCTTGCTTGCAAAATCCTCAATCAAAGTGTATTGCACATTGTATGAGACACTATTGCAGTACAGTTATTTAAATAGTTACACATTGGTGTTTTGTGTTTTGAGAAATGTAAAATTTTCAGTGAATATTTGATTACAGTTCCTGTTTTTGTGCTACATTTACATTTGAACAATAAATCATCTTCTAGCTACAGTCATGGCCGTTCTCTTACTAAATACTAATAAGTAGTGGACAAAATCAATAATAAAACACATACGTCAGTATAACTATATTGCAGACAAAGAGTTTGGTAGCTAGTTTGGTAGTAGGGGGCCCATCCTCATATTTTTTCATGGGGCCCAAAATTGCTAGCGGCGCCCCTGACTGAAGTGCTTGTTCATGTTTCGGTTACATCAAGGATTGATTACTGCAATTCCCTTCTATCTGAAATTCCTCATAACCAACTTTAAAGATTGCAGTTAATTCAGAACTCCATCAGCTAGGGTAGTCACCTGCCCACGTCCTTCTGAACATATATCCCCAATTCTCTTTCACTTGCACTGGCTTCCTGTTCTTTATCGTGAACGATATAAAATTCTTCTATTAACCTACAAAGCTCTTCACAACCTAGCACCCGATTACCACTCTGATCTACCTCACTGGTACACTACTTAGCGCTTACTGAGATCTTCTGCGGCTGATCAGTTCCAAATTTTAAGATGAAGTCATTTGGTGGCAGGGCTTTTAGCTGCATAGCACCACAGTTATGGGATTCCCTGATATTAGATATTCGTCAGGTGGACTCTATTTGCAATTTTAAATCCCAGGTAAAAACTTTTCTGTTCAAGGTTGCTATTAAGGATTTTCTGGTTTAATATGTTTATTATTCTTCTGTCTTGTATTTTATGATGTGCCTGTGACATATTGTAAGGTGTCCTTGAGTGCTTTGAAAGGTGCCTATAAATAAAAGGTATTATTATTATTATTATTATTATTAACCTGCAATTTTATAATATGTAGGTGATGTCTATGTGTACATGTTTAATGAAATGTATTAGTGTATTAAGTGTATGTTAAATCATTGTTACAATTCATGTTTCAAAACGGTTTCATGGTTTTATTCTATTTCTGTAAAGATGTTTGTTACCAACAGTTTAATGCTTAGAATGTCTGCACTTCTACACTGCGATTCATTTCTTTTGTAAAGGTTTTGACTTATTTCTAGTGCAAATAATATTTATCTAATATATTGATGTTATAAACTAGTATATATCTGTATTATGTACCGATTATATATGATATTGTCTAAAAAGTCTTCAATCAAGAAGCATTTTATACAAAAAATAAAATGCTAACATAAAAATTATTGTCTAGTTTTCAGAAAAAAACCCCAAATTAAATGAGTTTCTCTATAAAACAAGTTAAATAATCTGCCAGTGATGTAAGCAAAACAATCTAAAAAGCAAGTAAAAAGCAAGTTTATTTGGCTTCCTCAACTGGCAGATTATTATGATCGTTTTATTGATATTTTAAAGTGTTTTTTAATGAAAACAAGATAATATTTTTTTTTTGATATTTGGATTAGAAACAAGATATTGCAGTTGACCTCTCACAACTTTATTTAATATCTGTCCAAATTAAAATTTGGCACGACTCTGACTAAAGTCAGTAAAAGAACTTTCTAGAATTGTACACTACTGTTCAAAACTTTGAAGTCAGTGAGTTTTTTTTTTTTTTTTTTAAGTAATACATATATTGTATTCAGCAAGAATGCTTAAAATGATTAAAAGTGAATACTGTTTTGTTAATTTTTTACAAAACAGTTCATGTTTCTTGATCATTTGATACAAAGGTCTGAATTTATGATTAATTAAATTCAGCTTTGCCATCAAAGTAATAAATGACATTTTAAAAATATATTCAAATAGCAAACAATGATTTTAACCTGTAATGATATTTCACAATATTACAGTTTTGACTGTATTTGCAAAAAAAAAAAATGCAGCCTGGGTGAGGATCAGGGACTTTTTGGCAAAATATTAAAGGAGTTTATGCTGTCACCTTTCTTGCGTGCGACGGCCACGGTCTCCGCGGCGCTTTTACTCATCACTTTGGTGATGTACACAGGACAGTTTACTCGGTTGCCAATGGTGATGGCACGGAAAACAGCCTCCGCCTCCAGCTGTGAAACAGAAAACCAGCTGCATCAAGACTGGTTCACATCACTGAAACAATCAGCAAGTTAATCAGCTAAATAGTTCATCAATTTGTTTATTGATCCCACCTCCTCTGGACGGCTCAGTGGGTGACCTTCCGGACCAATGATGCCCATTCCCAAGATTTTGCTTTGTTCCTTGAGCACAAATGTTAACAAATGAAAAGAAATGTATGACAGCATGGCCAATAAACAGATTCTGCAATAATAATGTAATCAATAAATACTCTCCCTCCTCATGTTTTCATCTCTTTATCTCAAAGGAGATATTTTTCAAGAATGTTGATAACAAAATGTTTGACAGTCTCCAATGAATTCCATAATAGACTCAAAGGGCATCATCAACTGTCCAGAATAAATTCTCTTGCTTTCAAAAGACGAAAGAAACTCACACATATTTGGAACAAGTAGACAGTGAGCAAATGAAGTTTTCAATTTTGGGTGCACTGCCCCTTTAAGGCTTGATATGCTTATAACTAGTGTGACATTATTTCAAACAAAATCAAGACAAAACAAAGTTCATTTAGAGTCCATTTTTAAAAGTTCATGTCAGCTTACCAAAGTCAACTTACCAGAAAAGTGTAAATTCATTCAAACTACCACTGGCCCATGATAATTATGTAATAGGTAGGTGTGGCTCTGAGGCCCCGCCTTCTTTCACTTTAATGCGTACAGTCAACATGCCATGAGAAAAACTGCCGAATAGTTGAAACTGAAATGTATTCTAATTTCAAGCAATGCTGATGGTGTTTTCATCTTCATTCATTCATTCATTTTCTTTTCGGCTTAGACCCTTTATAAATCTGTAAATACCACATGTCGATTGTGCTACCCACTAAGCCACCATGACGCCCACATAACAATATAATATACGACAATATGTTACTGGAAAGCAGAGCTTGTGCAAACATCCCCACCACACTGAACAGATGCTTTCTTAACTGATGATTTCTCACTCTTTGTTTTTTTTATCAGATATATATGTAGAGAAGGGCAGCACATAATAACATA
This sequence comes from Danio albolineatus, assembly GCA_903798035.1. Classification (NCBI taxonomy): domain Eukaryota; kingdom Metazoa; phylum Chordata; class Actinopteri; order Cypriniformes; family Danionidae; genus Danio; species Danio albolineatus. The sequence continues at coordinate 276,574 of CAIGQQ010034688.1, forward strand.
TTTATGCACATAATAATTAATATTCGACACAGCTCTGAACAGCTCAGACAAGATGCTCTCGAACAGTATACCACTGCAAAGGTATTTCAAACTTTGTTTTAACCCTAAATGAAGAACGAAGCATTATTATAGGGCTGCACAATATATCGTTTCAGCATCGATATCACAATGTAGGAATTTGCAATAGTCAAAACACAACATCCGAAATGTAGAGTTGTGATTGTAATTTACCAGGCACCAATGTTCAAAACACGTGATTTGTCACTTCAAGAGTTCACACTTAGATGATAACTGATTATAAAGCTTGTTTGGCATGCTGTCCCGGGAGAGAGAGCCCTGAGCTCATAAGATCCTCAAGCCCGGGGCTCCCTCCAGTTTGCAGGGCGAGAGGGGAGTTTTGGCTCAGGTAGATCTCGAGAACTCCCCTACTGTAGTAGCTAATGAACAGATAGTGATTGCTCTTAAGAGATAACTACTGACTAGGTGCATGTCTATGGTGCCGATTTGGATTAGTCAATTAACTTAAGTTGAATGTTTTTGGACAGTGGTAGGAAATTGGGGAACCTGGAGGAAACCCACATGAGCACGGGGAGAAAGTGTAAACTCTGCACAGAAACGTCAGCTGGCTTGGTAAGGACTACAACCAGTGATGTTTTTGCTGTGAGGCAACAGTTCTAACCACTGGGCCACCGTGCCACCCATCTAGGAAAGGAGGATGAGTAGGGGTGGAAGGGGGGATTCTTTAAAACGGAAATGGCTGTGATATGGAACTTAGGGTATTTATAGTGGCTAAGGAATCGTCTGATTGGTGAATCCTAAATTGGATAATGCGGAACCAGCCGCAAGCAATCATAAGCACGTGATCCTCTCGAAATTAGTTTATAAATAAACTTCACAAAATTTAACTCTAAAAGAGTGAAAGACTTTCATCTGGATGTATTTTTAGGCCCTGTCAGCTTTATTATGACTATTATTAGTGATTCCAGTGAGTAGGTACCTGTGCGATCAGGTCTCCATTCTCTGCATGCACCAGCACCACTGCCCCAAGCTCCTTGAGGAAAGAGAACGCTTCGTACAACTAGAGAAGAAAAAAAGAGATGCTATTAGTTACTTTATTGTCTCTCTGCACATATTGCTCTATATTTGGAGCCACAGATGGCATTTTCGCAAACAGCAACATTTATTCACCTGAGAGTCAGGCATTTGGTATAACCCTTTGTAAGCCATGTACACTTGGAAAGAGTTGATTCCTGTCAGAAGAGAGAATTAACTTGCATTTTCCGTCACAACCATTCAAAAAGTTTGGGTCCAAAGCCACATTTATTTGATCAAACATACATAAATAAACAGTTTTCTACTTAAAATTAGTTAATTAACACATTAGTTAACACATAATTCCTGTGATTCCCAGTACTAGGTTGCAGCTGGAAGGGCATCCGCTGTGTAAAACATATGCTGGAATAGTTGGCGGTTCATTTCACTGTGGCGACCCCTGATAAATAAGGGACTGAGCCAAAGGAAAAAGAATGAATGAATGAATAATTTCTGTGAGCACAAGGCTAAATTTTCAGCATTTGTCATTACTCCATTATTCAGCGTCAAACTATTATTACTCCAGTATTCAGCGTCAAATTATTATTCACAAATAGTTCTAATTTGCTATTTTGATGCTCAAGTAATGTATTTGTTATCATCAATGTTGAAAATATCAGTGGTGCTTAACATTTTTAAGATCGGTTATATGTTTATATTTATTATGTTTAATTATCTTATAAATATCTGTCATTTTTGATCAATTAAATAATTCCTTGTTAAATAAATGTAATATTTTTGTTTTACTTGACTGAAGCAACTAACAACCACTAGCATTTGGCAAATTTCAACAAGTGGCTGTTAAACATCAGCATAATCAATTATGTGAACTAAATTATACTGTATACTGTCAGCTTTGCAGAACTGTTGTGTTTGGACATCGTTACATGTTAAAATACATATTCACCTTTTTCCTGTACCAGCTGTTCCAGCTCCTCCTTCACACCTTCATGCCAGTGTGGAATATCAACATGTAGAGAATAATCACAGCAGGACTTCTTATCCGCCGCTTCCTGCCACTTCTCGAAGGCCTCCAACAGACCATCACCAGGCTGTGGTGTCACATGATCAACTGAAACAGGACATGTTGGAATCTTTTACTGCTGTATATATAGGACTTACTTATTTTTTAAGATATTTTGAAAGATTATTATTTACTGTTACTTTAATTAATTATTGTATCAAACTCTGTGTCCTTCTAATAATTTTTTCCACACATGCACAAAGACTATCTTCCCTCTTTGTGACTGGAAATGTTGTCACTGTCAACAGCTTAATAGTTTTAATTCATTGTTTAAAGCAAACAAGCTATTGTAACCATAACAGACTCTTGGCTCACACTCCTGGAGGAAGCGAAATCTGATTGGCTGTAGCCCACATGCAGGACAGGCATTCCTAGGGCATGCCCTTGTCGCAAAGCCACAACAGACATATTTGGGACACTGCTTTGCTCTCGCAGAGAGAAACAAGTGAGTCCAGCCTTTCTCTACTCCTTATTAGAGACATTTATCTAAACCAGAACATTTGCATCAAAGCAATTCCATAATATTGCACTTTTATCGAAAATGAGGAAAATATTCCTGATATTGATTGAAATGATTATTTTATTTTCATTATGATTTCACCTTTAATTTAGATTGTAACATATAGCTGTCTATGAATGCCTGCTAATATCAGTTTCACAGATCAAAGTGAATGATAAATGAAGTCATCGTCTCCCAAAAACAAAGTAGAGATTATAAATTCCCTGCATCTCTCATCAGTAATTTAGTTACTATTTTTTCCATCACAAGCATATGTCTGTCTATATGGAGAATGACAGTTTAAGATCTTCAATTTCTACCAGTGGTTAGCATCTACCCAGGAAATACGCAACGTTTTCAGAACATTCCATAACGTTCCTTAACCGCTGTGTACATTTTTAGCGTAACATTACTGAAATAATGTTTTTGGGACGTTCTTTTCATGTTGATCTTGTGAGAACATTAATATAATGTGAATGAAATGTTCTAGTTGGTACAGTGGCTAGGCGTTTAGCACTGTCACCTGATGGCAAGAAGGTCACTCGTTTGCATCCCAGCATGACCAGAAAGTCTTTCTGTGTATGTTGTGTGTAGGTTTCCGCCAAGTGCTATGCTCTCAGACATGTGGTAGAGGTGAATTGAATAAACTGAAATTGTCCGTAGTGTGTGAATGGCAGAGTGTGTGTCTGTTTCCCAGCACTGAAGCTTCCACTGTACAAAATATGCCAGAGTAATCGGTGGTTCAATTCTACTGTGGCGACTCCTGATAAAGCAATGAATAAGCCCAATGTTCTAATAACGTTCTTAAAAACATTCTGAGAACATTAATATAACATGAGACTGAAATGTGACGAAAACCTTTTGAATAAAATAATGTTAATACGTTGTCGAAAAACTGGACATTTTGAATGTTGAAAGAACCTTCCACAACGTTTTTACCCCAACTTATGTTAGGCAAACATTCTCAGAACATTTATATAATGCGGATGGAATGTTGTAATAATGTTTTAAATAACACTCTGGGAAAATTAATCTAGCATGACACGAAAACTTTATGAAAACATTTTGAATACTTTTATTATAACAAAAAATATTGTTTAAACAGTCTATAAAAAATTATCTTTTGAACACTTCAAGAACATTAACAAAATTATGTTATCTAACTTAACAGGAATGATGGAATGTTCTAAGAACCCAAAATTGTTAGCTTGGCACTCAACACTATTTGCTAGCTGAGGCTTGAATTAGTTTGTGTTGCCAACATGTCAAAGAAAGCCTCAAAAACAACATCCACTTTGAATGCACTTCCAAAAATATAATAAAATCGTCAAATTGAATTCAAATTGAGGGTCAAATTGATATGGTAAAACCAACACTTTCATTGATGTTCATATTAATATGTATACATAAATCCAAATCTGGTAATGGGGAATTGTTTCTGACATAATAAGAAACCTACACAAATTAAATCAGGAACCTTTAAATATTTATTATTATTTTTTTTTATTAAAATATTAGGTTAGCGATTCATGCAGACTCACTGATCATGGTGGTGCCTCCTGCCAGAGCAGCTTTGGTGCCCTGGTAAAAGTCATCCACAGGTGGAGTGCCCAGATAAGGCTTATGCAGGCAGGTGTTCACATCAATACCTCCAGGGATGACCATACAGCCATTAGCCTCAATCACCTTCACTCCCCCCGGCACAATCAAGTTCTCCCCAACCTGTCTGAAAGAGAGATGCAGTGTTTTATAAAGAGAGGGGAGTGGGCCAGAGGGGTAAGAAAATGCTGTTGGCCAAGTAAAGTCTGAAAAAGACTTTTTTTTTTTTTTTAAATAATCTGAGTACACAAGGTAGCTGAAATGTCATTATTGATGTTTCTAATATGTTTTTGATGAAGTTTTTGTTATGCTGGTAAAAATACATTGTGCTTTCGGAAAAGTATCCGTCTTAGTGTGCCACATAAGACTGGTGTCCATTTTTACAGGAACAAAACAAAAATGGAAACTTTTCCCACAATATAATATATATTTATGAAAGTATAATTGGCTTCAGGTAACTGAAGTGAAATTTCTAAGCATGATAAAATGCTAATTTTCAAGGGATTGTTGCCCCGGGATTTTAAAATTCTGCCATAATTTACTCACCATTTACTTGTTTTAATCCTTTATGATTTTCTTTCTTCTGTTAAACACAAAAGAAGATATTTTGAAAAGTCTTGGAAAGCTGTAACCATTGACTTCCATAGTAATTGTTTTTGCTATTAGGAAGTAGGCATGGGACGATAACCGGTTTCAAGGTATACCGTGGTTTGGAAAAGTCAAGGTTTTCATAGCGCCAAAATTTTCTGCTATACCGTTCCTAAGGTATGTGTAAGATTTTTTATTTACATTTTTTTTTTTGTCATTTTTTAGGTGTAAATTGTAAAGAAATCTGTGTTTTTGAAACAAATGAAGACCACAGAAGTCAATGATTCACTTGAATTATTTAGCCTGACATGTTTACTGCTCCAAAATATTTTAAATGTTTCTCAAAATAAAATTTATTGTGTTCAAAAGTTGTTGTTTTTTAGCCAGACATTTAAAAAATATATATTTTAGAGCAGTAATCACAATACCGCCATGCTGTGAAACCGTGATATTTTTTATCCAAGGTTATCATACCGTCAGAATCTTATACCATGCCTATTTGGAAGTCAGTGGTTACAGACTTTCAGCTTTCTTCAGTATCTTCTTTTGTGTTCAACAGAAGAAATACACTCAAAAGTTTGAAAGAACTTGAAGGTGAGTAAAATTTTATTCATTTTTTTGAATAAATGAATAAATGCCTTTGTTTGAGAGGAGCCAGACTTTTTATTACATATAAGTTCAGTTACTGAAAAACCTTGTTTAGTATATGTTTTATATATGACATGTAATGTGGTGGAAAATTTTATTTATATACATTATAAATGTCTTCTTTTATTCTTCCATGGATGTACTGTTTACATTAGGCTATGTGTGACCACTTTAACATCTGATTATCACCAGACAAGATCTGGATACATACATGGTGATTTAACAAGCTATATGTTCAGGTGGTAGTTAAGACTGAAATATGGACAGTCAATCGTTAAATTTGTGCGTTGATGTAACTGTGATTCATTCTGTATGTCATTCATGACCTTGTTAGCTTAGCAAACGAGATAAAAAGAGAACACACTCTGTTTTGGTGTCTCACACTCTGCAGAAACCTGCGTCGCTGTATGACTGTCTGACCTTCTTTGCAAAGATTAAAACTTTAAAAGACACTTTGGGTAAGAATTTGTCTTCTTGACCACTAAGAGAGCCTCCTTAAAGAAAAAAGCCACTACAGTAACTATCAAGGAAAATCTCCATTGTGCTTTGAACGAAGTTAACATTCGCTTGTGCATGAAAGTGTGCATAGTGTCTTACTTAATAATTCCATCTTCAACATAAACATCAGCATACAGTGACTGATCATCATTAACCACTCGTCCACCTTTAATCAGCAGCCGCTCGCTCTGAAAAAAACAAGAGGAAAAGAAAGAAACAGCAAAAGTGTGAGTGCTTCATAAACCAGGTTAAACCTTATTTTACCAGCTATATTTCGGTGAAGTGCTCTTACAACCACCGATAAAAGAGCCTTCAGCACAGTTTCGGCTTCACTCTCTGTGAATGGGTGCGGTTCTATGAACAGAGAAGAGCAAATGTGGTGATGTGGAAAGATGTTAGGTTGCCATGGTAACCTCACATCATCCTGCTGTCAGGAAGCCACATACCATGGCTCTCTCCTTGGATCATTTAAGCCTCCTCTTCATAGCACAATCATTTCAATCTGAGCTCAAAATATACACTATTCCTAGATGTCAAGCAGATACGGATTGCAAAGATTGCTCAAGTCAAGGATTAGGATCGTTCTAATCCACTACTCATAACTGGAGGCAAAAATACAACACGTAGGGCACAGAATCCTCCAGTTTTTTTGTCCTGTGCACTGACATTTAAAGTGTCCCCTTTATTCCAAATTCCTGCTCTTGGCGACAGACCCTGTTGCGTTTCATCCGCTGCAAATGCACTCGCCATGCTTTGAAACGCGCCCCAACAATGCTGCTTTATTATTTATTCCTGCATCTATTTTAAAATTAATCGGAGCACTCGTCGCTTCATGCACGGTAGAGATGCCTGCCTGGCTTGGACACGTTGTAACGGTAACGTTCACCTTCCCTTTGGTTGATTTTTCAGTGCTCTTCTAAGCGGCCTCAGCTTTTGTTGGCTCGCTAAGAATTTAATCCCTTCTCGTTTCCCTCATGCGAGGGATTTACCGGGTGGCAGCAGCAGAAGGGTCGCCTCGTAGCCGGTGTCTTACCGTCAAATGCGGGATGTTCTTCTTCCCCTGGTAACCCGTCCCAGACATCTCTCCTATATGACTTGAGGAGACGATCAATCAGCAGTCACCCGCTTTTCTGTGCCACCAACCCACTTAACGAACCAGCGCTCCTTTAGTGCTGTACAAGCGAGCGCCTCTGCCGAGGGGTGTGTGTGCGTGTGTGTGAGTGTGTGTGGATATTATTGGACGTGTTTTGTATTGGTGTCTGTTGGAGCGCCCCCCTTACACTGAACAAAGGGAGCAAGAACCGGGCGAGAATCGGTAAAACTGCAACTGTTGTGAGTCAGGTCAACATGAATTTGTTTTTGATGTCGTTGTAAATGTATCAAATACACATTTGCATTTTTATTTAAAATAACTATTTACGTTGTGTTGGCATTCTTGATATATTACAATCCATCTTCACAAAGTTAAAACTATTTAGAAATTTAGTTAGTTGTGAATATGGGTAATTTTAGGTATAGGCTATTATGTTTGCTACTCAGTGAGCTAACGATAATTAAGACAGGCCTAATACACTGTAAAAAAAATCCAACTTACAAATTGTGAACTCAGTTTAAGTCAACTTCTTATTTTTTGAAGATATGGAGAAATCAAAATTTAAAGTCTCCTCAACTTAATTTTTTTTACTTTCATTGAACAAACAGTTCCAAACATGCAGTTAAATCATTTTTATGAGTAAATTCAACTCTGAGCCCAAAAATATGTCCACGTAACTTACAATTTTAACTTAAAATTTTAAAGCAACCGGCTGCAAAGAGATTTTGAGTTTATTAAGCTTCAGAGTTTGAAGTTGTGCCAAATTATTCTGTGATTGACTTGTTGACGCCAGTGGTATAGTGGTTAGTGTGTCGACACATGCACTCCGGTGGTTACGGTGACCCGAGTTCGATTCCCACCTCGTGGTCCTATGCCGATCCTTCCCTCTCTCTGCTTTCCTGTCAATACTCTATACTGTCCTGTACATTCAAGGTGAAAACCCAGAAAAAATAATTATTAAAAAAAAAGTATACACTCTAAAAACTGCAGGGTTGAAAACAACCCAATTTGGGTTGGTTTGGCAACCCAGCGCTGGGTCAAAAAGGGACGTACCCAGCGCTGGGTTACGTTAACCCAACAATTTGGGTTACACGTTTAACCCAGCATGCTGGGTTGTGATTTTAACCCAACTATTAGTTAAAAATTACTCTCTGCTGGGTTGAATATAACCCAAAAAGGGGTCCGAAATTTAATCTAGAAACTGGTGATTAAAATCACTAAAATAAAAACAATTCCACAGCAATAAATACTTCAGTAATGAAATTTTATTTAAGACAAAACATAAAAAATGTGTCCATGAGTTTAAGACATTTTTCCCATCTCCACCTCAGCATTAAGACAATTTCTATGACAATTTATCAATCTGTATCACAGTAACACCATGCCTAAAGTCAGTAACAATGCATCAGACTGAAGTCAGACAAATTAACTTAAAAAAAATGCATATTTGAAATATGAAAACTTTTCATAATATTTACATCATGCATAAATCAGAAATCATCAGCAAGAATCAATTGCAATATAATTGCAAAGTAGAGAAAAAAAATAGTATGCAGAAGCTATAATGAAAATGCATCTAAATGACTGAAGTCAGAAACTTAAAATAACTTGTACAATAACTTAAAATACAAATTTGTGCACAAACGTCATAGTGTATATATAAATAATCAACAGCAGTGAAGAAAAAATATGTAAAAAGTAATAATGAAAAGGCATCAAACTGACTGAACAAAACCCCCAAAAAACTAAGAGATACAAATTTAAGATTAGGAAAAAAAAAGAAAACATTTTATAACTTTCCCTTTAACAATTATGTGTAAACATAAATATATCTTGAGACATAAAGGAATCATCAGTAAGGATAATCAATTGCAATGTAAATGCAGTTTAGAAGAAAAATCAGATGTAGAAGTAATGATGAAACATGAAGATAGAAACATGGACTTTAAAAAAACAAATTTAAAATAGAAAAACATTTCATAACTTTTACTTGAACAATCATGTGCAAACATCTATAGACCCCGAGATATATAAGAGTCATCTGTAAGAAACATTAGTTGCAATGTAACTGCAGCGTAGAAGAAAATATATTTACAATAAAAGTGCATCAAACTGATTGAAGTCAAATTTACTTCCAAGAAAACATGCATTTCATAACGTGCACAAACATTTATATCCATGAGCATCAAGATGACGGGTTGAGGCTGGAAGGGCATCTGCTGTGTAAAACATATGCTGGATAAGTTGGCGGTTCATTCCATTGTGGCGACAGAAAGAAGCGTTGATGTCACAGTATTAAAAAATTACTGTTTGTCAGCAAAATTAATGCTCGCAGAACTCTGCCAGTGTCTCCTCCACAGGAAGTCCATATACCACAGTCTGTAGAAACTGCCACACCAGGGACCACTGCTTGGGGTAGTTCACACCAAAGATGTAGAATGCTTTAAAGCAAGGGTCCACTGCAGCAAGTAATGTACTTTGCTCATGTGCTATGCCATTTATTATAGCAAATGCTTGAAAGCAGTGGTTATCTCCAAGCATGAGAACATAAAGAATTTCAATGGATGCTTGAATTCAATGGACGAAGATACTCAGCCATATTGGTCCCAATCTGAAAAATAAATAAATAAAATCATTAAGAATTCAAATGTTTACAAGTTGAATATCTTTAAAAGTTAACTTTAGAACACCTAAAATACCTTTAGGAGCAATTAAGATCATAACACACCAAGCTATCAGCCAGTGTTGGCATTAGAAATCCACTTCCAGAATAACAACTTACAGATGATGCACCCCCCCATTCATAAACAAATTTTGTTTTCTTTATGAAAACACTGCAGCATCATTCTTACTGATATAGTGGACTGATATGCTGCCCCAAGTTTAAACTTCCAAAATGCAGTTTAAATTCTGCTTCAAACAATCACAAATGCGATTGTAAACAATCCCAGACGAGAAAGAAGGGTCTTATACTGTATAGCAGAACAATCTTCTTCTTTTTTTAATTAAAAAAATACAATTGAAATATTTTTCAAAGTCAAACATTCATCTTGTCTTGCTCTGAACTGAACTGTGTGTATTCTAGCTCAAGACACTTAGGGCACTGAACACTCTGACTGTATTTTACACAGAGTTTAGGGAGAGTAAGGCAAGATGAGCATTTGAAATTATTAAGTATTTAAATTGTATTTTCTTAATGAAAATAGATAAGACCCTTCTTCCTCAGCTGAGGTTGTTTGGAACCACATTTGGGATCATTTGAAGCATTTAAATTTTCTTTTGAAAGATCAAAATTAAGGCACCGTCTCAGTCCATGGAGATCGAGAAAAATGCTGAAACGTTTTCCTAAAAAAAAAAAAAAAAAAAAAAAAAAACATCCATACACACTCATTCACACACATACTGTACACAACAGGCAAGTAGTTTAATTAATTCACCTTTAGCGCATGTCTTTGGACTGTGGGGGAAACCGGAGCACCCGGAGAAAACCCACACCAACACGGGGAGAACATGCAAACTCAGAAACACCAACTGACCCAGCCGGGACTCGAACCAGAGACCTTCTTGCTTTAAGGCGACAGCACTACCCACAGCGCCCCCCTGCCACTCTAATAACAAACATCAATAAACAAATAACATTTTCATTATTAATAAAATAACTGTAAGAAAAGCATTATGCATTAAATGCATCAAGAAACTTTTAACTGAATTGTTACCCTCTGAATCAAATAATTTGAATTTAAATCAAAGACGAGGGAAGGTTCGCTCCTGTGCTAAAAATAAAAGAAAAAGCCACTGGTTGCATGAACAGCAAATTTTTAAAATTAACCAGTCAAAGACAAATTGGCATTTGTTTTTTAATCTCTCAGTTTAAAGTGTTGAAGTGGCTAATGATTACTAGGGCTGCCCTCTAATAATTGACTAACCATTAGTCAAAATTTATTAGTTGCAGAAAAAAAAAAATCCACATTGGCAAAGTCACACAGATTGTTAACAGTAGATCTATGCAGTAGTAACCACATCAGGCATGATATCCAAATGCTCCCATCGACCTCAAATAAGCTATGGCTTACCATCTGAAATATAGTAGTAACTTTACATGGCTGCTCAATCTAATGCTAATGTAGAAATATGTGCTCTAAATGTCTGTGCAGAGTGTGGAAGCTTAACAGCACCTGTGTGGTCACTTGCTCTCAAAATACTCTGCAATGTTTGGTCATTTAGATAACAATAATATACCTTTTGAAGATATGTTAAGACACTACATTTCTCTGTGTGCACTCACAATAAAAACAAAACACTGCAATCTTGTAAATAATGAAAGTAACAGGATGTGCTTTCTGCTTTCTCAGTCTCTATGAACTTGAGCACGGAACTCCAAAACTGTGTTTGTTTGCTTTATAAAATAGGCAATGTGGGCAATTAGAGACTAATTATTATGATTAAAATGGTTTATTAATAAATCTGTAATTTTTCAACTAATGCTTCAAATGAACATCACAAGTCAACCGGACAAATTTTAAGACAAGGGCATCACTGATGATTACAACGAACCCAAGTAAAATATTACTACATACCTTCAAATGTGGGGATTAACTCTTCAAGATTCCATTCTTTTAGTTTGGTTTTCACCATTCATCTGAAATAGAACAACAGATAAAAGCATTTTAGCAAAATGAACTAAAAAAAGATAATGTTAGCCAAAAGTCACTTTATCACAAAAACACCCCTGAATGATCATAATTATTCAGGAAGTCACATAAAACGGTGGTCAAACTTTTTTGCAGTCGAAGGTGATTAGGTTTGGATTTAGCCTTAGCTCAGACATTCCCATCTGCATCAAACTAACAATACATACAGGATTAAAGATCACGTTTAGGGTGTAAAATGCTCAAAGTAAATTAATAACATTTGCTATTCAATGTACAGCTAAACAAAATGTACAAGCAGAGCAGGAAATTTATTAAGTATGTTCTGACCAAAAAAGCTGAATTTAACACTTGTTACAAATTGTTCCAAAAACCAATTAACAAATATAAGTACCGTATCTAACACAGTAGATTCAACTGTATCTAACAGAGTATACAAAAGTAATATAAAAAAAATACCTTATCCTTTCCAAGCTCCTTCCGATGTCAGGCGCGCTTTCCCATCCACTGAGCAACAGGTCCGGCCGCGGGGCAGAGCATCAGGTCGGCCGCGAGGTGAAGCAACAAGTCCGGCCGCGAGTCGGAGAAACAGGTCCGGCTGTGAGTCGGAGAAACAGGTCCGGCCGTTAGGCGGAGAAACGGGTCCGGCCGTTAGGCGGAGAAACGGGTCCGGCCGTGAGTCGGAGAAACAGGTCCGGCCGTGAGTCGGAAAAACAGGTCGGCCGTTGAGGCAGAGGTAGCACATATCGTCAGAACACCGGCCGTGAGGCGAAGCTCGGCCGTCGCTTAGTCGTTAGGTTTAAAAAGGACCCTTTAAACACATCATACAGTAAACTAAACGTGTTATTTCTTATGAAAATTGTTAAATACAGACCAAATAACTTACTTCTTAGACAGAATTTCACTCGCTTCCCTCTAAAGACTGCGCAAAGAAAATGGCGGTTTCTCACGCTGATTTCTTTGCATGTCCAGAGGACGTGCGTGCTCTCTTTCACGTCCGCGTTCCCAACCCAGCACTGCTGGGTTGTTGATGACGACCGATTTTCAACCCAAATTGGGTTAAATCAACCCAATTTTGTTACCTAGCAGTCTCAACCCAGCATTTGGGTTAAAAAACCAACCCAGCGTTTTTTAGAGTGTAATTGACTTAAACCAGCCTTTTCGGTCAACTTAAAAATATAATTTGGCTCAACTTCAACCACTGAAGTTCAATAAACTCAATATTTCTTTGCTTTAAAATTGTAAGTTAACTCAACTTTTTTACAGTGTATAAGGGTACATTAACTTAAGTGATTGTGTCAGACTTTTAAAAAATTATTGCATATTGCAATGCGCAAACAGCTTGTAGGCCTTTGCAGACTGGTTTTTATGCGACGGAATTGGGACATTTTAGCTGATAAAATCAAAAGGATGTGATGTCGCTTACAAACTCTTTTGAGTCTGACACATGAAACAAGTGCTTATGCAATTCATGCTATTTTTACTGTGATGTCAAAGTGTCCTGCTAAGAAAATGAAAGTCTCACATATAGTTATATATTTGCTGTTGACAGTGTGATTTTAACTTCATCTGTTGACATGATGGAGCTGAACTGCAGGCTTTGTCCAAACATCACTAATAGGCCTATGCTTTCTGAACTGCTATTTTTTGTGTGATTGTTTCGTTATTGAGTGGAAAGGCACACAATTATTTCAATGGACATCTAAATAGGCTATATCACAGAAAAATTATGTCCGAAGCCTTTTTACTTCAAAGTAGAAATGTGGGAACTTCAAAATTAAAGTTTAGTGGTAAGTTGTTGGCTGCAGTTCAATTACTGGCCACTGGTGGGGCCATTAGCAATGGTTTCTTAATTGTAGCTCTTTTACAGGGGTACTTCACATAAAATTAAAAATTTACTCAACTTCCAGTGGTTGCAGTTATTAAGCTTCTTTTTGGTGAACACAAAATTATATATTGAAAAATTTTGGTTAATGGAAGCTATTGACTATTATCTACCGGTAACGTTGCTAAAAAATATAGGCTAGCCTATATTTTTGTTCAGAAGATACGTTTGGAAAAAGTAGAGTAAGTACGGTGACAATTTTTTCATTTTTGGGGGTCTACTAGAACTTTTAATGCTAAAAATAGCCTAGGTTACGTGACAACAATTTCATTTTTGGTGGTCTAACTTTTAATGCTAAAAATAGCCTAAGCGACCGTTAAATGATGATAAAATAAAGCTTATCAAAACATGTGGTGCTTGAACGGGGAATTCCCCATAAATTATATAAATTATGCTAGCCTACTTTACGAGGAAATAATAAATAAATGTTTCAATATTTTACAATGAAAGTGCACAAACTGCCTTTAAAATAGGCCTATAAATGCTCATAAATTTATATTAATGAGAATATAATCCCATTAACAAATATTTTCTCATTAATTTGACTATTAAATATTGCGTTTAAATATATCTGCTGTCACATTTGATAAGGTAACTTATAACCTTTTAAGATTTTTAACTAGGCTATTGCATGATTCATTCAAATGCTAGCCTAAATATTATGCAAACAAAGAAATGCATTTGATCTTTAGCATGATCATTGCCATTGTTAAGTGAAAGCCATAATATATTCTTATCAATGGTTATTAAAGCCCACCTCCCCGTTGTTTCGCTCGTAAAGAGATTCCTTTTCGGTCTGATCCGTGATTTCGACACCCGGACGCCCGTCGCCTCTCTCGCGCGGGGAGCTGATGATGGACATCCCGCTAATCTCATAGGCTTCAAAATCCCCGTCCACAATGCGCTCCCTGCTGCTGCTCCGCGAGGTCCTGCTCCTTCCCACGGCGTACTGCTCGAAATCAATAGTCTTACTGTCATACGCGCCCTCCACCGAGCTGAACATTCCGTGAGACTTCTGCCGCTGGTTGCCCGCCGTCGAGATGGGTTTAGCCAGGTATACCGGGAGTTCATCCTCCCGGTTCCACTGTCGCCTATAGTCCGACATCACTCAAGGAGGCAGATGATGATGCTCGGATACAATGAGGAAGCGAGATGTCAGCTCAGAAAACCAGGTCAGCCTTGGTTTGCCGGGGGATGTAGAGCGGAGGTCGCAGTGTGCAGACTGATAACGCGAATGAAGCTGCGATCTACTTTCCAGACACAAGGGCAGTGATATAATAACGCGCTTATTAATACTGTATAATAATATTGTATTCTCCAATATAGTTCTGTAGGATTAGTCAATGCGATTTTAATTTATTGTTTCCACCCAATTTACAGTTTTCATTTTACTTTTGATTTACAATGCAGTGACTGCCATCCTCCATCCCAAAGTGCGTGCAAGATGCGCAAAAAGACTGCAGAGAGCTGCATGAAACTATCAAGACTGGGTAAACGCAGGGTTTGGTGAGCTCTAGTGGTCCCTTAACGATTCATAACTTTTAATATCGATTTCTGCCACAGGATAAAAAGGACAGTAGTTTTTAAATGTCTGGTGTAACATTGTTAATGTCATTTTTTTACAGTAATTCCAATTTGCTATATTTTCTTTCAAGAAAAAAAAAGTTTGTTGCAATGTTTCTTGAAATTTAAGATGTTTATGCTTTATCACAATTCTGACTTATTTCTCACAAATTTGAGTTCCACCCAGATCAGTTTCAGGATGTATTCATTGACCTTTTTAGAACAAAAAAAGGAATCAGATGAAACTCACAATATAAAGTTGCAATGATTCTGGAGGGAAAAAAAGAATTGTGATGTCAGAATTCTGAGTTTAAAAGACCATTCAGACTGTTCATTCATTCATTTTCTTTTCGGCTTAGTCCCTTTATTAATCTGGGGTCGCCACAGCGGAATGAACCGCCAACTTATCCAGCATTTGTTTTACGCAGCGGATGCCCTTCCAGCTGCAACCCATCTCTGGGAAACATCCATACACACTCATACACTACGGACAATTTAGCCTACCGAATTCACCTGTACTGCATGTCTTTGTACTTGTGGCGGAAACCGGAGCACCCGGAGGAAACCCACGCGACCACGGGGAGAACATGCAAACTCCACACAGAAATGCCAACTGACCCAGCCGAGGCTCGAACCAGCGACCTTCTTGCTGTGAGGCGAATGTGCTATTCACTACGCCACCGTGGCGCCCCCATTCAGACTGTATATCTCATAATTCCAATGTCCTAAATATTTGAGTAAATGAAATTTGTTTCTACTTCTAGAAGTACTTATCTTTTTGTTTACTTTGTGTATCAATAAACATTTATTGTTTACCTGACTGCATTTTTGTTCTCTTCAGTACATTTGTGGGGAGTAAAGCAATTACTTGTTACACTTTTCTTGATGCATAATTTCTGCTGCAGCAGTTTATCTGCTACAAAAAGCAATTATCGGGATATTGAAGGTACTATTTTGTGCATTATTCACCCAAACCTGTCAACCAGGTTGCTTTCCTTTGTGAGTGCATTAGCAAAGCATGACTGCAGTCAGTAAACCAGCATTGTCCAGTACAAGCAGGCTTTGACTTAAGATTTTAAATATATTTAACATTATTTGTTTTATCCTAGCCTTTTTAAAAAAAAGAGGTTGAAGGAGAGTCTTTGCCCCAGATGGAGAAGTTCAATGATCTTGGGGTTTTGGTCACGAGTGAGGGAAAGATGGAATGCAATATTGACAGATCGGTGCAGCAGTAATGCAGTCAATGTATCGGTCTGTTTTGGTAAAGGAAGAGCTGAGTTGAAAGGCAAAGCTATCCAATTACTGGTCAATCTATGTTCCTATACTCTCACCTATGGGCCATGACTGAAAGAAGATCTCTAATACCAGTGGCTGAAATGAGGCACGTTCCTTCGCTTGTGGGGCGCACCCTCAGAGAGTGAGAAGATCTGTCACTCAGCAGGAACTCGTAGAGCCACAGCTTCTTCACATCAAGAGAAGCCAGTTGGGATGGCTCGGCATGTGTTTTGGCTGCCTCTGATGCGGCTGCTGGAAACACCCTGGGAGACAAAGTAAGTTTTCAAACTTTGTCATGACTTTTTAACAGACTATATATTCCTATATAAAAAATAAAGAAACTGCAATCAGTGGGAGCTTTAAAGCAGCAGACAACATAAAAAAAGCTTAACATAAATGTGTAACGTGTTTATACTATAGTAATTTAGTAAACGATAGTGTTATTACTGAAGTAGATGTATATAATACAGTATTTAGAACTTTTTGTTAATGAATTCTACAGCTCCCTATAGAATATAATATATAACTATATATTAGTACAGGCGCCACAATAGCGTAGTGGGTAGCACATTTGCCTTACAGCAAGAAGGTTGCTGGTTCGAGCCCTGGCTGGGTCCGTTGCCATTTTGCCAGTTTGCATGTTTTCCATGTGGTTGTGTGGGTTTCCTCCAGGTGCTCCGGTTTCCCCCACAAGTCCAAAGACATGTGGTATAGGTGAATTGGGTAAGCTAAATTGTCCGTAGTGTATGAGTGTGAATGAGTGTGCCTGGATGTTTCCCAGAGATGGGTTGCAGCTGGAAGGGCATCCGCTGCATAAAACATATGCTGGATAAGTTGGTGGTTCATTCCACTGTGGCGACCCCAAATTAATAAAGGGACCAAGCCGAAAAGAAAATGAATGAATGTTAGTACAGGGTTGTCCAAACTCAGTCTTGGAGGGCCGGTGTCCTGGAGAGTTTAGCTCCAAACACACCTGAACCAGCTAATCAAGCTCTTACTAGATATAATAGAAACTTCCTGGCAGGTGTGTTGAAGCAAGTTGGAGCTAAACTCAGCAGGACACCGGCCCTCCAGGGCATCCCTGTGTTAGTATTTGAAAACTTACAGCCAACACTGTTACGCAATTTATTTATATTACACTATAGTTGTTTTACGACAGCATCTAAAAAATATAAAAGCAGACCAGTTTTGCTTTACCACAGTATGGTTCAAAAGCACTAGCTATATTGTTTGTTAAAAGGTTGCATTTTATGTATGTGAGTATTTATTGTAACTGAAACAGCGAAATCGAGTCGCTGAGATAGATAAAAATCATTAAGCTGCTAGCTTTGGTAAGCGTGTCTTGTTTTTTCAGTTTTGATTAATAGCATAGAGTACTCAAATTATAAACACATGGAGCACTGTTTTAGAGCCAAAAAAGCATTTCTCATCACTTCATTGACATCTAGTGGCTGCCCCCATCAGGTCTGTTAACCATGACGTTCTTTCACTGGACATTTTTCATTTTATCGTCAAGAAGGACAGTATTTTTTCTTATTTGACTGTATTCTAAGCTTACCCTTATATTCTTCCACCAAAGCAAGACTGATTTCGCCACGCGAATCCAAATAAGTGCGATGACAATCCTTTTAGCAATGCAACGCACCCCTCGACTTGCAACCAATCAGATAGCAGATCTATTTGATTGACGTTTGAATTATCCAATCGACGCTCCGTTTTCTAGAGGTATGGTGGGCTTTAACAACGGCGATGGCTTAGTGGGGCTCTGGTTTCACAGGGTGGTTATGTGTGGACAGGAACGAATTCAATTCAAACTTACTACTTTTTATACTACACATTATGTTGTTTGCCCGAAGACCGTCTGTTGATTCACCTTAAAAAGTAAGTTCTATACAGCTTTCCTTAATTTTGAGAGATAAATAAATGCTTTTAATTTCAGACCAGGTATTTTAAGGTCTGTTAAAACATGCTGAATGGGAGGAACTAACTGTCACATACAACATAAATAAGTACTTTATACTATACTCATACTAAAATTTGTTTAAGATGTAATGGGTTTTACATATGCCTGTTAATACCAGAAGGAGGTTATTTATATAGGCGAACTAAAATGTGTTAGAAAGTGAGCTAGCATACTTTATCCAGATAGAGAATACAGAGAATAACATATTCTCTAACTAACGTATTGTAAATGTTATTATTGTATGGGTCAAATATTAGCATATAGTTCATATCATACAGCATATATCATTTAGTTGTCTGTATCAAATTTACAAATGATTTTATATACAAAGCAAATGCATGCGTCTAGTATTTCTTGTCGGCTTAGTCCCTTTACTGAGGTGTTTAGTGTAAAATTTTAAATTTACAAAGAAAGTAGTGTCTTTAATCGTTAAATGATTTAATGAATAATTAAATGGTTCTTTCAAATATGCCTGACAATATTTGTCTTTTGTCACTGATCTAAAAATAATACAAAAAATATAATACACAAATTATTTTTGGCTCTGTAAACACATACACACACACACACACACACACACAAGTTAATACGTTAATTAAATGTCTAATAATACATGTAAGAAACGAGAGTAAGTGATGAAAAACTCTGTTATTGTATTTGTTGTCTTTTAGGAAACATGGATCTTAATGCCAACCCACCATCATCTCCTAAGACATCCAAGGAGAAAACTGCAACCCACAAACGTCTCAACCCTCCCGTTCCAGCCACCAAATCCATTCCAGGTACAGAGACAGCCGGTCCTCCTCTCTCCAAATCTGGCAGCCAAGAACAACCATCCCAATCCAGTCTTTCTTCAACTATAGATAATAAATTAAAACACATCAGTGTTAAAACCTCAACATTTCCAGCCGAACCAACACCTGAGAAACAACCGACCCCTTCATCATCGCATATCTCTAAAACTGCTCCAACTTTGCCAGCGTCAACATCATCCAAAACACCGCAGCCAATATTATCTGCTCCCAATGAACCATCCGCACCAAGCATTACCATTTCTGCTGATCCACCCCCACCTACAGCTCCTCCTGAGAGCTTATCGTCCACCACAAAAACACCTGCATCTGACTCTGGTAAACTCCCCCGCCAGCGGAGCTTTTTGGCTGCAGCACAAAAGGTGATGATGCAGGAGAAGATAAGAAAGGCTGAGGAACAGGCCAAAGCTGAAGAATGTGGTGAGTGAAGCTTCTGCACGTTGATAAATGCATTTTTCAAAATATGAAGAACAATCTGCGTACTTCTCATTTTATTAATCAATAAAAGATTGACACACTGATTATTTGTAGCCTGAAGTGCTTCGAACATTTATGGGTTGACTACAAAAGAAGAGATTTTGAAGAAAGCTGGAAACTGGTAACCATTGACTTCCATATAGGAAAAACTAATTCTATGGAAGTCAATGGTTATTAAGCTTTCTTCAAAATATCTTCTTTTGTTTTCAAAAGAAAAAAAAGTCAAATAGGTTAAGAACAAAAAATTAAGGGGGCGTAAACGATGACAGAATTTATAGTTTTACAACTATTTACAACTAGTTCACCTAAAAATGTAAATATTCCTGTAATTTTCTCAACCTCATGTGGTTCTAAACCTGTGTGAGTTTATTCCTCTGTTGGACTAAAATGAAGGTATTTTGAAGAATGTTGGATACAGCCACTGAATGTAGGAAAAAATTATGCTATGGAAGTCAGTGGCTACCAGATTCTAACATTCTTCAAAATATCTTCTTTTGTGTTCAACAGAAAAGAAGTCAAATAGATTAAGAACAGAAAAAATGGTGAGTAAACGATGACCGGATTGGTTTTGGATGAACTATTTATTCAATACATTTTAAAATCTTAACTGATAGTTCACCCAAAGATGTAAATGTTGAAAAATGTTCAACAGAAGAAAAAAAGTCAGTTTAGAACAATAAAAGGGTAAGTAAATTATGATAGAATTGTTAAGTTTTGGGTGAACTTTTTAATACATTTGAAAATCTTGTGTTTAGTTCAGCCAAATATCTAAACCTGTAGGAGCCGTCATTGACATCCATAGTAGGAAAAAAGATACAATGGTAGTCAATGGCTTCCAGATTGCAACATTTTTCAAAATATTTTCTTTTGTATTAAATAGAAGAAACAGAAAAAGGGATGTGAAGTGAGCAAATAATGAGCGAATATTGTTTTATGGGGTGAACTATCCCTTAAAGAACAATCTGCTGACTGTTCGTTATACTATTCCCAGAGTTTTCCATTTTATTTAACTTTTTGGAAATAATTTTAGATACTATATAAAAAATAAAACATCTGCGTTGTTTTTGATAGTTTCATATTATCTTTACAGACACTCTGTACAATATGTTTTGCACTACATTAATGCATGTGAATGAGGGTCACCACTGAGACATTCTGGTGCTGGTGGCAGATGCTGGAGTGAGCTTGCTTTATTTTCACCAAGAACATAAAGACTATTTTTATCACCAACTAATGTGCTTCTGAGGACACGTCTGCATGAGGACATCTGTGCTCAAAAAATAGATTCCCCTCTCATTTCAAAATCAGAGGGATACATTTATTTACTTGTGGTCTGGTTTTGCTTTTCCAGTTTGGTTTTGGCCTAGATGGTAATTGATACGTCAACCCTCAATTTAGATTCACTTTATTGATGGCATTAATTAAGTCTTACACAAAGAATTAAACAATACAAGCCAGTTAGTAGAAATGTACACATAAACAATGCTTTGCAAATAACTTTTCAAGCATTACTTTAATAAGCATCAATCCATGATTTATTTGTTCTTCAGTAGAACATTATATTTTCTTTTAGCTAAAACTCTGGTCCTTGCTAATTCATAAAATGTAAGTTCATGGCAATAACACATACAAAATCAATAGCACTACACATTGTCAGCAGATGCAAGACAATTTGGTAATAATAAGATAACAATGTAGTAAATAATACTAATTTTCTTGCAGAGAATGATCGTTTCAGTTTATTAGACTTCAATATATTATCGAAGGCCACAAAATCTAGATATTTTTTGTATTTTTTTTGTCATTGTCTTTTGAAGTACTGGTAGCTGTTGCGTTTATTTATTTATTTTTTCAATTATCATTACACGTTTTCAGCTAAAAGTCTTGTTACAGACAGAATACAAATGTTACCAGTGATGTGAAGTAACAAATTACAAATACTCAAGTTACTGTAACTGATTAGGTTTTATAATACTTTGCTAATTACACAGTGAAATAATTAGTGTCAATTTAACACTTAAAGTGTTGACTTTAACACTACTGCAGATCATATACGGTCCCAATCTATTAAGTGTTAAAAGTACACCATGTGTAGTGTTAAATTTGCAGTGTAATATTGGCACTCTTAAGTGCTGAATAAATACACTGACAGTATAGAATGTTACACTATGTAATGTTACTATAGTTATCAAAGTTTTACACTTAGGGACATTTAACACTCTAGTGTGGTTATTACGCTACAAGTGCCATCAAGAAAGTACTCCTATCAGTGGAACATTCATTTTTACACTTTTCTGTGGTGTATGTCTAACATATCGTGATCTTTTGCACTTGTAGTTTTAAAGAAAAAATCACATCACATTGCACCTTGCAACCACACTGTCAACGTGCCGTCGTTAACATTGTATATTGTTAATTCAACATTTTTGGAGTTTTTGACATGTAACACTGCATTTTTTTACACTGTTTTTTTTACTAGTTTTAAAAATGTGTACTTTCATTTTCACTTGAAGACATTTTTAGTGCTGTATCTACTTTCACTCCACTATTTTCTGTCAGCCTGCAGTCACTGCTTTATTGTTCGTTTTCTTGTCTATGGTGATTGGCTAAAGTAGAATAATCAGTCCTGAGATTCCTGTCCAATCAAATCGCATCATACGCAACAACCTCAAGACACAAAAAAATCGTTACACACAATAACAAGGGGACTGTTTAGACTGCATGTCATTGATTTGAAGATGACGGATGCTTACTTTTTGATGACTGAAATCGCCAAATGGCCTTAAACAAAAACTAAAATTTACTACAGAATGTTACATTTTCACACACACACACACACACGTACAAATTGCATGTAACCGTTTACAGGGTAATACTCAGTACTGTTGAGTACTTTTAAAAGGGTTACTTTTTCCTCATACTTTGAGTAATATTTACATCAGATACTTTTGCAGTACACTTTGGGGTAAGTAATGGCACTTTTACTTGAGTATGATTATTGTATGATTTTTCCACCACTGTATGTTACTGAGAAGTCACCTATATATGATAAAATGGCCTGAAAGTGACTAAATTAACTGCACTATTTCAGTCAGTTTAATATCGTGTGAAAATAGTGTTTATTTCATTGCAATTCTGTTTCCCAGATGATATGGATGACGACCTGCCTTTCGAGGAGCTCCTGAAAAAAGCTAAAGCAGGAGACCCTAGAGCACAGAGTAGAGTGAGTACGAGGATGTTACTTTAGGTGATGTTGAAATAATTCATCTTTTTATTATCTGAAATTTAACGACAATGTAAACTTGATCATGTTTATGAATCGATTATGAAAAACCTGTTGCATTTAATCTGATAACATACTGTACGAGACCACCCCTACCTTGAAATAGTTTTTTTTCCCTTCATAGAGCTTGGAATTAGGCTAAACGCAACACAAAGAGGGTGTTAAATATTGGTGCGAATGCAAATAAACTGATTCATTTAATCATTCATTCATTCATTTTCCTTCAGCTTAGTCCCTTATTCATCAGGGGTCACCACAGCAAAACAAACCGCCAACTATTCCAGCATATGTTTTACGCAGTGGGTGTCCTTTCAGCCACAACCCAGTACCGGGAAACACCCATACACTCTTGCATTCACACAAACACTACATCCAATTTAGTTAATCTAATTCACCTACAGTGAAAATCTTTGGACTGTGGGGGAAACTGGAGCACCTCGAGGAAACTCATGAGAACACGGGCAGAACATGCAAACTCCTCACAGAAATGGCAACTGGCCTAGCCATGACTCAAACAAGCGACCTTCTTTCTCTGAGGCAACATTGCTAACTGCTGAGCCACTATGCTCCCTTTATTTAAATATTCTGCTGTAAATTTTGCACCTACTGTATGGATCACGGTGGCGCAGTGAGTAGCACGATCGCCTCACAGAAAGAAGGTTGCTGGTTCGAGCCTCGGCTGGGTCAGTTGTCATTTCTGTGTGTCCAAAGTCCAAAGACATGTGGTATAGGTGAATTGGGTAAGCTAAATGGTCCATAGTGTAAGTAAGTAAATAGATGTATGGATGTTTCCCAGTGATGTATCCTAGTGATGGGCTGCGTAAAACATAGGTTGACGGTTCATTCCGCTGTGGCGACCCCGGATTGATGAAGGGACTAAGCTGAAAAGAAAATGAATGAATGAATGTATTCCTGCTGAGTCACACATTCTAAAGCTTCACCTATTAGATATATTCATTATATTCAACTATATTCATTTATTCATTTGCTTGTCGACTTAGTCCGTTGATTAATCCGGGGTCACCACAGCGGAATGAACCGCCAACTTATCCAGCATTTGTTTTATGCAGCGGATGCCCTTCCAGCTGCAACCCCATTACTGGGAAACATCCATACATTCTCATTCACACACATACTGTACACTACGGACAATTTAACTTACCCAATTCACCTATACCACATGTCTTTGGGGGAAACCGGAGCACCCGGAGGAAACCCACACGAACACGGGGAGAACATGCAAACTCCACACAGAAATGTCAACTGACCCAGCTGAGGCTCGAACCAGCGACCTTCTTGATGTGAGATGACAGCACTACCTATTGCGCCACCTAGATAAACTATATTTGTAATGAAACTTTTTACACTAATAAATCAATTATAGACAGTAGAGTATGGGAATTGGTACAATGACAAACAAAATTAAGTGGATGCATGTTAGGCAAACTCAAATATGAACAAAACAAATTAAAGGCCAATATTTATTAATAATTTTAACTTATTTCCTCTTCATAAAAAAATCTCATCAACACCGGTTTATATAAACCTATTTTTAATATTAGAGTTCATAATGCAGCAACTTTTAGAGATTTTACGTTATTGTGATATTTTTAAAACCAGTTTTACATTTTGGGCGTTACGGTAGCGCAATGGGTAGCACTATTGCCTCACAGCAAGAAGGTCGCTGGTTCGAGCCTCGGTTGGGTCAGTTGGCATTTTTGTGTGGAGTTTGCATGTTCTCCAACTGTTGGCGTGGGTTTCCTCCGGGTGCTCCAGTTTCCCCCACAACTCCAAAGACATGCGGTATAGGTGGATTGTAGTCGGAAGGGCATCCGCTGCGTAAAACACATGCTAGATAAGTTGGCGGTTCATTCCGATGTGGCGACCCCAGATTAATAAAGGGACTAAGCCGAAAAAGAAAATGAATGAATGTTTTACATTTTAAGGTGAAACGAATTATGTCTATATCATTTTAGGGCTGTTTTTTCACCAAATGGCTTTAGTAAATCCTGACAGATGCTAACTTTTAGTAAATTACAGATTTTTGATAGTAGCAAATGTTATTCGATGCTATGTAAAGTTCTTTTCTAATGACTTATACACAAGTGTCTGTAATGTTATATGAATTTAAACAATCTACAGTGCATTTTGAGGTAGAGATTAAATTCTGTAGTGTTTCTTTCTCAGTAGTTGACATGTTCTTTCTAGCATGGTCATGAGTGTGTCTATTTTCAGCGTCTGGAAGACGAGCCCGGCCTCAATATAACTCATACACATTCTCACACATACACACACAGTCAGAGCAAACGTGTCTGCGTATACAGACTGCTGACATACATACTGCAAATGCATACGTTGTAACATAACTCCCAACTGTTCTTTTTACTACAGCACCATTACCTTGTGTCATTCAAATTTGCTTGGTTATGAGCAAGACATCAGTGCATATAGCATTATGGGAGAGAAAACTAAGGGATCAGCCAAATATTTGACAGCATATTTCAGTTTCTGTTAATGATTTTGCATCTGTGAAGGTGTTGGTAAAGTCACACTGCAAACATCTTGGTGTGGTTTGATAATCGGGGTTTAGTGTTTAAGCTAAGATTAGATCTGGTTACGTGATACTCAGTCTGGCTTTGAGCCTCTGGGATATTGGATCAGTTATTATTGTTAATCAAAATGACATGGGGGATGATGGGTAATGTAGTCATTTCTGTAACATGTTAAATAAAAAATAAAATGAGCTGTTTCTAACAAAAAAAAAAAAAAACATAAATAAAACAGCATTTCTCAAGCCCCATCCTCATGCTCCACACCTCTGCATTTTCTCTGTTTGCATTTTTTTACTTCAGACATTTGTTCTAATTCAACCAAAAGTGCCCTGCAAAGTGGACTCCACGTGATATTCCACCATGATTTCAGTTTGGGATATAGAGAGCATATACTGTATGTTTTATTTAAATGACATTTTAATGTGTGATATGTGAATTTATATTGCATTTATTTATGAAGGTTCTGTACATTATGTCAGATTTCACACTTGTTTATGTTAGAAGAAGACAATGCAGGCAACGGCATTATGCTAATCCACAAATAAACATTCCGATGTCAAATAAAGGTTTCTTGTGCTCAAGTAGAGAGCAATGAAAAGACATGTCAAATAGAAAACTGTTCAAGCATATATATATATATATATATTATATTATATATATATACAGTTGAAGTCAGAATTATTAGCCCCCGTTTTTTTCCCCCCAATTTCTGTTTAACAGAGTGAAGATTTTTTCAACACGTTTCTAAACATAATAGTTTTTAGAACACATTTATAATAACTGATCTATTTTATCTTTGCCATGATGACAGTAAATAATATATTTGACTAGATATTTTTCAAAACACTTCTATACAGCTTAAAGTGACATTTAAAGGCTTAACTACATTAACTAGGTTAACTAGGCAGGTTAGGGTAATTAGGCAAGTTATTGTATAACAATGGTTTGTTCTGTAGACTATTGAAAAAAATATATAGCTTAAAGGGGTTAATAATTTTGACCTTAAAATGGTTCTTAAAAAATTTAAAACTGCTTTTATTCTAAACAAAATAAAACAAATGAGACTTTTTCAGAAAGAAAAAATATTATCAGACATACTGTGAAAATTTCCTTGCTTTGCCAAACATCATTTGGAAAATATTTAAAAAAGAAAAAAACAAAGGGCGGCTAATAATTCTGACTTCAACTGTATATCAAGGTGTGTTTAAGTAAGAGAGACATGAAAAATAAGCAGATTAGCGTGGTGTGGGGACCAGGATTGAGAAATGTTGAAATAAAAGAAAAAAATATATAGATTTGGTGATTACCTGGTAGTGACCTGGCTGACATTCTCCAGCATCTCAGCTACTTTCCTCTTTCTGTCAGGACTTGTTATCATATCATCAAATTACACCTAATAAAAAAATTAATTCATGAGATGTAATTAAAAAATAAATGAGATGTTTCTAACAAAAAGCCTTAATGTAATGTAGTTACATTACAATTATTAGCCTTCCTGAATTATTAGCCCCCTTGTATATTTTTCCCCAATTTCTGTTTAACAGAGATTTTTTTCAATAAGTTTGAATAACTAATTTCCAATAACTGATTTATTTTATCTTTGCCATAATGACAGTACATAATATTTCACTAGATACTTCTCAACATACTAGTATTTAGCTTAAAGTATCATTTAAAGGCTTAATTAGGTTGATTTGGTTAATTAGGAAAAATATTGTATAACAGTGGTTTGTTCTGTAGACAATCAAAAGAAAAAAAAAAAAATTGCTTAAGGCAGGGGTTCCCAAACTCTGTCTTGGAGGGCCGGAGTCCTGCAAAGTTTAGTTCCAACCTAATCAGACACACCTGGACTAGCTAATCAAGCTCAAGAAACATCCCTGCAGCTAAAATCTGCAGGACATTGACCCTCCAGGACCGAGTTTGGGCACCCCTGGCTTAATGGGTTAATAATTTTGACCTTAAAATGGTTGTTAAAAAAATGTAAAACTGCTTTTATTCTAACCGAAATAAAACAATAAGACTTTCTCCAGAAGAAAAAATATTATGGGAAATACTGTGAATGACAAGGGCTAATAATTGTGACTTCAACTGTATATTATATAATCTGTTTGCTTTAGCTTGGTAAATTCTACATTAAAATTAGTTAATATTATGTTATTAATGTATAATCTGTGTGCTTTAGCTTGGTAAATACTACCTTAAACTGGCAGAAGAAAAAGAGGCAGAGAAAAACAACCTCACAGCTGTTGAATGGTTGATGAAGGCAGCAAAACAAGGCCGGAGGGATGCAGCCAAACTACTTCAGAAATGCTGGATTCAAAAGAAAGGTAAAGGGAAATCTGAGGATGTCTTAAATACACTTGGTTTCAATACGGTCAGTGTAATCTTAGGATTTGTTGTAATGGTAATTGATACACTGTTGGTAATAATAACAAATGGATGCCTTTTCTCGCTCTCTGCTGATAGGTATTACAGCAGAGAACGCACAGGAGGTGAGATGTCTGTCTTCAGAGAGTAAGTTTGAGCAGGCGGTGAGGAGAGCAGCCATGACCATGTATTGGAAACTCAATCCCGACAGAAAAAAGAAGGTAGCCATGTCTGAGATGCTGGAGAATGTCAGCCAGGTCAATACTGTACCAGGTAATCTATTTCTTTCTTTTAGTTTACTCCAAAGCACTACTATTGCTGAATTCCCTCAAATATCTTGACTGTAGTCCTGAGTTAGCAAATGTTTTGTCTGTTGTTGCCAGTTTAACCAAGACTCAACCTGTAAAGGCACTTTTATCTTATGGGCAGGGGAAGGGCCCGACAGCTCATTTGCATTTAAAGTAACGTATGAAAACAGCATGGTATATGAGTAATCAATCTAATATTTTGAGCTGGCATATTATTACCCCTTTACTAGCAGTATTTTTAAAATGACATTTTTAACCAAATGTTCATTCATTCATTAATTTTACTTCGGCTTCAAGGGGGTCACCATGGTGGAATGAACTGCCAACTATTCCGGCATATGTTTTATGCAGTGGATGCCCTTCCAGCCGCAACCCAGTATTGGGAAAGACCAAATGTTGAATTCTGTAATATGTGGTGTTGTACCACTGATACAAGAAAAAAATTTAGTTTCTTTAGTATTAATCACTTCCTCCCAACAGGTGAAGCTTCTGTATGTGGTGTAACGCCCAGCATTCAAACTCAGAGGAAGATCCTGGAGACAATGGTGTCCAATGAATGTAAGTGTACAAATATTTGTACACGCATGTTTTTTTCTGTTATCATCAACAGATAATAAAAAAGAGTGTAGGTGCATGCCAAATCGCATACTTGTGCACTATTCTTCGCCATTTTGTAGCATAGTAATAGTGTAGTAATAGTAGTAATAGTTTAAGTCAGCGGTGCTCAACCCTGCTCCTGGAGATCGACCTTCCTGCTGAGTTCAGCTCCTACCCTGATCAAACACACCTCAACCAATTAATTAGGACCTAAACAGTACTAGATAATTACAGGCAGGTGTGTTTGATATGGGTTGCAACTGAAATCTGCAGGACAGTCAATCTCCAGGAGCAGGGTTGGTCACCCCTGGTTTAAGTAGTGCGTTCACACTGAAAACTCAAAAAATAATAAGTGCACTTTAATTAACCGGATGATACACTCATTCAGCCGGTAAAATGAAGTGTGTAATGACGGACACTTCACGGACTCAATGACCGCAGCTTTGCTCACATAGTGGAAAGGGCAGAGCTTTCAGGCCCTCATGTTGGACAACTGTATTCATTGTGGATTGTGAAAGCAGTATTCTCCTACGAGAGTGATTGTACCACCTCCCGATGACTCATGGCAGGTATTATTTGGTAGTTTGGTCATTTATTTTACTAATTTGGCTACCGTCAAACGTCATCAGGGAAACGGGTTGAATTTCCGCTTAGTAAAATAACCATTAGTGTGCCATTTGGGACGACCCTACATACATATACTATGCTGTTGAGTAAGTACATAGTGCATAGTGTATAGTGTGTCAAATGGGACGCAGCTTGTATTTAAGCTTTTGTTCAACTTGATCCTGTTACTCTTTTGAACTTTTTTACATTTTGAAGATGACACTTGCCTGGGATACTGCGCACTGCCACTAGTGAGAGTATCAAACATGTCTGAGGCCATTTATTTTCAATGTGAACTAATTTCCTGACATTTTATCCTCCCGATTATGCTACAGCAATATATTTTAAATAGTTTTAAGGTTGGGGTTAGGGTTCATATTATGTGATCAAGATGTGATAGCTACTATTTGAATGGGAGGTAGGAAAATCTAACTAGGTAGGACAAATCAAGAACACTGGTAGCGAGCTCCAGAGAGAGCAGCATGGCACGGCATGTCTTGGGCATGTGGGGGCATCGAGCAGAGTAGAATCAGGTCAACTTCATGGTATTAATGAACTATGATGTGGTCAGGCTACTACCAATCGGAAGTTCAGAGAAAGTATTCCTATAATCCCTGTTTCTGATTACTATAGAATGACACTCAAGCTGACGTTGGTGTGAATGCACAGATACTCCTAACTCATAACAACTAATGATTTCCTTTTACAGCTAGCTCGAAATATGTGGATGTGGAAGATTTTGTGGAGATGACAAAAAAATTCACAGAAGGCATTTCCCGTACTCCCACACTGAGCCCCCCGGGTGCATATGCAAATGAAGAGGAGGAGATATTAGGTAAAAGCGATGCAGCCAGATTTGATAAGGTGAGGTGCTACATTGTAACAAATATTTTAATAATGAGGATTATTGGAGGATGTTTTACATTAGAAAAATATGTTTTTGTACTTCAAAATTGTCTGTTTTAATCCTATCTCCTGCTTGCTTTATCCTGTATAGCGATCTGTCTATTTTTTTGGAAAATCTGTATTTGAACATAATGAAACTCAAAAGGAACTCAATGCCATTTGACAGTATTTTTATTTTTGCATTAACCAGAAGTTTCAGTGTAATTTAATTGGCTACAAGCAGGTGCCAAATGACAGCTTTTGCTGAGTTCAGACTGCATGATTTAACCCCGATTTTGACTTGTCGACAGGTTTTGAGAAATTACAAATGCCTGAAATCACAGGCAAATCTGTGCTTGTTTACCAGAGCAACAGTCAAACAGTGTGAACTATCAAAAAACGTGATCTGAGAGAACTGCAGATAAGTCACCGACATCCATGAGATATCTGTCATGCTAAATATCTGGACCTGTACGCCATTCAAAATCATGCCGTGTGAAATATATTCTGGTTGAAAATAACATCGGCAATTACCTACAGCCAATGAGAGAGCAGCATCCAGGCCAGCGGGAAGGTGAGAAAGGAGTATCAGGATATAGACCACAATATCAACAAGCATGGCTTCGGTTCAGAAAAAGGCTTTGTTTTGGTCTATATGGACAAAAGAATATCGAGTGGAACTTTGGCAGAAGAACTCAAGTCTGTTTGACGTGTCATCTGAGCAATACCACATCAGGGTTGAAAAAGAAAAAAGTTGGAGACAAATTGCTAATTGCTACTAGTTTGGTTGTGAGATGTAGTTTGCTGACTAAGACAAAGTTGTCCGCGATTCTTCCTTTTGTAATGTCATGCAGTGTGAAACCCCCTGTCGCCGATCCATCTTGCACTGCAATCGCAGCAGAGACAGAATGCTACCCCAGATAGTCATGCAGTGTGAAAACATCTGTGAAGCGACTACTTTTAAAATCGTGCAGTCTGAACTCTGTTTCATTAGTGTATTTGGTAATAAACCAAATTAAATCTTAAAGAGAGTGTAATGGTTCCAAATGAGTTGCAAGACTTGAAAGTTCTGCTATTTTCAAACAGGGAAAAAACGAAATGGCTCCCGTTACTCATAAGCGCCATCGAAAGTCAAGCTGGGGGATGAGTAGCAGTGGGTTGATGCTGACCACCAGACGCAGCGATGCCATGAGGAGAGCCCTGGACATTAAAGCCCACTTTTTGGTGAAAAATAAATAAACAAAATTGATGTAGACATGATTGATTTTCACAATCACCATTAGTTTATCCAAGTTTTACTTCAAACAGATCACACAGTTTAAATGTTGTTCCTCTCCCTTTAGGGTCTGCAATACCCTCTTCATGCCATTATTGATATGAAGGAGCATTTAATTGACTGGGCGTCTCGTGCTGGCGTCCAGTGGCTGAGCACCATTATCCCGACACAACACGTCAATGCCCTTATCTTCTTCTTCATCATCTCCAATCTCACCATTGATTTGTTTGCCTTCGCCATCCCGCTCCTCATCTTCTACCTGTCCTTTATTTCCATGGCCATCTGCACCCTGAGAGTCTTCCAGAGCAGCAAAGGTTGGGAGAACTTCCGTGCCTTTACTGCTCTCCTCACACACTTTGAGCCCAGCCTGGACGTGGAGCAAGCGGAGAACAACTTTGGCTGGAACAACCTGGAGCAGTACCTCTACTTCATGATATCGGTGTTCTTTGTGATCTTCACGTTCCCAGTTGCAGATAAAGGTTGGATCCCATGTTCAGAACTGTCCACCGTGGCCATTTTCTTCACAGCTTTGAGCTACATGAGCCTGAGTCCATCTGCGGCAGCTTACGCACGAAAGGCACTCTTCATTGAGGTGGCTTCATCTCTGTGTGCCTTGACCAGCAGGTTGCCAAAGGACATGGTGACGGCCAGGATGCTGGGACAAATTTTCACAACCATCCCTCTGGGAGAATCTCTGGTGCTGGAGCTCAGTGTGCCCTGTGTGCTCTACATCTACCTTTTTTATTTGTTCTTCAGGTGAGGGGTTTCGCATACACATATTTAAGCCAATGTATTACAGCTTGGAATACTCGACAGCTAATTGATAAGTAAACTTTCAAAACTATTACAAGTCTTTCTCGCAATTTTGACAAAATCCTCACACCTCAGAATGCACAACCAAAAGAGGTTGAGTCTACAATACCATGATTAGCAGTGTGTTGTTCAGCACTGTTATGAATGCCATGACTGACCATTCAGAATGCAGAATAGTAATTCCAAACAGCTGTATTGACCTGACTCTGCAATATTGTTTTAGAACTTCCAATTCAGTTGTCTATGGGAGAAACTACTTACTCTACAAACAAGAGTGTTTATGGTTATACATGAAAATAAAAATAGTACAATTACAAAATATCAGTTTGGAACATCAAGCAGCTGTTTTTTACAGCTAAAAATCAACAGAAGTGAATGAGACTAGACGTCCCGAGCCAGTAAGACTCCAATGGTTGTGCCTCCTCGTACATGAAGAATTAGGTCAATACTAAGTGAAGTTTATTTCTAAACTAATTTTGAGAAGATCACGTGCTTATGATTTATTGCAGCTTGAGGCATTATACAATTTATGATTCACCAATCTGACGATTGACGTTTTAAAGAATCCCCCCTTCCATCCCCTGCTCTTCCTCCTTTCCTAGATGGGTGGCACGGTGGCCCAGGGGTTAGCACTTGCCTCACAGCAAGAACGTCACTGGTTTTATTCTTTACCAAGCCAGCCGACACTCTCCCCGTGCTCATGTGGGTTTCCTCCGGGTTCCCCAGTTTCCTCCCACCATCCAAAAACATGCAACTTAAGTTAATTGACTAATTCAAATCGGCACCATGGACATGCTCCTAGGAAGTAGTTATCACTATCTGTTCATTAGCTATTACAGCAAGGGAGTTTTTAAGATCTACCTGAGCTCAAACTCCCCTACTCGCCTTGCAAACGGGAGGGAGCCCCAGGCTCGAGGATCTTATGAGCTCAGGGCTTTCTTCCAGGACAGCATGCCAAACAAGTTTTATAATCAAGCATCAGCAAACTCTCTTGAAAACTGATGTAGATTAATACTTAAATACATTATTAATATGCATTAGCACATTTTGCTACTAGCATCTTTGTAGTATGCATTACCATGTTGCTAACATGAATTAACATATTTTGATCATAAATTAGCAAGTAGCAAGAATTAACATGCAGCTATCAGTTTTACAACACATATTTGTATGTTTCTTGCATGAATTAGCATTTTGATAGATTATAATGTGGGTAGCATATTAAATATTTATGTATTTTTCATGTTGCTATCATGCCATGGGTTAGTTGCCCTCATGTTTTAGGCTGATTGCTAGGCTTTACTAGTTATAGTCATATATACTAGATAGAGGCGTTAAGGCCTTGAATTGGGTGGTTAAACTGTTTTACTGATTTACTGTTTAAAAGTTTTGACCCCCTCAAAGAAAGTCAATGGGATTTTCCATAACTTCAGCCATTTTAAGAAAGATCAGTGTCTCAATCAGTCTGATCAGTTATAAAAAAATATTTATAGAATAAAACTTATAAGTGTTGATCAGCCAAGGTTTGAGGAGATCCATTTAGAAATTTGGTCTTGGTAAAAAGAACAAGCTTAAGATTTGTGCCTCTTATGTATTTCAGTATTATATATTTTGATACTGATGTTTAAGGCAAGGCAAGGCATATCATGATCAAAACTGACTGTAATTCTTTTTTTTGCTGTTCATAGCATGGCACGCATGAGAGGCTTCAGAGGCACATACTGTTTCCTGGTGCCATACCTTGTCTGCTTTGTGTGGTGCGAGTTCTCCGTGGTTCTGCTTCGGAACTCCACCACCGTCGGCCTGATCCGCACTTGTGTCGCCTACTTCCTCTTCCTGTTCGCCCTACCAGTCTTAATCATGGGTCTGATAGCATTGTTGCTGATTCAGCTGGTTAAGTGGTTCCTGGAGTTAGAGTTAACCAAGATGCTGGTGACCCTGGCAGTGTGCGCCGTCCCCGTGACACTGCGGCTCTGGACTCGATTCAGCCTCTCCATTCTGAAAGTCTTCCGCTCCATCACCCACCGAGGCCCAGTCAAACTCATCCTCCTGTGCATCACTACAGTGATTTTACTCTGCGGTGTCTATGTTTATAACGCTGAAGGCCTAAAGGTTTATAACTCCACACTCACCTGGGAGGAATATGGCACACTGTGCGGCCCCCAAGCCTGGAAAGAACGAGGAATGGCTCAGACGCAGCTCTCCTGCAGCCACCTGGAAGGCCATCGCATCACCTGGACAGGAATATTCCGCCATGTTCGTGTAGCGGAGAAGGAAAACGGAGCTCAGTCTGTTATAAACATGCTACCGGTGTTCATGGGCGACTGGTTGCGGTGTCTCTATGGTGAGGTCTATCCAAAATGTGAACCACAAAACAATACATTTCCCATTGTTAATGTCACTCAAGTCACCACAGGACCTGTCAACACAACAATACTGATCCTAAGGCAGGAAGAGGAAGAGTTATGTCGGATAAAAGCTTATGCTAAACACCAATGCCACGTTAAACGTTTCGACAGTTACCGTTTTGAGGTGACGGTCGGCATGCCGGTGGATGAGATCACGAGAGTGGACAATCCGGCAGGTGACATCCTCCTAATGGCAAGTCATGAGTTCAGACAAGTGCTGCTGAATCTCAACCCAGGCAGTATGGTGGAGTTCAGCACAAAACTGGAGGGAAAGTTGGGTAGCAAACTACCTGCGTTTGAATTGAAAGCCATACACTGTCTGGACTGCAGCTCGAATCTGGTTCCTGAGGGACGGCAGGTCAAGATTGAGCGCAACTGGAGGAAAAGCATGCTTAAAGCCATTAAGTTCGCATTTGACTTCTTCTTTGCTCCTTTCCTTTGTGCTAGGATCAATGTGTAAAGAAGATGTACAATCACAGTGGCTGCATATGAAATTGCATACTTCCACACTATATAGTATGTTAAATTCAGCATGCGAGCAGAGTAATATGTCCGAATTCACTGACTTGGAAAAACAGTATGTGAGAAGTACCTGGATGACGTACTACTTCCGGCGAGATTCTGAAGTGCGTATCCCATGGACGCTACGCTATCCCATAATGCTTCGCAAGAGAATTTATGAATAGGTTAAGTGACACAACTGACGGGGGTAGGTCAAGCGATCATGACAAAATTGCGGATGCAGTATGTCCGAGTTCCATTCATACTACCTACATTCATACTGTAGAGAACATACTTTCTAATGGTGGAGTTGTAGATTCAATTTCAAATGCAGACCCTACTGAGTAGTAGGCGATTTCGGACGCAGCCAATGAAAGTGTTCAGAGTTCCTCCTATTCAAAGTGAGATTAAAGGAATAGTTCATCCAAAAATGAAAATTCTGTCATCAGTTCCCCCCAATTTGTTCCTAACTAATTTGAGTTAAATTTTTTGTTATAATATTTTGAAGATTTTGGTTGAGCATTATCCTTAATCATAAAGTTATTATTACAACTCAGTTTGCACATTTAGTAGGCAATATTTAGTTTTTATGATTACTTTCTCAATATAAATGTGACATTTGTAAGCTAATAAAGATTATTTACTGTTATTGTTGAGGCATTGGAAAAATTTATTTTATGTTTGGAAATTTTTTATATAAGTTTGATGATATCCCTTTTCTGAAATGCTTGATTGGTTACTGATGCAAACATTAATATTATATGAATCATTAGTTACAATACAAGGCAAAGATTTTGAATAATTAAATAAAGGCTGCTTCAAGTAGCATAATAGACTTAAGAGATCTTAATTAAGTAAAAATAAATTATATTGTGAAATATTATTACAATTAAAAGGAAACTGTATCCTATCTTTATTTAAAATGTAATTTACTGCTGTGATGGATAAGCTGAATTCTCAGCAGTGATTTTCTCAAATGATGCTTCAGGAGTCATTGTTCATTCATTCATTCATTTTCTTTTTGGCTTAGTCCCTTTGTTAATCTGGGGTTGCCACAGCGGAACGAACCGCCAACTTATCCAGCATTTGTTTTACGCAGCGGATGCCCTTCCAGCTGCAACCCATCTCTGGGAAACATCCATACATTCTCATTCACACACATGCACTACGGACAATTTAGCCTACCCAATTCACCTATACCACATGTCTCCGGAGCACCCGGCGGAAACCCACGCGAACACAGGGAGAACATGCAAACTCCACACAGAAAGGCCAACTGACCCAGCCGAGGCTTGAACCAGTGACTTTCTTGCTGGCGGTTGTGCTACTCACTACGCCACCACGACACCCAGGAATCATTGTAATATGCTTATTGTACAAGTTTCTGTTTTATGGCATACGTTTTATTATTGTACAAATGTTATTAGTATATTCAAGTTCTATTCTAATGTACACCATCAAATATTCTGCAATTATATTACTTAATAAGTCATTAATGTGAACCGCTTGTTAATGTAAGAGCTCACCTAAAATATGTTCATATAGCTTTCTCTGCTTTTAAAAGGAAGCATAATAGTATCCAACTGCAGCAAGACGTGGAGCAAGACATCTATAATTTTATGGAAAGTGTGAAAAACGTATGTTATGTGTGAACAGGTTTCTCTATGTTTTTGTCTTGTACGCATAAACTTTGATTGACATTTCTTGGTGAGTCATATCTCAACCTTGCTCCATGCTTTATATCATAAACCACTAGTTCTGGGAAAAAGAAGGTGCATGGTGTCTGACCTTTTTCTTTTTCTCCCTCACAAAGCTTTAGAAATTCAGTTAGATTTATCATTATTTATCATTATGATCCAAATGAAATGGATCTTTATTTACATTTGTTGGGTTTTTGTTTCTGATTTTATTTTTGCCATGAATATGAATGCATGAAATATTTCTGTTCAGTATTTAGAATATTCATCCAATGAATTGTTTCTGTAAACACCTGCCTCATATATTGCTTGGTTACTTTAAATTAATTTTAATGTGCACAAAACTACGTCACACTCTGATGATGTCAATGTCTGTTTCGAGGAAAAACGAGGAAAAATCTTCACACAGATGTTTTCCTTAAAGGTCTAATGACCAGATGTTTACAACATTTTTTTGTGATTACTTTTTCTTTTTGCTGGAAATGTAAAATGAATTAAAGTGCCTT
This sequence comes from Danio albolineatus, assembly GCA_903798035.1. Taxonomy (NCBI): domain Eukaryota; kingdom Metazoa; phylum Chordata; class Actinopteri; order Cypriniformes; family Danionidae; genus Danio; species Danio albolineatus. The sequence goes on from CAIGQQ010034688.1 coordinate 314,038, forward strand.
TAAAATTCTCATTGCCGCAGTCATGTGTCATTAGTTTACTGTAAGCGGGTCAGTTCATATGTGTGTGTGTGTGTGTGTGTGTGTGTGTGTGTGTAATATACAGACACAGAAAGAAAAAGCACTTTAACAAAAATAAAACCCTATAATCTGAGCGGGCACACAGAGATCATATCAATTTAATCACATTCCTCCATTTGCCTCTTTTATTTTTCCATTAAGTGTCAATAGAATATGTTTAGGCATCATAGATATACACATTAGTAACACTGGATAATGATAAACATGCGTTTCTGTGTGTATGCTTGCATGTATAGACCTATTTGTGTGTGTCTGTGTGCATGTGTGTGTGAAAGAAAGTGTGTGCCCTGAAAAACTCAAGCTATTATTCCCTGGTTGCATTGTGAATGTGAGTGTGTGTGTGTGTGTTTCACTGCATGTCTGAGAGAAAAGCATGAGAGAATGCATAATGGCAGAAGGACTATCGCCATGGTAACAGAGAACGAAAGATTAAGAAAGAGAAAAACAGCAGTCGTCTGAGGGTAGAAAAATGATGTGAATGAACTACCAATGTAAAAAAAGAAAAGAGTAGCTGGAGACTGATTGTACGAGGCACAGCCTCAGTATATGTAGAGCAAAGAGTACTTGAAAAAATGGGACAGGAAAACACGTGAACATCAGAAAACACAGAAGAGGGACCAAGTCAAGGGAGATGAGAAAGCAAGCAAGCAAGCAAGCTCACTCGTCAGTTGGAGAGCACCCCGATAACATTAACACTTTAAAAATGGATTCATTAAAAGCATGAGTTGAACAGTTACATTCATTCAGCCTTTTTCATATATTAAAAACAATCACTGACCCCCGTGTCAAAGTCTACACAGACAACCCGACAATTCATCACCACATCGACACCAAACAAACAGTCACCCAAAAAGGTGAATGGCACCTTAAACGAAAGATAACTCGCCGTGTTCTTTCTACAGTGGATACAGAGTTACATGTACACCTGCGTGGTCACTACATGTACACAGTGTGCAGAGATTCACATTAGGAAATGTTCACCATCTTATACTGACTGATGCATTATGGATCGTTCCAGATTCAATTCAAGTTAAGCTATTTGGCCATCAGCACGAAACATAGTTTCAACACATCATCAATGTGTCAATGCGCTTACAATGGAAGTGCAGAAAGAAGGGCAAGTGCTGAAAAAGTACAGCTCCAAACATCAACGTTATAAATGCACTGTAAAAAATGCTCCACACAATTCCTTCATGTTGTCCCAACACAAATCAATTAAGTTAACTCAATTGTTATTATAAATTTAAGTGGACTGAATGTAAAACAATTAAGTTGTCCCCCCCAAAAAACCTGTTAAGAACGGTTTTGGTTCAACTCATATTACATAAAAGTACATTTTTGTGTGTTAACATTATCTGATTCTATTTATCTGCTTATCTATTTAAAGCCCCCAAATTTGGTAACTTGGGCTAGGATATTAACAGTTACTGAAATTATGAAGATAATGCATAAACTGAAGACGAGTGTCCCAACAATTTAGAAAAAATTCTAGCTGAACAATCACACACATTTGGAAAGATTGAGTTAATAAAAGGCTGTAATTGTTCTGCAGGGATTTCAGCATACAGACGTCCTAAAGAAAACTTAAAATAAGACAAACATTACTGTAAATTATCTTAGATATAGCATAAAGAATATTTCTTTTTGAATTCAACTGTTTATGAAGTTATGTGAAGTTATCTTAAAACTTTTTACAGTCCTAATCATTCCAAATCCACAAAATTCATTACATATAAACTGTGAATAAATAATTGCTTAAATCCAATCCAATAAATCAATTGGGAAAGAAGAAAAAAAACTTCAAACATAAAACTGAACAAATAGGTTGAGAACTGCTCTTGTAGAAGCAAAAGTTTATCTGCAAAAATACCTCACAGACGTCCATTGCAAGCACATTTCCAGCAATCTGAGGAAAGTGTCAAAATTATTGTGTTTGGTAAAAATACAAAATTTCGTCATAATTTACTCAACCTGTCATGGTAACACTAACACATATGGTATTCTTAATATAAAGAAAAGTAAATAAAACAACCAGCTCGTGCTCATCCATAAAATGGTAGTGAAAAGTGGCAAGCAATAAGCCCACGAAAGTTTCAAGAAATTGTCCCATGCAACACAAAACAAATTCATCTATTTTCCTTCGGCTTAACCCCTTTATTCATGAGGGGTTGCCACAGCGGAATCAACCGCCGATGTATTATTTAATTAAAATCATTTAAATCATCCAATTAAAAGTGCATTTAAAAAAAATAAAAATTAAACAAACAAAATCAAGGCATGACATAACATGCCATGTTTATAAATTCCAAATGTCCAATCTCAGGACGGTTGACACATTAAAGTCAGAATTAGGGTAAAAGAATTATATTTTGCATTTCAGTTTTTGTTCATCCTGATTTTTGTATCAACATGCAATTGTGCGCAAAGGCCAGTCTTTGTTCATCATATACTGTCCACTAGGGCTGGGCGATCTGGCAAAAAATGCAATCTCAATAATTATTTTCCATATTGAACAATAACAATATATTTTTCGATACATAGTTGTTAATGCTTCCAGATTCAAAAGAGTACCCCAACAATGACAGAAGCCACAAAAATTAGAGGGTCCATTAAACGGCATAACATTTTTGCACGATACATTTTCGGTGGCCGAAAATTCGGTACATCTCTAAGATCAACACATGTTGTGAAGTTTATTTCTAAACTAATTTCGAGAGGAGCATGTGTTTATGATTGATCACAGCTGGTCCCACATTAGCTAACACATGATTTACCAATCAGATGATTCCTAACTCACTATAAATTACCAGAGTTTCTTACTTCAGTTACCTTGAAGAATCCCCCTTCTACCCCAAGTCCTCCACCTTTCCTTTATAGAATGGCATGGTGGCCCAGTGGTTAGCACTGTTGCCTTCCAGCAAGAGCGTCACTGGTTCAAATCCTTAACAGGCCAGTTAACGTTTCTGTGCGGAGTTTACATATTCTCCCAATGTTCGCTTGGGTTTGCCCAGGGTTCTCCGTTTTCTTCCCACAGTTTAAAAACATGCATCATAAGTGAATTGATCAATCTAAATTAGCACTACAGTAGAGCTCTTAACCAGCATTACATCTCTACTGTATATAGCAATTAATAATCTGTCATCAGCCCTAAATAAGGGGGGAGTTCTCAAGACCTACCTGAGCTCAAACTCCCCTCTCACCCTGCAAATGGGCGGGAGCCCCGGGCTCGAGGATCTAATGAGCTCAGGGCTCCATCCCGGGACAGAATGCCAAAATCGCTTCATAATCAATCATCACCTAAGTGTGAACTCTTGAATAGATTCCAATTGCTGAACATTTCTGCTGTGTGATTGGCTCTTGTAAAATTGAGTCAATAGAATAAAAGGGTCTAGAGCTTATCATTGTTATAATGATATTTATAATCATATTTTTTTTCCCGAGGGCCCAGCCCAAAACACCATACATGACAAATGTACAGGAACATTCTATGATATTATTTGCATTTTTTAAACTGCTGGTCAATATTCACCACCATATTATTGTGTACAAACACAAGCAGGACATTTTGTATTACGAAAAAAAGCATTATTAAAACATATGACTAGGTTGAGTAAATAATGATTCAATTTTAATTTTAGTGTGAACAGTCCCTGTAATTTCTTTTAATGCCAGAATATTCATTTTAATAAACTGACCAATCTTCCTGTTTGTCAACATTTTCATCTATTATTTCCACTCAATTTTTGAAAATTTCCATTCTGAGTTAGCTACAATCATTAATAAAAAGGCAGTGCTTCGCTGTGAGAGTCCAGAACTCTGGACTAGATCAGAGTTTGACCCTAATGCATGAGCACAGCGTTGCAGGAGGCCCTTATCAAAGCATATCAGCAGTGCGATGGATTAATATTCCCTTTTTTTTTTAGACTGACCAATACCTTTCTTACCATACAGGTGTGAATGTAACCCATCGTGAGGTGTAACCTGGTTAAGACAGTGTTCAGATGAAGAAGTGGATCAATCCTTCAGGTTTCGCATACATTTGAGACAAGTACTGGAATTTATTCCTCCTCCGAGTGCGAGATATAGTGATTCGGTCGTATAGGCATCCACAAATGGTCGATTCGATGTGAAGCGAAATGAGTGCTCGTAAAGCAGATGCATTGTGGGATAGGATTTTTCGGGAAGCACGTGATAGGAAGACTGCTCAGAGCACTCTTGTTATCATGACGCAGAGGAGTCTCTTTCCTGGTCCAAAAGCCCAAATCTGACACCAATCACAGATCGGCGCAGGCAATCAGGGATTGGCCATCATCATCCATCCACACATCAAAGGAGTCCAGGATTGGCTGATCATGATGTCAGTCATAAATTCCACGTACCACAGCTCATTGGCAACATTCTTGGCGGTGTAATTAACCAAAGTGTTATCAGATCAAGTCGTTAGCTATACATTACTGCTCTTCTGGAATGGCAAACTCCATCTGTCTACTTTTGAGAAGTCTGCACTTCCGCAGGACCAAAAATGTGTGTGTTTTTAAGGATAAATCTCATATGATTTGAATGCATGTGTGGCCCTGTGAAGAGCATTTCCGCGGCCCCTTTTATGTCTCTTCACACTGGTTTTCTGGTTTGACCCTGTCCTGAAAGATATAGAGGTTGTTGGTGGCGGCGATGGCGATGATGTTTTCAGCCGGGTGCCAGGCCATGTGCAGAATCTTTTTGGTGAAGTCCAGACTGTCCACACCCACGTCCCCTCGTCGCCGGCGGCCCCCGGTGTAAACGCGGCGAGTTCGCAGCACGGCCCGTGGTTTACTGCTCTCGCGCCAGGCCTCCAGGGTCACACCACGACCCGTCTCGCGATCAAACATCCGGAAAAAACTATTATACGCTCCTGTCATGATCACACTTGGAGGGGGTGCATTGAGAGATAGCAAAGCATGAAGGGTAAATAAACAAAACGGGTATGTGGAGTGAATTATAAAGAAGATATCCGATGAGGAAAAGATCATAATGCAGAAATGAAAGAGCAAAGAAGGAAGAGAAAGGGGGTTTAAGTACAATACAGGAATAATGCTTATATTGCGTAAAACATGACCAGTTAAAATGATTACCTGTCAGTGCTGTTCCAGACACACTCAAACTTGTCGAAGATGCAGTCGTTTTCATACAAAGAGCAAAGCCTGCTTCTTAGATACTCATGAACCTGGAATAGAAGAAAATATAATTGCATTTCATTTTTCTTGATTTTTAGGAGTAAAGTTGTTTAATTAGCTTATAGCAAGTCAGTTCCTTGGCATTTATACAATTATTTGCAACCCAGGCTCATTAGAAATACAGCCTCAGCCTACATTTTTGCAAAACCTTAAATGCAGTGCTCCGGGTACATTTTGTTCCACTTTTCAGATGGCAAATCCACTAGAGGGTGCTGTCAACATTTTTGCAAATCTTAAAGGTGCTGTATGTAAGTTTTTGACTCTTCTAAACCATAAAACTATTATAATATGTTTGCAGATATTTAAGAAACATGTCAAGTGAACATTCTTGTTTATCTGAAAAACAATGCTGAAAATGTGTTTTCACTGCCGGAACGGCAGTCTTTGGTAATGTTCTTTTAACCTTCCCAATGCCGGTTTAGCCATTTATATTTCAGCATTTTGGATTGCCTTAGTGGAAAACCGCTTATTTCATTTATTCATTCATTCAGAAAGGCTCTGAATGTATGCGTCCGTGAGCGAAATGCGACCTTTGGTGGACAGAATCATATAAACTCCGACATGAGTTCCACATGAGGTTATTAATTAGCAAATAATATAAATATTACGAACGTAAACATTAGGTGAGCAGGTCACACTGTAACCGCGTGTCCTAACAACACGCTTCATGACGAGATGAGCAGTGATAAGCAATTTGGCTGTTTGCACCAAACGAAACACGACAAAAATACAGCCATTCAGAAGCACAGAATATGCACTCACTCATGAAACGGTAAGATTTATAATCTATTTAATACCTATTAACCCTCTTTAACATTATTAAATGTAGAGGGGTTGGTTAAGACAAAAACTCCTTTTAATATGGAGAATATTCCTTCTAATGGGTGCTGTTGCTTTTATTTAGAACACGGTTTAAATCACACGCTCCTGTCCTCAATCTGGCAACCCGTGCTTGCGTTTGTTTTGATCCAGGAGTGCAATACCAAGTTCAACCACTGGGTGTCAAACTTGCATACTGCACCTTTAAATACGTAACCTGGGGTACATTTTGTTATACATTTCTGATACATGTAATTATTTTACATGGCGATGTGAAGCTTGTCCTACAGATCACTTAGACCAGCTAACAAGTGAGTAAGTAGGTAAGGCCATGATGGGTGAGGGCCGGTGGAGGGAATTTAACAAGGACATCAGTGTTACACCCCTACTCTTTACGAGAAGTGCAATGGGATTTTGAATGACCACAGAGAGTCAGGACCTCGGTTTAACACCTCATCCAAAAGATGGCGCCCACTGACAGTATCATGTCCCCTTCACATTACTGGGGCATTAGGACTCCACAGGTTGAACACCCCCTGCTGGCCTCACTAACAGCACTTCCAACAGAAACCTAGTTTTCCCATGTGGTCTCCCATCCAGGTACTGACCAGGCTCAGCCCAGTTTAGCTTGAAACTGACCGAAACCCATAACATATACACTAAACTAAACCCTACCACTAAATTAACTAATAGTGTGTTCAAAAGCAAAAGACAAAAGTGCACTGGTTGAGGAACAGTGCTTCACTACACTTGAACCCGAGTGTTCAGCACAGATATAACACCGTACAAAGTAAGGCTGGGAATCTTTAGGGACTTCTCGATCCAATCCGATTCCGCATCTATGGTTTCACTTTGAACAGTATCCTTAAGCCAAATCAGAAGCGCTGTTTCTCACCTGTAATTATCAATCTGTCCAAATTAAGGGAATTCGGCAGCATACGTATATGCACCTTTCAATGCTTATTATTTTTCGGTTTTGAGCTCATGCCCATGCAGGCCCACATTATTATGGTCAAATTTCAAATACAGAAATGATTTTGAACTATTAGAGAAAGAATCACGACGCATTCATTTTTATCCCACCCCTAGTACAAAGTGAGCTACTGGGCTGACCATGCTGGAAAAGTTGTCCATATGAAGAGATAGACAGGTAGACATAATGTAGACCAACGTATTTGATTACCAATCACAGACACGTTGTTATGCTAAGAGCTGCACTAAATAATCCTTTATTCATCAATAATAATATCTCTTTAAATATCATTAGTGTGAAAAGGAACAAAGGTTGGCAAGGAGTTGTCATACTGCCCCAATGCATTCATTTTACCTAGAAACAGTTTCACAAAATCTAAGCTAACAACATATTTCAATTGAGCCTGTGTTGATTATTTAATGGACAAAAAAAGAAGGCCTATTATGTTGCTAGCGGACTACCCACACTTTTATCATTGTATGCCCTGACCTTCATGTTACCCACCTGGTATGTCTCCACTGGGCCCTTTTCCATGTGGAGGTCCCAGACTTTGACAGTCAGATAGTCTCTGGTGAGCAAATATCGTCCACTATGGCTGAACTTGACATCAGAAACCGATGATATGATCTCAGAGAAAAAGGAACGATTGCCTGGGTCCTCTGGCTCCTCAAAGACTAAGTTGGAGAAAAGACAGAGATTCAGACTTGACGTAATGAGACTGGGGCAGCTTTTTCAGCATGATGAGTCTCTGTACTGTTTAGTGTCATTTATACAGCGCAGTCTGTCAATCATCATCTATTTTGTGCCAGTCAGAGTATGAATGAAAGTACTGAAACATCTTTAACAATGCTGCCTGCTTGTCTTTTGCTGCAGCTATACTGTGGGTGTAAATCTCACTACAGTACATCTGCTACAGTGTTAATTCCCCCAGCTGCTAGCACAGCTATTCGTAATTGTTTTCAGTCAGTTTCCCGCTGTCTTTTTAACTAAGCTACTTCCAGCAGGTAGTAATAAATTCCTCAAAATGGCATCCAATCTTCAAGTTTCATTCACACGTCACACAGTAAGAGGCAAATTCTTCTATTAATTAAATGATGAACTTTATGCTGACTGTAAAAATGTGCAAAGCAAACTCAAACTAAATATTATCACTATTAATGTTGAAAACAACTGCTTAATGTTTTTGTAAAATCTTTTTTTAAAGATCCAGATAACCTAGAGGAGAAAAAAACATTTATTTGAAACTGAGAAACTACATGCAGCTATTAAAACAATTAAGACCATAAAATTTCTCAGAATTTTCATTATTTAGTCATGTGTAAGAGTGAAATGTAATTTTAGTTTAGTCCTGTAAACTACTGATAACATTTCTACCAAATTTAAAATAACAATGTGATCATTTAGAGCATTTGTTTGCATAAAATAACAAAAAAAATACTATAATTTCATACTTTTATATTTACTTTTGGACTACACCAATTTGTTTAACTTCAGAAGAGTTAAGAAATCTGTATTTAATGAAATAACCCTTATTTTCAGCCACAATAAATGAAAAGATTTGTTAATCTGACATTTTTTTTATTTTAAATCTTCACATGGGGCGCCACGGTGGCGTAGTGGTTAGCACGTTCACAGCAAGAAGGTCGCTGGTTCGAGCCCCAGCTGGGTCAGTTGGCATTTCTGTGTGGAGTTTGCATGTTCTCCCCGTGGTTGCGTGGGTTTCCTCCGGGTGCTCCGGTTTCCCCCACAAGTCCAAAGACATGTGGTACAGGTGAATTGGGTAGGATAAACTGTCCGTAGTGTATGAGTGTGAATGTGTGTATGGATGTTTCCCAGGGATGGGTTGTGGCTGGAAGGGCATCCGCTGCGTAAAAATATGCTGGATGGGTTGGCGGTTGATTCCGCTGTGGCGACCCCGGATTAATAAAGGGACTAAGCCGAAAAGAAAATGAATCTTCACATGCTCTAAATGACAGATTTTTAAAGAACTGTTATCAGAATTTTTTTTTTTTGAATAAAACAAATATTAACCCTTATGTGCTGTTCGGGATGTCTTCACAGCCTCTAGGGTGACTTTGAGTCTTAATTTGGCCACAACCTTTTTTGTGCTTCAGCAAATGGAATGATTTTTGGTGAAAAATCTTATTTTGACACATATATTGGAAAAATGCTTATAAAATATTTTAAAAAATCAACAATTCACTCAGGGGAAAAGTTACTACCCTTTAGTTGTGTTCGTGTCTGCTTTTGCCCCATTTACTTTCATTATAATGACGTTTTTTGATAGCAAATCTATGATACCATATAATCATCCATTCCTGATTGTTGCTAGTTTTCCCTATTAGGAAGAGGTAAAATTTCAAAATTTTACTGCTGATCATCAGTTGCATTGAAAAAAAAAGCTTAGGATCTGGATAAAAAATTATATGGTTATATGAAGCATAGAGTGTGTGTGGGGGCATGTACAAGTGTGTGAGAGAAACCTTTGCGAATTTACCTTGATGTATGTTTAAGAAAATAAAAATAAGCAGCTTAGCTCAAGTGTATTTATGCACAGAGAGTGTAATCTGCTGTTTTACTCAATAGAACCCCATATAAAAGACAGAAACGTTTTTGCACAGGCCTATCTAAGGGGTTAATGCTGCCAACTCATGATCCGATTCCCAATAGGAAAAACACCAACAGTCAAGAATGCATTACTATTTGGTGTCGCAATCAAAAAATGTGGTTATAACGGAAGTCAATGAGGCATAAACAGCCACAGACATAATAAAATAGTAAATTTGAACAGTACACAACGGTTAAGAATTCATTAAAAAACAAATCCAAACTCTAAATTTTCAAGTGGTCTCTTAATTGTTTTCCATAGCCATGTGTCTATACTGTCACTCTTGATCAATGCATGAGGCACGTTCTTACTTTTGGAGTGTCTGTCGCAGAGCGCCGACTCTCTCATGTCACAGAGGCGTAGTGTGCCTTTACTGCTACTGTACACAAACAGATGGCAGTGCTGTGGGTGGAACTCTGCAGCTGTTATCACCTCCGTCAGGTCCTCCATATTGGCTGGCTTAATGTCCACAATGTCTGAGAAGGAGTCAAGGAGCGTCTCGGATTTACAGACCTTAAGCTACTCTTAGCTTTGAGACTGAGACTAATTCTTACAGGAACTCTCCTGAATGCAGAAGTCAAGATCTGAATTATTTATGATGAATAAATAAATGTATAAAATTTGATCTGTTCCTCAGACAAATATTTTATCACTTCAAAAACATATTGAATGAATCAGTCATACTAACCACTTTATTTAAGTTTTAAAAGCCATTAAAGCTTGTGATTTATGATATTTTGTCAGCTGTTTTGGTACCCAACAATGATTAATAATGCAAAAATTGTTTGTGTTATTGTTATCTATCCCAAAAAAATAAAAAAAATTATGTCTGATAAATTATGGATTATTGCACACACAGTAGACAGTCTTTAGAAAAGTTTACACAAGAAAAACAACAAAATAACTTCATTAGTTTTCCACTTTGAAAAAAAAAATATTAAGAATAGCAATATGTAAACAATTATGACAAAAGAAAGACCTAGGTGCTTCCTTGCAGGTTCCTTGTTTTTCATTAAGGTTTTTCTTTTAGCTTAGCTTAGCTTAGCATAATTTATTAAATTGGATTAGACAATTACCATCTCACTCCAAAAAAATCAAATAAAGAGTTCTGATCATTTTTATGTACCATTGCTGGGGCATGCACAATGATATTATGTAGTGCTTCTACCCAGTAACCTAGTCATACCTGTCAACATTGGGATGTGAAAATAAGGGATGATCACCCCCCCCCCCCCCCCCCCCCCCCCCCCCATGGAGCTGTTTCAAAGTAAATAAACAGTTAAAGTCAGTAATAATTTGTATATTATTATTTACAAAAGAAAATTTAATAGTTTACATTAGCAAACAGTTTAGCTTAGTAATAAAATCTTATTCATCTTTTGCTCACTGTATAACTCATCTATTCTGAATAAAGAGCAACGAATGAATCTCATTTATTTAGATTTTTTTTGTTTGATTACATTAAATAACAGAGGTGTCACTTTAAAAATGCACACATCTAACGTTATAATGAAAGCATTCGATTGCGTTCCTAGCGTTTTATGCTCATTTAGGACAAAATTATTTGTGTTTGAAAAAAAACTCATCAAGATCGACATCTTTACATGTTATTATTATTAATTACGTGTATATGTCTGCTCAAACACAAACACAAAACCCAGTATCCACTTTCGCTATGCTTCTATCGAATGTACAGAATCCGTTTGGGAAACCGCATCTATTTATCACTACAGACGCGTCAGCTGAAAGTCACGCACCGCTTTATGGCTGTTTTGAGGATTGTATACAGATATGGCTTTTGAAAGCGCGTGTTTTTTCACCCGCAGTACTGCAATTCGTCATTCAGAGTCACACAGAATACTGCGGTATTAAAAGCCAGCTTTTCATTTAAAAAAAAAAACATGTCTGTGCTTTACGCAATAGCCACCAGGTGGCGCAAGGAACAACCGCCTTTATATTGTCTCAGCTGTCATGATGCGTGCGTCAAAAACACGTTTACAAAACCTAATATTGGTAAGTAAAGGGTTTTCAAATTATAACTAAATATTAATTAAATGCATAATGTAGACAGAGTAGGCTATATTGGCTATTTCATTATTTTTTTAATATTCTACTTGACCGTCGCCTTAAGGCCGGATCATGAAGAGTTTTCAGTTCGGGATTTATATTAGCCTTATAAAAATGTTTAGTTAGACACTGCACAGTCCCACAGTATTCTACACTATAATAAATATAATTTATTATATTCAGTATTAATAATATTATTAAAAGCTATACAATTTACAAAACGCAGAAACTTTTTGAATGCTTTCATTTTTAAATCGCTAAAGCGCACATTAACAGTTGGTAAAATATTTTTAAAGTACTTGTAAATAACTTGTGGAAAGGATCAAAGCAAAAGCAGGATCTTCATCATTCTTCATAATTTAACTCATACTGTACATGCAGCAACTTATTTTGCGGCTTATAGAGTTGCTTTAAAATGCTAACAGTTGATCACGGGCGTTTGCGCTCAATATTATGGCTGTTCTGAAGCGCAAACACCCGTGATTAATGTACATTCATGATTATATTCATATATATGATTATATACCATTATTTACAACAATATTCCCTCAACAGTCACCTGCTTTTGCTTTAATCCTCTCCGCAAGTACTTTAAAATTGCGCCATAGAGTTGCTTTAAAATGGTAACAGTTGAGGAATATTATCACACCAGTCAATATTATTACTGAAATTAATTTTAAAACTGAATAAATATATATTTACATACATTTACACCAGTGAATAAGCAGAATGATGGGCTAAAAACCTGCCGAATTTATTTTATTTATAGTATGATTAAAAATATATTTTCTTAACTATATTTAGTTTTAGCCATTTTACTACAACATTCGTCGTAATTTGTTAAATGCTGTTTTTATACAATACGAATACATTTGCAATACAAACCATAACTAAACAACAAATCATTCCTTTGATAACTGGAAAGAAACATTTTAATCGGTTTACAATGTACTAATGGACCTATTTTATAGGCTTCATTGGTGATAATGGCGATGAACGTCGGACCATTATAGCCCTTTATAGGACACAAACAAGCCAGTAATGAGGTTTTTAAAAAGGGAAAAAATACTATATATATATGTATATATATATATATGTATATATAGCTATATATATATATATATATAT
>CAIGQQ010034688.1:327323-374273 GCA_903798035.1 Danio albolineatus
AGTAGGCTACTTTATTACAGATGTACCTACTAAGAAACTAGCTATAATTTAATTACATTATTTATTATTATTAATAATGATGATGATAAACATAAAATATTCGTTTAAATATACAATGTTTTAAGCAGCAGTTCTACTTTGGAGTAAATCATTTTTATTTATTTATTTATTTTCCCCTCTAGTTTCCCATTTCTAACTTCATGTGCGAGTTAAAAAAAAAAAAACGAATTCAAACCGGTTTTCCTGACAAAAGCTTGACCAAATGACCCAAGCAGGGAACATTAGCATACGAAAAGCGGAATGGGGGTGGGGGACTTAGACTGCTGTCTAACAGCTTTCCTGCCGTCCACCGTCCCGTCCAAGCCTTTAGGACAGGGCTATTCAATTAGTTTGTCAGGGGGGCCGGTTCATGAAAAGCATCCCAAACGAAGGGCCGGAGAGGTATGACTTGCAATATGAGTGAGGATGCAACTACATATTTTGCATTTTTGCTTCTTAAGACGCCCACGTTGGCTTTTTCTAATGATGATGATAAACATAAAATATAAGTTTAAATATACAATGTTTTAAGCAGCAGTTCTACTTTTAAGTAAGTCATTTTAATTTATTTTTCCCTCTAGTTTCACATATCTAACTTTAAGCAATTGAATTTTTAAAAATGTAATAGTTACAAATAGTTACAAAACTATAATTAAGGAACTAATTATTTCTTTGATAAAGATGTTAGAAATGGGGAAAGTAGAGGGGGGAATAAAACAAATAAAAATGATTTATTTAAATGTAGAATCGCTGCTTCAAATACAGTATATTTAGAAAAAACTAATATTTTATGTTTGTCATCATCATCATTATTAACAATAATAAATAATTAAATTATAGCTGTAGTTTTCTTATTAGTCTGTGCAGAAATGTACTAATCCCACTGTCAATAAAATCTTTACTGCTCTGCCTCAGTGTTGTAATTGTATGAAATTAAAATGCGAATGAAGCCAATATTGTCTTTTAAATAGTTGACTATTTGTCTTTTGATTTAGCTAAAATGTTATGAAACATGAAGCTTGAGGAGGGACATATGATTAACCAGTCAAAATAAGAATCTCCTTTTGACCTCCCCCTTTTCAATATCTACTATGAATGATTAATGAAAAATAAAAACTTTAAAGATTTGTTTTATTTGAAATAAAACAAAAGTAATAAGGAGAATAAATATAAATTAATCTACTTGTTTGACGTGGAAGCCATGATCCGTATAATAAACGGAATGGCTGCATAACCTTCATTGATAATGTCAGTAATAGCGAAACTGTGCATATTATTCCTTTAAAAAAATATTACTAGGCGCCACTGCACACACACACACGCACACACACACACCCCGCGTTGAGGGTACAGTGAGACTCCGCCCACTGCTGTGACTCTAAATGCGCAGATTACAGAGAGCGCTGCACAATTTTAAAGAATTAAAACTTAAAGAATGATCGACTGGTAAACGCAGTTGTTTGAGAGCTGCAGCCGGCTGCCTAATCCGAGACACCCGCCTCAACGTCGCGAGCGTTTTTTGGTGCACGTCAGCGTGACAATGCCGAGTTCAGACTGCATGATTTTCAAAATAGTTGTGTCACAGATGTGTTCACACTGCATGATTATCTGGGCTAGTGTTCTGTCGCTGCTTTGTTTACACTGCAAGATGGATCGGCGACAGGGAGTTTCACACTGCATGACTTCAAAATAGGAAGAATCGCCGACAACTTTCTTATGTCTCGCACCCAAAAACACATATCTTTTGTTATTAGCTACATGACAAGAAAGAAGCCTTTAATGGGGTGGAAAATCACAGAGCTTGATCCACGCTGGCATTTCGCCCTTTGGGTTTTAGGTTTTGAAAAAGGAAAAAAATTCCACCATCCCCTCCAAGCTTTTAGGACATTTAGTATATTTAATAAAGTAATAAAGTAATAAAGTAGCCTATCTGTTGATTTGTTTGTGTCCAAGCAAACATGGCGGACACACACACTCGCACACACACACCAAATGTACAGAAAACCGAGAGCGCAGCACAACGCATTAAAATGGTCTGCTATACAATACTTTTTAAATATAGCTCATGTTACATTGTCCTATTTTTGTTGCTGATATGTGTGCATATTTCACACGCACATGCAAAATAATAATAATAAAAATTAAAAATAAATAAGTAAAACGAAACGAAATTAAAACACACGAAACACACGAAAACAGGGCAGTTAATTTAAACAGTTGTTAAAAAACATAACATTAATTTGAAGGAGAACACTGAGGCTTTGAAAAAATTTGAAAAAAATAATAATTTTAATATAATTTATTATTTAATATAATATGATTTTAAAATAATATATATAATTTCCGCGCATCAACGCTGCGGTTCTCTGAATGATTAACTTAAGAAATATATAATTTAGGCTACAAGCCTACACTGCTAGTTTATTTGCTTATGCCAAATTAAACGCAAGAAAATGTACTGTAGGCATATTTTAACGGCTAAAGCATATCGATTGTATTTTGACTTGTAGGCTATAAGTTCATTGCCCTAAAATATGAAAATCTAACCTGAAAACAAGTTATTAAAATAGGTTAAATAAATAAATAAAATGGGTAGGCCTAACCTAATGGCTTGTGGTGGCGTTTTTACAAATGATAGCCTAACATTTGCAATAATGATGGCAAACAATAATGATAATATGTATAATTATATAACAATAATGACAATAATGATAACGAAACGGCATATTATTGTTCCTTTTAAAATTACTACTACAGGCGCCACTGCACAAAAATTGAACTGAAAATAACTGACCAACAAAACTTATTAAACTTTAAGCAAACTATATGAAATTCGTTTTTAAAATATATTTTTTTCAAGCAAAAAATATACGAATTACATTTTTTATTTGAGCCCGTCTACTGCTCAACTGTGCGGGTGGATGATTTTCGGTCAGTGCAAAGCGTAAGGGTTTCATTAATGCTTTAATGATTGTAGCATATCACAATCTTCTGATAAATTATGTCATAGTAAATTCCCTTGAATAATGTAGCCTGTGCATAACCAGTCGGCTAATCATTTAAAGTTGTCACTATTTCACAGGCACATGCAAAAAAAAAAAAAAACGAAACGAAATTCATAATTTCTTTCACACACATGAACACAACACACACACATCCACATTTACACATACAGGCACAATATCACACACACACACACACACACACACACACACACACACACACACTGGCATGGAGTCGTGACCGCACAATAAACAAAAAAAAGTCCGATGTTTTGGAGTTATTAACCGCGTCAAACGACAAGGAATTCTCCGACTCATCATCTGCTCCAGATTCTATTGCCAGTAAAGACGAAGCTGACTTTTGTGAAGGATTAGATCCATTCCAAGACATGCTAGTATATACTTTATAAATGCTTTGCTTTTGAGTATTACTGTATATGCTCATAAACAATGCTTTGCTTGAGTATGAATATAAACATAACAAACAGAATAATCCCGATAGATGACGCGCTATTTACTCTTATGGTTTCACTTTTGTGCCTAAAACATCAAACTTTTATACTTTTATACTTACATTTTTTGCTGTATTGCTGAATCGTGCTTATTATTTTACTTACATTGATGTTGTTTTGAACACTGAAGCCCTCAGAACCCCTCATGTGTGGTAATTTGTAGAGAGATTTTTTTTGTTGATCAATCAAATTGTTCTGTCTACACTGTTAATAAAAATAAGTGTATCTCACAAACGAATTGATGTAATTAGTCCAATCAGTTTTATATAGTTTCAAAGGGTTTTATGCATGTTTTTTTTTACATTGACAAGTTTGAGGTTTACATTTGTGTTATTTCTGTATATAGTAAAAACTAAAATAAAAATTAAGCGATTTTTAATTTTTTTTGTGTTTTATTGCACTTTTAAGCTATTTAACTCGTTAATATGGATTTATGACATACATAAACTTAAAGTTGGGGATGTAAGGATTTTATTGATATATGGCATTTGAAAATACTCAAAAGAATGACATCACAGCATGTAAAAATACTAAGATATACCATTCCATTTCATAATTAATTATTAAAGTATAACATTAATTAAAACAAGTATATGCATTAATAAGACGTGGTCGTGGAAGCGAATTTGTAATTCGAATTATGCCGAATTATGCTTGCCGTACATGTTCACTATGTTACATAACTGCCCCCTGCTGGCCATGTGCGTCTTGTGTTGGTCCATGTTCTGCGTTCCCACGGAATACTGCAGTAATATGT
Source organism: Danio albolineatus (assembly GCA_903798035.1). NCBI lineage: Eukaryota > Metazoa > Chordata > Actinopteri > Cypriniformes > Danionidae > Danio > Danio albolineatus. The sequence goes on from CAIGQQ010034688.1 coordinate 331,634, forward strand.
GAGACCACTTTAAATCACTCGCGCGATTTTTGTGGCCATATCTGTAGGAGGAGCGACGGCACCTGTAATGAAAAGGAAAGGGAATCCCGCCGTTTTTATGTTTATTTCAGAGTGTTTCATGCCTAAATAAACCGAAAGTACAGACAGATTCCAACAGATTTAAGAGCAAGGGCAGCCCCTGGTGGTTCGGCGGTATGGGTTGCGAATAGGGAGGATCGGCTCTTTAATGTTTATTGACACCCGTCGGAGAACGACTGAAAATACGGGAGAAATACGGGAAAATACGTTTACGGGATGATAGCGGGATAGAACTGTAAAATACGGGAGAATCCTGGGAAAAACGGGAGGGTTGACAGGTATGAACCTAGCTGGGGACTATTTTCAGGTGCTGTGTAAAATCATTTGTGCCAGCTGCACCCACGGTAGAGCAGGGAATGTTTAGTTAACTGTTTATTACGCCATAATGAGAGTATAGTTCCTAGTTATATTGACCAGGTGTCCTGCAGATTTTAGCTCCAACTTGACTCAACACACCGGCAAGGATGTTTCTAGAAAGCCTTGTAAGAGCTTGATTAGATAGCACAGGTGTGTCTGATTGGGGTTGAAACTAAACTTTGCAGGACACCTGGCCTCCAGGACCGAGTGTGGACACCCCTGGCTTAAGCCCAGTGTAGAAACAGAGATCGCACATGCTCTACAAATGAAAGCACATTCGAACAGCCGTAGCTTATAAATAAACTATGTATCATCAGCTTCCTGAACGGAGTAAAGCTGCATGGCTGTATGATTATTATTTTCAGCACACACACATATACATCCTTCACACATCTACGCATCACGTGCAGGCACGAGCGCACAACCTACAATTTTCCTGAAGGCAGCTATTATGTGTTTTAGAGGAGAGTGTTTCCATGGTGAATTATTTAAACGTTTCCATAGATATTTTATTTCTAGGTCAGAGAGCCCTGCTCCAAAGAACAGCAGCTACACAATCTGGAACACAAAACCACTGCCTTCAGTCCAGTCACAAAAACACAAAGGAACAAAAGCAATCCAGTTCAAGCACAGCATGATTTCTATGCTGCTTTCACCTGACCGATGCCGAGCTTACGCCTCTGTCCCAGTTATTTAGTTTTATATAGTAACTCATTCCCAACGGCTGTCTGCATTTTGTTTGGTCTATTCTCTAGATAAGATGATGCATGAAGGATACTGAAGCTTCGGTCTGTGATGTCCAGGTGCCACATGTTGATCCGGAGATCATCGGCCGAGAGATACGTCTCTCCATCGCTGTTGACGGAGATGGAGTTGACGTGGTAGGTGTGGCCATTAGCAAAGACTCTCCTCGGTCGCACTTCGACCATCAGGTCAGTGGGCTTCAGGACTGGCACCTGAAACAAATTGATTTCCGTATCAGCGAGCTTCTCTTGCTTTAGATCAACTAGAAATCATGGCAGCACCACACTGTGAAAAAATGGTAACATGCAATAGTTAAAGGAACACTAAATGTTTTTTTATTGGAAATATGCTATTTGGAAATAGGAAATTGGAAATAGGAAAGTCCCCTAGAGTTGGACAGGTGAGTTTAAAATTTTTTGTATCTCCGGAAATGGCAGGAGCACTTTTAGCTTAGCTTAGCATAATTCATTGAATCGGATTAGACCATTAGCATCTCACTTAAAAAAAATTATTAATTAATTAAATCAAGCAAATAATCAATCATTTGCAGCCCTACCATGGCTGCAGCAGGCGCAATGATACCTATTAACCTAGCTGGGGACTATTTTCAGGTGCTGCATAATATCACTGTGCCTGCTGCAGCCATGGTAGGGCAGCAAAGGATTGATTATTATGCCAGAACGATAGTACAGTTCCTAGCCATGTTGACCATTTTCTGTGAGTTTTAGTACACAATGTAAATATAGAAGAGAACAAGTCAGTAGAGAGGGTGACAGAAATAAATGGGGAGCAGAGAGAGGGGGAAAGGTTTGGCGTAAGACCTCGAGCCATACGAGCACCTCAGTGTGCTATATGTCAGTACACTTAACCACTAAGCTATTGCTATTACTTTAAATAGATAAATAGCTATTTAAATGCTAATAGTTAAATCCGATTCAATGATTTATGCTAAGCTAAGCTACAAGAGCTCTTGCCAGATCTGGAGATAGAATAAATAGGCTGAATAAATTCAAAAACTCAACTGTGTTTTGTGTTATTTTAATGTGATAAAAAATTACTATTTGCTTTAATAAAAACTGTTTTTGTTGATTATTCAGGGATGTTAAATAATATTTTTTACTTTACAATAACACTATGTTACCAGTTTAGGATGTTAGGATACCTCTTTTTTTCAGTGTATGTAATTTTTATACTGTAATACATGACAATAACAACCAATCCATCTTATTTTTGGGGTTGGTGCAGGTATTTTGCAACTTTTAAATTTATTTACAGTTATTTTATATGTACAAAAAATACAGTTGTGCTGTTTTCAATAAAGCAATTTCATTTTTTGTCACATTATTTACATTCTAACTCATACATGCTTAGATCTGTAGCATTTTGTTATTCTTTGGCATTCTCATTTAGCAGAAGTTGCTAATTAATCAGAAGTCTCACATATTACAATAAAAAATGTAACAAATTCACATCGACTTGATAGCAACTCATAATTGATTAACAAACAATAAAGAATAAAAATGTTATGCACATTCATATATGACTACAAACATTTTGCATATCCTTTTGCTTGAAAATGAATATGAATACAGTATAATGTAATGAGTGCTAAAATCCTAATCAAGCAAGGCAAGAGCTACAATGAGAGTGCAAATGAAATATCTGAAGAAAGCATTAAAAACAAACTATTATTAAAATACTCATAAGATAACAAAATTCTTATTTTTTTAATAAGATAAACACACATTGGTATAAAAGAACGTTTCAATTATTAAATTTTACAATATTATTCAATTAAAATCTGACAAACATTTATAAATTATATCTTAATAATCACATTAAACATAAAAAAACTTAAATAACAATATGCAATTATTAAAATAGTGTAATAAGTAGAAATAAATAAGAAATGGATAATATTTTAGACTCATTTAGAATTTCTGACAGTAAACTGTTTAAAAAAAAAACACCTTTCACTTTTAAGGATGGAGGGCTCATCATATTTGGGGGTCCTTGACATCTAAAACATTTAAAACTCCTAAAATAAGACAAACTATACAGCCAGCATTGCAGGGGTCATCTTGTATTACCCTAAAGAGATTACATTTTGCCATAATGGCCGCTGACTGTAAATCAGCTGTTTTTTTTACACTGCTACTTACCAAATGAATCGAAAACTGGACATGAACTATTGATTTGAGTTATTATTATCATCATCATGTGAGAAGACGACGACCGCAGAGAAATATGAGAAATTACACTTCTATTGTACAGGAAATTGGTTGATGATGACAATGTACTGTTAAGCAATTTAGCAGACATTACATGAAAATATTTAATCAGAGAATGTAATGACTGACTAATCAGAAATCCATTTCCAGTTAGATTTGTATAATAAGCTCTTATGGAGCCTGACATAAATCAGGGACTTAAACAAATGCTAAATCAAACCAGTAGTAATACTATCTGCACTAAATTGATCTGATATGCAATTTCAGCTGTGAAAATACCCGTAATGAGGTCACGGTGGAGATGTCCTTTATTCGCCCCTCTTCATCCTTCAGATTGTAGCCCTCTGGCCGCTTGTCTCTCTCGCTCACCTTCCATAGCTTTATCGTTTTATCTGGTGAATCACACACAAGAAATTATCAGTCATCATTATGATTATATAGCTGACACCTTCTAAACTAAGACATTAGAATATATTTCGATGCCTTTGCAAATGCAAGTCATTTTTGTTTATGAAACTAATAACAAACTATGAAGTTTTTGAAAATATTTTGTTTATGAAACTAATAAGTTCAGCCTGGGATGTGCAATATTATCATTAATTGTAGTATCATAATCATTGTTTGTTTGTTTGTTTGTTTACTTCATCGTTCACTTGTGTGGAAAGTTGTTTAATAGTAATATACGACAGGAAAAAACACAATCATCACAATTACAAATAAAATAAAAAGTATATTAAATATGTAAATTGCTTTGCAAAATAATAATGAAAACATGCCTTGAGGGTCCAGAAGCATTAATAAAGACAACCAGAATGCAGTAAAAATGAACCTATAATGGTGGTTATGGATGCAAAAATATCCTTGCAGGGATTATTAGTTTCATAATATACAATAAGTAATATCACACAAACAAGAGAGATGTTATCCAGAACATCAGAATGTGAGTGCTATCACAAATGTAATGTTGATTTCAGAACAATGATTTCATAGAAGTTACATTTTGAAGACCATTATGAATTAAATTTTAGACTTATAAAGAGCTAAATGCTAAGGAATTTTCTCGTATATCCTAGTTAGAAACGATTTGAACTTGCCCTATCAAAGATGATAAAATTTAATACATTTAATAATACAATAACAATAATTTAGCTTGAATTTTTTAATTAATTTTTCAAATATATTCATTCACAAACCCTATAACCCTTACCAAGAATAGAACAAAACATAGCTGTCAATTATGTCAGTCTACTCTAATACTCTCTAATAATAATTTAATAACAAAAAAATAATAATAATTATCCTCAGCAGGAAATAAATTGATAACTTTTAAGCAAATGTTTCTGAAAGAAAAGTAAACAAATGCTATTTTTAAATGAAAAGTTAAAAGCTTTTTTGAGATGGATTGTTGGTGATTGTATGGGTGTTAATGGCCAGTTTGCTTAGCTATATATGAACAAAAAAATTGAGAAGAACCTACAGTATATGAGGATATATGCGCATATATGAAACCTATATGCAACATATATGCACATATAGATTGGGTCAACTACGCCTTGCCATATATGATAATATATATACTGCATTTATGCGTATATATGCCACATATAGACAACATTGAGGTGCATATATGTGCATATACAGGCCATATAGATCTCCTGAATTACTTCTTTATTTCCACATATAAGCCCTATATGTACATACAAGATATGTCTCCTATATAGCTCATATGTCACTTTGGCAACTGTCATACACGATGCCTAGCTCATATTTTTAATTAACAAGGCAATAACTAAGAACTAAAAAAAAAAAAATGCAAAAATAACGTATGTGTGTGCGAACACTTTAAATTGGTATCACATGTACAATTGGCATGTTATGGAATTTAACTATGGCAAATAAGTGAGAGCCCACACGGAAAGAACCTATATGTTTTAATATGGGTTTTTCATATACGTGACATCTATAAAATTGGCCATTTTCCTATATTATATGTACATATATGCACATATAATATAGGAAAAGGGCCAATTTTATATATGTCACTTATATTAAAAACCTGTATTAAAACCTATATTAAAACATATGTTTATAAAGGTTCTTTCCATGTGAGACAACACAACATTTTAGTAGATTTAAGACTTTTTAAGGCCTAAAATATAGCTTTTGAGATTTTAGACATTTTCAGACTTTTTAACCCCTCAAGGACACCCTGATTTAAGAAACAAGATCATTTTTCTAAAATATTTTCAAAACAGCCAGAGCGGAACAGTTGTGTGTCACAGAGCAGCACTGCATGTTTTCAACCCTGAATGAATATGTTTTTGAATTACTTCAATTATGAATCATGATTCAAATATTTATTCATAAAGACAATCACTTTGCTTTGTTTATAACAGATCAGCGACTTTGAACAATTCATTTAAATGAATGATTCACTAAGTTACTCATTTAGACAGACACTTGTCACCACCTACTGGTGTTTTTAAAGTGCTAACTTTTTTTATTCATGGCTAAGGTGTAAGCAAAAACACACACAAAATAAAAAGCATGCAGTAAAAGAATATTTATCATCGTCATCAAGATCGAGACATTGTTTTTTAGCACACATACTGTAGCAATATCTGCTCAGAATAATCTCATTCCCTTTCAATGTTAGCCTTAAAAATGATTTCCATTTGCAATGTACTGTATACTGTATCACATTTTCAAATTAGAAGAGCAATATGAACAAATACGGGTGAACTGTAATCCCCTGTAATCCTCAGACAGGATGAGGTGTAATTACCGTTGGTGGAGAGGAGAAAGTGAGCAGCGTTTTGCTGTGGCAGCCAGCGGATCTTATTGATCTTCTCCTCGATTTCCAAACTCTTCAGATAGTCAAAGTCCGGTTCGTGACTCTGGAACGTGCTGTAGACATTATACTCACCCGATTCTCCCAGCTCCTCAGATTCACCTTTAGGCTGAATTAAGAAAGAAGACCCAGTTAAATAATATCCCAAAATATTTTTATTTGTTCACCCAAACATGAAAACTCTGACATGATTTTCTCATCTTCCAAATCTGTTTAGTATCTTTAAACTGTGTAACATAAATAAAAATATTTAGAAGAATATTGAAAACGGGTAGCTATTGAATTCTATAGTATACTTTTTTCCTACTATAGGTGTCAAAAGACTCTTCACTATATCTTCTTGCATTAAAGGTGAGTAAATACTTAGTAAATTTTCATTTTTGGGTGAAGTATTCCATTGAAAGTAAAAAAAAATTCCGTTTTAAACTATTGCTGATTATACAGCATTTTACTTTCTCAATTAAAATGTAGATTATACTGTCTGTGTGTTTGACATCTCCTAGAAATATAATTAAAGAGTCAAATTTAGGCCTGAAATTGAAAGATAGTCTTACAGTTTTGCATCTTTATGACCTCCAAAGGATAAACAGAAGTGTTAAGTCTGTTAAGTGTCTAACATTTCAGTGTTTCCACATTCGATGTCTCAAAAATGTGTTTTGTTCAGTATTTAGGTTAAAATCTGGGTTAATACATGTCTAGTTAAGTCATCTTTATTCCTATAGTGCTTTTACAATATAGATCGTTTCAAAGCAGCTTAAAGAACCAGAAACACTGAATTCAATATTAGTGAGAATGCAAAACAATGGTCTGTGAAACAAATGGCTTTATTTTATAATCAATATCAGAATCCATTGTATGTATGTATTTAATTTCTTTTACTAAAGTTAATCTGTTTTCAAATGTTGTCTTAAGGATCTCTGGGAAATGTTCATTAAAATCACCTCATGCATTTTCAGTGTCCCATATTATAAAGTTACAAAATACATGTAAAGTGCTTGGAAGAACAGTATTTTATGTTCACTGCTTAAAAAGACTAGGTTTTAATCCTCCTTTATCAATAATCCACTGCAATGTTTTGCTCACAATCTGACCAACCTCTGTCTCTCTCTGGAAGATGACCACTCTCCCCCCCTTATCCCCAGTGGCCAGCAGATCCCCCGTCTGGTTAAACTCCACTGTAGAAATGACATCAGCTTCAAAGAAAAATAGAGAATAGTGTTAATTTATCAGTGAAAATAACAATAATTAATAAAAATAATAAGAATAATTATTATTATCCTTCATAACAACCATTTTAATAATAATTTTTGTTAATCTGATTATTTAACAATATATATTTATATGCTTTCCATATTATAACATAACAATATATATAATATAACTGAATATTTTTCTGATAATATAATACATACAATTAAAATACTTATTATTAAATATTAATAATTCGTTTTTAAGTATGATCAATTTTTTATGTTTCTCAAATAATTTGTTTAATAATTTTGTATTAATTTTAAAGACATGAACAACTTGGCCCATTAATTGATTAACTCTTAATCCTTTTTAATTCCAACTTGCACAGTAAACGAATACTAATTTACATAGAATAACTGCATACCTGGAGCTCGATGCCTGTACATTTACACAATAGCTTTGCATGAAAATCCAAGCCAAAAATTATTTTAGTGGTATAAATTACTTAAAGTAATAGAGGCTCATGCACATGTGCTAGCACAGCAGAACTGTGGTTTTGTCTACGCAAACACTTTCAGTCAAGAGCTTCGTCTGGGCATATGGCTTCACAATGCACACCGTAATAGTTGATAAACAGCATGACACGCTCCTGCTCCTGCCAGTGCATTGATGATGACGCTAAATAAAACAGCCTGGCCTGCTGCTGATAACGTGATTATAGTGTGGTCCTGGAAAGCAATAAACAACCCCTAGACTATATTATGTATAATGTGAAAAAAATGCGAATGCGAACAAGTAAAAATTCACATGCATGCAGTTGATACCCATCAAAACTAAAGGAGTGCTTCTGTTTGCACTGTTTATACTATTATACTTACAGCCAAAATTATTAGCCATCCTGTGATTCATTTTCTTTTCCAAATATTTTCCAAATGATGTTTAACAGAGCAAGGAATTTTTCATAGTATTTTCTATAATCATTTTTCTTCTGGAAAAAGTCTTATCTGTTTTATTTCGGCTAGAATAAAAACAGTTTTTTAATTTAAAAAGACATTTAAGGTCAATAATATTAACATTACTAAGCAATGCCTTTTTTGATTGAATAAACCAATGTTCTACAATGATTTGCCTAATTATCATAACCTGCCTAATTAACCTAGATAAGCTTTAAAATTGCACTTTTAAGCTGAATACTAATATATTGAAGAATACTGTATCTAGTAAAATATTATGTACTGTCATAATGGCAAAGTCAGTCATTAGAAATTAGTTAATAAAACTAGGGCTGGACGATTAATCAAAAAGTAATCGAAATCGACATTCAGAATGCCTATAATCGATTTTCCCAGGACGATTTTTTCAATTACTTTCCCTACAGCATATGGAGTCACCTGAGCCTGCTCTGTTAAAGCTGATTTATACTTTTGCAGCCACATCTGAACCTTACTTTTCACTACATTGACGATGATTGGAGGCTGCTCCAGAGATGCCTCGAGACAGTATATTTTCCATTACATTAAAATATTTGTTTACAGAAGATGCAAGCAGTGCACTATTTAAAATATTAGAATCAGAATCAGAAAGAGCTTTATTGCCAGGTATGTTCACACATACGAGGAATTTGTTTTCTACAGTGCAACATAATTACAGAGACAAGACAAAAAACAGATAATAAATATATTTAAAAATAGAAGTAAGTGTTAAATTGCAAATGTACAAATTGACAAGTGTATGTACAGACGCATTACTATATACAACATTATATGTGCAGCTGTTATGCGCAAATTGGCATGTAAATTGTGTTGTTAAATAATTGTATGTGTGTGTAACAAGTGTAGTGATGTTGGTTCCACAATTATTATCATCAAGTGTTCCTGAGATGTATTGCCTGGGGATGTATTGCCTGTGTTGGGCTGTTCTGGTGCGCAGTGCTCTGTATCGTCGACCAGAAGGTAACAGTTCAAAGAGGCAGTGTGCTGATATTTACAGGATATTCAAGAGTTATTTTATTTAGCTCATTTTCTACTTTTAATATGAAAAACACTGAAAATAATTAATTTTGTTCGCAAAAGTGCAAGCTTTCACTTTTTATAAAACAAAATGTGATTGTTGGTTTTAGGCAATGTGTGTTTTAATTTGAGTTGTTCAACATCGATGTTCAATAAATGATCATAAACAGATCATTCATCTCTTACTTGTAATATGTGAGCATATTTACAGTGCAAGACCTGTTAGTGCAAACTATGAGTGCAAAACAATAAAATAAATAATTGTTTATTAATCATAACCGAGTTAAAATGTTCAATTAATTGAGATTTTGACTTTAGGCTAAATCGCCCAGACCTAATTTAGAAATGTGTTGCAAAAATCTTCTTTCTGTTAAACAGAAATTGGGGAATAAAATATGCATGGGGGGGATAATAATTCAGGAGGGCTAATAATTCTGACTGTATAGATGACCTAAAGCACCAGACAATTGAGTGAAAACTGTCTCACTGATGCATGCTGTAACCCAATAACAGGTGTGTGGCAGGAGCAGGTGACCAAAATCTGATGAGTCAGCTGAACTAGAAGACCACAACGCACAGCTGCCGAGATCAAGGTTATATTCGGGACTTCAGAGAGGCGGATGGTATCAAATTCCACGTGTGTATTATGAGAAGGGAGGAGCGAGTGCTCGTGCAGGTGTGTGTGTGTGCGCACATACCTTCAGTGACATAGTCTCGGAGGAAGCTGTGATTGATTTTGGGGCTCTCGCCGTCCTCACCCATCGGAAGCGGCTGAGTGCGTAAGCGCGCCCGTCCGGAGCTGAGCCGTCCAATCCGTGCTGTCCCACCCCCCCGGTGCTTTGCCCATGCTTCTGCGGCCTAGCAGAGTGGCCTGCCGCACGGCATCCTGGGATACGGTCCGTCTTTGTCAGAATGAAGCGGCAAGTGATGCGAAGAGTATGGATGCGATGAAAAACCCACGTTCAGTCAGCTGGAGAAACGGAGCCCGTCACATGCACACATGCTCACGTCCTGACGCTCGGCCAACACTGCCTGGCAACAAGAAACGCAGAGGGAAGAAGGAGAAAAAAATGAGGATGTAGGTGTGTGAGTGAATCTGTAGATCCCTCGTTCTGCGGTTAGTCCTTTTCCAGGCGCTTCCTGGGTGCGGTAGTCCTTGACGGAGAGCAGACGAGAGAGAGAGAGAGAGAGAGGGATGATGGAGGAGGAAGAGGAGAGGCCTGGTCCTACCTCACAGCTTCACAGCGCGTCCTCTCCCTTCTGCTGCAGTGTGACGGAGTGCGCGTGTGTGTATGCGTGCGTGCCTGTGCGTGAAGGGAAAGGAAAGATGAAAAAAAGAGGGGGAGGGAGAGAAAGAGGGAGAGAGAGAGACAGAGAGAGAGAGAGAGAGACAGAGAGAGAGAGAGAGAGAGAGGATACCGCTAGCCTGTCTTTCTCGACTACCACTGCTGCTGAGCATCTGCACAGCATCACGATGTCACCGAAGCCTCCTCCCTGCTCAGCCAATCAGAGTTCTGCCATCCTGCAGAGCCCCTCCCACTGCAGGTGACAAGAGGAATGAGCCTGGAGAGAAGAGTAGATGGGGAAATCAGAGAGATGGAGGCTAGAGCATCTGTGTTGCAGAGGAGCCAAAGATATTCACTGGAGATGTGCTGCAAGGAGACTGACGGGAAAGGGGGCGAGACGTCATCTGAAATGGGAATAAAGAAAAGGGGAGATGCTGATTATAAAAATGCAGATAACGGAAGGATTAAACGCACGTTGGAGGTAAGCAATATGAGATGTGTGTGAATGTGATTGTAGATTTTACTGAATAAAAACAGTGGAGAGACTAGAGAATATTTATAGTGGATATGAAGGATGCTGTGAAACCTTGTTGAGTTGCTCCCCCTAGTGTTTGTAGATATTAAAAGGGATAGTTCACACAAAATTGAAAATTCTGTCATCATTTACTTAGCCTTTACTGGGTCAAAACCTATTTAAGTTTATTTCTACTAAAAGAAGATATGTTATCTTTTTACAAAAGAAGATATTTGGAAAAAAGTTGGGAACCTGTAACCACTGACTTGCATAGTATTTGTTTTTCCTGCCAATGAAGTTACAGGTCTTTGCCTTTCTTCAAAATATACACGACTGGGGTCAGTAGGATTTTAAAATGTTTTAGAATAAGCTTATCCTGCTCACCAAGGCTGCATGTATTTCATCAAATATACAGTACAAATTGTAAAATTGTGAAATTTTTTGCACTAAAAAATACTTGTTCAAAAGTAGCTTATATTTTAATTTAATCATTTATTCCATTGATTTTAGTTTTAATTTTCAGCCATTTCAGAGTCACATGATCCTTCAGAAATTACTCTAATATTAATCATCATTGTTATTATTATTATTATTAATATTATTAATGGTAATAGTAATAAAAGCAATAATGACTGGAGTAAAAAAATCATTTGAAACTACATACAATAAGTAATAAATAAATATTTAACAATTTTTATACATTTAATAAATGCCGCCCTGATGAACAGAATATTTTATTTAAATTCTTAAATAAAATTAATAATAAAAAAAATCTGTCTCCAAACTTTTGACTGGTAGCATATGTATATTTTTAAATAAATAAATAGTGAGTATATTTTCATTTTTGGATGAACTATCTGTTTAGGGTGGAAAGTTTGAGATTTATACCGCAATAGCAACTGTCATAAAATAGTAGATAAGGCAGCAGGCAAATGTTACAATAAAAGAATGCAGATGTCAGGTTACAAAAATAAAAACATAAATTTATTTTCTTCATATGGATTGATTTTTAACAAAAACTGATAAACCTTGAAAGACAGACCTGTTGTGAGTTCTGTGGTTGTTCCTTTTGTTGAACCCATTTATTTGCATTAAATTTTATAGAAAACTCTGTTTTTATTTTAAAGGGTCTGTACATTTACATTTAGATTTTATTATTAGCTACGACTTTATTTTGTGTATCACAGCACTAGATAAAAAAGCTACCAACAAGTTTACGAGTTAGGCCTACAAGGTTCAGAACTCGTCTGAGTAAAATTGTCTCAGCCTCCCATGTTTGCTCAGTTATTTAATTTTAAAGACAATGAAAAGAGCTGTAAGAAATTACTGAACATACACACAGAAGCTTGAAAAAATTAAGAAAATTTCAGCCGCCATTTAGAGGTCTTTCAATCTCTTCAAGTAACGTTATAACATGTCCTTTTAGCAATAGCAAAGAGAGAAGTAAGCAGATTTACACGGCTGAGCAAAGGTAAACGAGACCTTAATGGTTATAACACATTGGCGATTGAATAGTAAAGTTATACATTGTAATTTATGACGTAGAACCTGCAGGGATGCTTTTAAATATACCATTTGGAAAGAGTGTTTTTTAGTAACGTTGCAGCAGCGAAGTTAGTGATAGTAAGTTATATTTTAGGCCCAGCGCAGAAGTCATGTAAAAATAGCTTAAAACCTATTATAAAACTACAAAAGCACACTATTAAAGTTATTGCAACTATAAATGTGCTGGCTTACTTGTACCAGTGTGGGCTGAGGAATCAGGCAATATTCAGATCTCAGAATGTTAAACGTCCATGACTTACCTTTGCCTTTGGCACGTCTCTCCTTGTTGGGTTTGTATCATTATTTTAGTTTTCAGAGTGAGGCTACCACTAGAGGCCGCTGATATCAAATACATTTTTAAAGATCTACTGACAGGAAACAACATATGTATATGCAAATCACATATAAAGCAAACAAGTTCATGTTTGGATTTCAAATAAGTAGGTGATATAATGAAATATATTAATATTACATATAATAAAGCTTGATAATTACAAATATGTACGTATAGGTGTGAATATACTTATATTTTTTAGATTTCCATATGGGTTACAAGGATCTCTGGAGTCCTCTTTTAAACGTGTCACTTAACATGTTGCAGTGCATTAATTTGCAGCAGTGAAACTTTCATGGGAGAAGTGCTTTCTAGAAAGAAAAAATGCAAGATCCTCTTTTTAAAAAAGACACTCAACATACTCAGAAATTCCTGATGATGACACCTCAAGACTAAAATTATATTTGGATGATGACATAATCTGGGTAATGTAATGGGCAAATATTATGCATGTAATAGCATTTATTAGGTACAGTACACCAGCTTGTAAGTTTAACCCACTTTGATTTCAAAACTACCTTTATTCATAGATTCAACAAGGTTCTAGAAACATTCCGCAGAGATTTTGGCCAACTCAGTATATGTAATTCCTTAAATGTTCAAGAAACCAGTCTGGGATGATTTGAGGTTTAATGTGTATGATCCTACCGGAAGCACCCATCCAAAGATTAGTGACCACAATGTGGTCATAAAGGGATGAACATGGCCAGCAACAATAGGCATTTCTATAATGTTCAGTTGGTATCAAGAGGCCCAAAATTAGCTAAAAATGTCGCACAAAATTATACCACCAGCACCCTGAACTATTGATACAAGACCAAATGTTTGTTCTCATCCTGTAAATGTTCGCAGTAAAATCAAGACTCGTAATACTTGGTTCCTTTTCTAATCTTCTATTGTCAGGTTTCAGTAAGCCTGTGTGATTTGTAGCCTCAATTTTCTCTTCTTAACATGAGGAATGGCCCAGCTGAGCTGTTCTTTTGCTGCTGTAGCTCATCTGCTTCAAGGTTTGAAATGTTACATGTTCAGAGATGTACTTCTGCAGACCCCAGACTGTAACCTTTCTCTCTGATCAAACCAGTTTGGTCATTCTCCTCAAACTTTTAGAAACAGCACAGCAATTTTGCTCACAGAACTGAAAGTCTCTACATTTTTTATTCTTTTGAACCATTCTTTGTAAACCCTAGAAATGGTTGTGTTGGAAAATCCCAGTAAATCAGCATAATCAAAACAGCCGGACTGTAACCAACATCCAACGTCATACTCAAAGTCATTAAATGATCTTTCTTCCCCATTCTGACCAGTTTGTACTTCAACCATCTACATGCCTAAATGAATTAAGTCAGTACCATGTGTTTGGCTGGTGAGATAATTGTATTAAAGGTATAGTTCACCCCAAAATGCAAATTCTGTCATCAATTACTGTCCCTTCACTTGTTACAAATGTGTTTGAGTGTTAATCTTCAGTAAACATATTTTGAAGAAAGCTGGAAACATGGAACCATTGACTTCCACATTATTTCTTTGAATTACTGAAGGAGAGAGGAATGAGACTGATTGCGGCTTTTTAGCTTTCTTCAAATGATCTTTTTTGTGTGTTAAAGAGAAGAAAGAAACTCATAAATGGTTGGAACCACTCGAGGGTGAGTAAATAGTGAGTGAATTGTTATTTTGGGGTGAACTACCTCTTTATCAAACAGTAAAGTGGCTGTTTATTTTCATTACCAACACTTGCTATTGTTTATTCAATTACCTGTTTTTTATCATTAAAATTCCATTATTTTTATGCCTTAATAAACAATCACTAGTTCTCTAATAGTGTGGCCTCATGCTCTGTAGTCTTTAATCAGTTTGCTATTTTTTCCAGGTTTGGATTGTTTGGTGTTTGTCTATTTACAGTACTGCATGTCCACTTGACATTTTCTAATAGCCTTTTAGCAGGTAGAGAGGACAAAAGTCAAGGGTGCCAAGTCATTAATAGTTTTCTAGGACACTAATCCCATTCTCTAAATGGGCAAACCAGAGCCTTTTGGTGTTATCGGGATTAGTTTTATGTAACAGATTAGCCTCCGCTGTGTAGAGTTGAGATGTTAGCGTAGCCAGTGACAGAAAACCTTAATCCTTTGACCTGCCTCAGACCAAAAGCAAGCATCAGTGTTTTTCATCTCTCTTTATCACTCTTTCAGGAAGTCCCAGTTACTCGAGAGTCTGCATCTTCTATCGGAGAGACGAAAGGATGCCGTGTCTGCATACGGAGTCCCTGCCCTCTTTGCAAACTGAAAGCAGGTATGGAGTTGCATCTTCACGCAGGGGTTCTCAAGGGTCCAGGTCCAAGTCAGGGAAAAGAGGGAAGAGTGGAGAGAAATCTACACGTGTGGAGAGGAATGAGATTGAGAAAGAGCAGAGTGCCATCACCAGTGCTGCATGGTTCTTCACACCGCTCTGGGTCCCAGGGGCCAAAACCCAGAGGCTGGGATTCAGGATGGGAAAGGAAAGTGAGAAAGTGAAGACATGGCTGGATGATTATTCAGACTCTGCAAGATCGTACTTCAGCAGATCCTCCAGGTGAGCACTGGTATCGTTATGCTTTATGGCAGTTATTATTTATTTAGTCATGAATGCATTTACTCAATGAATTTTTTGAAAAATTGCAATTTTCTTGCGAAAAATGGCTCTTATAAGCACCAGATCATAAAGTATTTTGTGAGATAATGGGTTGAACAAGACATTTTTTTTAAACAGTTAAATGATTGTCTGATAGTATACTGTTCAGTATGTTGTTTTTTACTTACCTACACTGTTAAGAATTTCCTGAAGAATCTACAGTAAATTACTGGCAGTCATTCAACTTTCTGTAAATCAATTACAGCAAAAAATACAGTATTTACATATACATCTTGCTGTATGTGCATTTACAATATTGTAGATCTTATCTGTAAAACATACAGTAATTTTCCAAATTCAACTTAACAAAACAGTAAAATACTGCATAACTGTCCTACAGTGAAGTACAGTTCATATTACAGTTAGATACAGGGTGATTTACAAAAATCATTAACAATGTATAGCTATAGGGATGTAATATTAAACCTCTGATAGTTCACCAAGGCTGCATTTATTTAATAAAAAATACAGTTAAACAGTGAAAAATAATTACCATTTTAAAAAATTATATATTTATATTAAATATTTATATTATACTATTTATATTTTATATTTATAAATATAATAAATATATATATATTTTAATATAAAATTTTATTTATATTTATATTATAATATTTATATTTAAATATTTTATAATTTCATATATTTATTTCTGATTCCTGTTAAGGCAGAGCTGAATTTTCAGCATTATACGTTTTGGCATTGCTAACAGTAAAGGCTACTAAGAAAAAATCTAGTCCAAAAGTAAAGCCTCAAACACCAAAACAAAGCACTATTTCAGCATATCAGGGTTGCTTCTGGAAAAATTAGTAATTAATATTAGTATATCAGACAAACTTTACTGAAACAATCATTTTGAGAGTCATCATAATAAAGCCTTTGATGTATGACAATTCACCTTAAAATGAAAATACTCACCCTCTACTTGCTCCAAACCTGAGTTTCTTTTATTTGTTGAACACAATGCAAGCTATTGAGTTTTCAATAGTCCTTAAAATGTCTTATTTTTTGCTCAGCATTTTGTGTAAACTTTCAGCTATGGGTCAGCAACTAAAAAGCCATCCTATTGGCCATCCTATTTTGCCCAAAATGATTCTAATGTGAAGAATGGCAATGGTTTTAATGGTAATAATCTGTAAAATTGCTGCAGTAAAAATATGTAGCCTGGTTAAAGGTAAGTTTCCCTAATTTATATGGTGAGTAACAGTTAATGGCCTTTTCCAGAATTCCCTTTATGATACTTTACGTATTATGCCCATTTGTTGACATCAGTTATTACAGCTATTACATACTTTGAGCTGCCTTTAGTGACTTTTCTAGTCATCTCAACTTGCATCAATGAAACTAAATATTAGGTTAAACTTTGTATAATTTAGAAAAATAGTTGTAACCACATTAACCTACTGTATTAAAACAAGCTAAAGTAACATAAATATATTTGTTGTCTTGACTTTGTCATTACATTTTCAGTGTACAATGATGGTGTTTATCGGTTGTGTGAATGACACCGATAACCTCCTATATACTGTAATTGGTATGTTTTTCTGCTCATGGGAAAAGTTTTGAGTGATTTTCATTGGTTCATCATATGACTTTCTTATCCTCACATGCTTTTGGGGGTATGTGTGTCTGTGAAATAAAGGTACGATGAGTAAATAATGATATGGTAGTTTACCGTAAAGTTTAGAAATCTTTTTTAAGGTGTCTACCATATATAAAATGGTGTCATTCTTCCAGTTTGTTTACTGTAAATTTTATTTTACAGCGTAATGTCATTTAACCTTCATATCTGTCTGTTCTCTTCTTAGAAACTGGATGAATGGCTGTGCAGAAAGAGCCCAAGCTGCCCAAACCGTCATCACAGAGCCGAGGTCTAAGATTACAGTTCTTGGCCGCCGGAGAGTGTCACACCCTATGTGTGGTCCATCTCGAGCTCTCATCCACCCTGCCACAATACAAAGACCACGATCCTGTCTCTCCGTCCATCAGACTGAGAGTATGGACCAGGCCGGAGGTCATTTTCCTCGATTACTACACCCTATACACTTTACGTTTTCACCCTGTCGGTCAAGATCAAGGTGTTCGAGTTTTCTGGGCTCCCCAAGACCTGCGGGACAGTGTAGAAGAGGTGAGTCCTGTACCTTCATGATGCAGCTCTTCAGTGGTCTGATTGGAGCTCTACAGGAGACAAACCTCCATCTTCAGGTTCTGCAGCACCTCTGTGAGGTCACTGAGGCTCAACGCTTCTGTCTCTCAATGACAACAGTGGACAAAACTGGTGGAAAGTGTTTGGGTCCTGTCCTTAAATCAGATGAAGACTCACAGACGCACGCACAGACCAAATGGGACAAGCGCATTATGGAATATGTAGTCAGGACTGGGAGACCTCTTAACATCAGGGATGCCCGTGAGGTAAATGAGGGGTGTGCTTGTCTTCTCTAAATCATTTCAGGTCACTGATGAACGTTGGTACAGGATTTCCCTTGTAACAGAAATGCTAATTGCTGTCATTTCAGGACAGACCTAAAGTTCACTGCCCTCAAAACAGACAGAGTGTTAATTCAAAAGGCTGTACTGTACACTTTCTTAATGAGGCAAGTTATTCAGAGCTCGTCTAGAGCTTTTAACAGTTTAACTACTTTAAACCTGGACGGACTTGAAAGGTCTTGCTAAGGTCATACAGAAGTAATGGTAATGTGTAAACAAGTAATCATATAGTGACATTGCAATGGCATTTTTTACTTGAGAGTTAGTTAAACATGTTTGAAAAATATCAAGATGAGCAGGATTTAAAACAAAAATCTTAATATGTATTAAAAAGGGGGAAGTAGGCCTATATTTTTAGAGTTTTTGTTTGTGATTTATTTTGTATTATTGCAGTTTTGGAGGATATAATGTTGTAATACATGGATGAAAAATTGACCATTTTGAAGGATGTAAATACTTATTCCTGTTTTACATTTATAATTTCTACAGCTTCCGAGAATCCCAAAAGGTCCACGTATTGATGAATAATGTTATAATAGCGGTTTGACCATCATGATATGATTGCATTTCCTCTTGTTACAGTTATTAAATAGTTTGATAACAAGCAGGAAATGTTTACGGGCCAATGACATCACCACACTGAAATGGTCTATACGCAGATCATCGAATAATCAATAAAAAGCCAATATAATGGATAGATCAATATAGTATCTGCTTATACCACACTGTAGAATATACTTTTGTGAAGACAAAATTCAGATTTAAAATGATTTAATGCTGATTTTAAAAAGTAGTCTAAATAAATTAATGTTGATTTATATGTCTAAATACATTAACAAGGAATTACTAAAATCTAAAATAATAAACAAATAAAAAATTACATTTATTTTGGCCTCGAAACATATCAGAACCACTTCGCCTTAAAGACCACAATGGAAATAAGTTTTGTTTTTAAAACTTTATTGTGTTATCCTTGACAAGTGAAGTGCGTTCACTTATTTTTTAAAAGAAATGAAGACAAAAAAAAAGATATATAAGAACAGATTTTTATTCAGGTTTGATAAAAATAAACTTAAATTATTTAGAAAATATTTTTGTGAGTGTGATCACACACAATGAAATATTTACTGTTGAATGGAACCATATACCATGGATGGTATTATAAAGATATGATATCAGCATGAGTAATGAATTAATGAATAACTAATATCAGTTTGTACCTTTATAACAGCATTTCATGGTCACACGCAAATATATTACAGTAAACATAAATCTGGGCAGCACGGTGGCGCAGTTTGTAGCGCTGTCGCCTGACAGCAAGAAGGTAGCTGGCTCGAGCCTCGGCTGGATCAGTTGGCATTTCTGTGTGGAGTTTGTATGTTCTCCCCGTGTTCGTGTGGGTTTCCTCCAGTGCTCCGGGTGCTCCGGTTTCACCCACAAGTCCAAAGACATGTGATATAGGTGAACTGGACGAGCTTAATTGTCCGTAGTGTATGTGTGTTAATGTGAGTGTATGGTGTTTCCCAGTAATGGGTTGCAGCTGGAAAGGCATTCGTTGCGTAAAACATATGCTGGATAAGTTGGCGGTTCATTCCGCTGTGGTGACCCCAGATTAATAAAGGGTCTAAGCCGAAAAGAAAATGAATGAATGAATGAATCTATCTAATATAAAAGCTTAATGTACACATTGTAACAGATGATTGAAGAAAGTTATTTCAAATAAACATCAGATGTGAAGGAATACAGGAAAATACACAAATATCAAACACAAAGAACAAATACACAAATCAGATACAGGAAAATACACAAATATCAATTTACCCCGTTTTTTTCCCACGGTAAATTATACAATGACATGTTTTCTTTCACTTCCCAAATCTGTAAATATAACACCATTTTTAAGTCTACCAGTATATCATGCATCTTTAGTTTTTTTCATTATAGACGAGCTCGTGTAGGAATGAGAGGTGAGATTGTGTGTGCTTGTCAGTCTTTATATGCTCTGGGGCATTTGTGTTGGAAGAGAAATCCTTTTTCCTTCACTAAGCTTTAAATCCTGATCTGGCACCGTGACAGCTGACATGTGAGCTGAGAAGAGAAACAGACTGAATGATAAGAGTATTGTGTTTCAACTAGTATCTCTCTCTCAAAAACATGACACTTAGTTATAATCCTTTGCCTTTTTTGAGGCTCTTAGCTGTTTAAACTTCATGTTTGACTGCTATTCAGACAATCATAAAACATACAAGCTGACTGTCATTACTGATTCGTTCAACTGTGTTTTTATAGGACCCAAGATTTCAGATTGAAGAATATGAGGGAGAAGAAGACAGACCCATGAGTCTTCTAAGCATGCCAGTCTTGAACCACAAGAAGGAGGTCGGACAATTATAGATTATTTATAATTCCATTGTCATAATAATAATAATAATGGTAACACCAAACTCGAAGGAGTGTTCATAAGACTGTCATGAAACCTATATAATCATGACACAGGTGATATTAAGTGTCATTTAATCAAGAGTTATGACATTTTAATTGCAAAGATGACATTGCTTGTTATAACAACATTACATAAACAAACACATCACAATCAGTATTTATCTTGTAAACTAGTCTTATATAATAACTTGTCATAAATCTGTCATAAACATGAATGCCATAAGGCCGTTATAATTGTGTCATGAATATATTTCTGATCATGCAGGAATTTGACTGTATTTTTCAGTAAAATGTCTCATTTAGACTGTCATTACACTGTCAAATTATTTTTAAGAGCGTTATTAATATTAAATGACTTTTTAATGACAACTTGTACCATTGTAGTTGTAAAAAATATATTAATGAAGCTGTTTTATAACTATACAGTAATGGCTTCATGACAATCATGTTCATCACAGATTTATGACATGTTTTGTTATGTCTTGATTATGCCTTCATTATGTCAAGTTGTCATAGCAAACAATGTCATCTTTGCATTTAAAGTGTCATAACTGAGCAAATGACAGTTAGTAACAGTTGTCATAAGCATGAATAATATCTCATTCGCATGGATGAATGATTTCATGGCAGTCTTCAAGTAAAGTGTTACCGAATAATGTTTAATATTGTTTTTGATGGACTGTATTTGGCAGGTTATTGGTGTTGTCATGGCTGTGAACAAAACCAGAACATGTGCAAGCAGCTTTTTCTCTGAGCAAGATGAAAAAGTGAGTATGGGTCGGTATGGAAATCGCTGAGTTGTTTTAAACTAAATTGGGTAAAATATAGACCAATTTGTCAGATTAAAATTGTGATTTAAAAAAATAACCCCAAAGAGTAGGTTTGTCCGTAGTTTACTCACATTTGGGTTAAAACAACCCAGCGCTTTATTTAAGTGTATGTATATTATTTTGTGTTAATTAACACATATTAAACTTAACAATTTGAATATGTTTCCCAAATAACTTTTGTCATGTCATTTGAATAAAGAGTGAAAGATTTGTCACTTCTGCGGGCTGTAGAATTGCTGAATGACTAAAGAAACTTTATCAATATGCTGGTGTAAAACTGTCCCTTTCTTGTCTTATAAGAGCAAATTATCGTGTGACTACTGGAAATTATATTGCAGTATTTAGTAGTTCAATGTTAATGTTGAATCAAAATTAGTTCACAAATAATTCTTAAATTCATTCTTATAGTTAAATTTAGCAACAGTATTTTTGTTATGGTTACATTTGTAATATGGATAGTGGATAATAAAGTAGAGAGAGAGAGAAAGAGAGAGAGAGAGAGAGATATCTATCTATCGATCAATCCTTTGACAATGTGACTTAACAAATCACAGACATTCAAGCTTTATATTGAGATTTGTATTGTTCTGTCTTATGTAAAAGTACTTGTATAGTCTGTCTTAGGTTTTGGGTTTATAAGTATTTATGGCACATATTACTGACTGGTAAGTTATATATACACTGTGAAAAATATCTGGTTATTAACAGTTTCAGGTATTAACAGTATTAAGTGTTTTCAGTTTATTTACGGTTGTGAGTTGCATTATGGGACCTCAATTTCTGCTCTGTCGAACTTTGATGTTGAAATTTCAACTCTACAGTTTTTGCAAAGTGACTTTTATTGACTTTTTAGTAGTTTGAAATTATATAATGCGTAAGAAATGCATATATGTAGAGAAATAAGTCTGTAAAATAACAGAAAATGTGCTGCGGCTTATTACAAGCTTTTTGTACCGTAATATACAACACCAATCAAGACAATATATCACTTTAAACTATTAAAGATGTTAATAAAAGGCACTCAAAATGTTCAAGGTTAAATGTTGGAAGAAAGATCAAGGTGCCATAATGCAATTCAAAAGCATAATTAAATTGGAAAAAAATAAAATAGAAACATGAATGTGGAAAACCGCTAATTGTACAGATATTTTCCACAGCGTATATTTCAAATAGCTTGTACATGTTGTGCTCGTATATATGTTTATGTTGATTTATGTGGCACTGTGTTCCTGTGAAACATGACTTTTCATTCCACTGTATGTCGACACATGTAGCGGAATGACAATAAAGCTAAACTTGACTTGACTTGACAAAGTCTTAGTTAAGCATTCCCCACTGTATGGTGTGACAGCTTGCAGACCCCTGTTGCACACACACCTTGGCCCGCAGGCCTTATCTTTATCAGCCTTTCTTTGCTTTTTAGAAACTGCAAATAACCTATTTATTGAGGAAAACATGCACTGAAAAAGTATTTCATTGGATTTACTACATTTTTTAAGGTACCAAACAGTTTAAATGTGCTGATAATTTAAACAAATTAAATGTAGAAATTTTCTACTTAATTTGTTTGTTTAAGTTTAGCCCATATAAACCGTTTGCAACCATATACCTATATAAGTCCAATGAATATATTTTTTTCAGTATGGTTTGGAATGAAAACAAAAGCCTTTATTAATTTCCAGCCTTAAAGAATGGGCCATGCTTTTACCTGCAGGTGCTGTCATCACACATGATGCTGTTCGGACTGATCCTGGAAAACCATCAGCTGTGTGAGAGTTCTGAACAAGAGAACAAACGCAACCAGGTATCACTTAACAACAGTCAACTAAACTAACATGCACTCAAAAAATGATTTTGCTACTTGAAATGAGCTGAATCAACACAATTATTGAATTTTTTGGGGACAACTTAATTGTTTTATGTTCAGTCAACTTAAATTTATAAAAAACAATCAAGTTAACTTAATCGATTTGTGTTAGGACAACACAAAGGAATTGTGTGGAACAGTGTACAGTGCATAAGGAATGTGACAACATAATTTGACAGTAAATAACATGGGAGAAATGCTCAGTTTGCAACTTCACCCAAAAAAGTAGTGTGTTCTGAAAGTGATTGCATCACCAGCTAATCATAAAAATGATTCTTTTCATAATTCACTGTTGTGGATTTGATTGACAGGTGCTGTTGGAATTGGCTCAGCTGGTGTCACATGACTATCCATCTGTGGATGCCATGCTCGGCGAACTGGCTGCTGTTATTCTACCGGTTACTAAGGCACAATTCTGTACTGTTTTCATCTCGGACGACAGCTCCACGGTAGCACATAAAATTATATGGATAATTGTAAACTGTTAAAACAGAAAGGATTTGTTCATTTGCATGTTTTAAGTGTTTTAATGTTGTTGTCCTTAATATACTTCATCAATATGACTACTTAAAGATGTTTATTTATTGTTGACTTGCAGAGGCTTTTCTCTAGGATGGTCCATATAGAGTATGACGAAATTGAATGTTCCGTCCATTGTTCCACAAGGTAAATGAAACAGGGTTTCTACACATCTTTTGACCTAAAAAAACGACTGAAATTATAGCAGGAGATATTAATTTATATATTTATGTCTTGTTTTTCAGTACAATAGAGTCTATCTAGAGTTAAATTAGAGTTAAATCTAGAAACTGAACATTAAAGTGAGCATCGGCAGTTTTTTGTTTTGTTTTAATCTGTTTTTTCATCAATTTCACAGAAAACAAAGACTGCGTATTGCATGTAATTTTGTTTCACAATAATTAAATTTTAACATAAAAGTAAATTTATCTTGAATTAAGAATCTTTAGACAATTATGCTGGCTTTTTTACACCGTTATTCCAAGGTAAAAAATAAATAAATGTGGTTTTCATAGAACAACGGAAGTGTCTAGGAGTTATCCAAATCTTAAAGGGATAGTTAAGCCCTGGTCAGATCACAGGATTCTTATTGTCTGTTAAGAAAGTCACTATGTCAGATTATGTGATTTTGTACATACTACCCGTGCCTTCACAATCAGTCAGCCCGTGTTGTCTACGATGAGCGTTATTTCCCAAAGCAGTCACAAGTGTTGCTATAACAATATTTCTTATATTATTAATTTCAATCTTATGTCAATGTCAATAAACACTTATGCTTGCTGACAACTAGGCTACATTATTTAAGGGTATTCGTTATTACATATATTAAACATATATTTCCTTTTTAATATCAAGGTATTTTCTTTTAAATCTAAACCATTGACTTCCATATTTTCATTGGCTACTGCTGCTGGCATATTTTTCATGTTGACATGGTGGCACAGTGGTTAGCACTGTCGCCTCACAGCAAGAAGGTCACTGGTTCGAGCCTCGGCAGGGTCAGTTGGCATTTCTGTGCGGAGTTTGCATGTTCTCCTCGTGTTCGTGTGGGTTTCCTTCAGGTGCTCCGGTTTCCCCCACAGTCCAAAGACATGCGCTATAGGTGATTTGGGTAAATAAAATTGGCCATAGTGTATGAGTGTGTGTGTGTGTGTGTGTGTGTGAATGAGTGTGCATGGTTTCTTAGTACTGGGCTGCAGCTGGAAGGGCTTCCGCTGTGTAAAACATACGCTGGATAAGTTGGCGGTTCATTCCACTATGGAGACCCCTGATGAATAAAGGGACTAAGCTGAAGAAAAATGAATGAATGTATTCTTTAAAAGTACATTATAATTTGTTCATGATTACCAAAATAAGAGTTAGTTTGAGCCCATAATGTTGAAAATAACAAAGAGTTCAGTATTAATTATTATACATTCAGTATATACATATTATACATTCATTATACGTATGCACACAGTGAATTTAATAAGTTTAAAATGTGCAACTCTTGCTTTTTAGGGATTGTGATACTGATGACATCAGCTACATCTATGCAATGCATGTGCAAAACTCAGTGGAGACGCTGTATATTGTCAACCGGCCTGTAAGTTGAGCGGATTTATTAGTTTGCTATAGCTTACGAATTTCAGTAGAAGTATTGATGGAGACATTCCCTAATTTATCAAATGAGATCACATGTTAAATTTGAAATCAGTGACTGCTTTTTTCATAGTTTTTTCTTCCTTTTTTATTGATTTTGTTTCCTGGAAAGCCATATCAGCGTTTGACCAAAAAGTACCTCATATGTGGGATTTTCCATATTCGTTTGTGACATGTGCTCTTTTTGTGTGTTCTGATAGGCTCAGATATCCATGGTCTCTCCGATTAGAAGTTTGATTGGTGCTCCTCTGAGAGGCAAACAGAGCAGTAACGTCATAGGTAAATATTCACATTCTTGTATTGTTCTGTCGAACCAAAGTCATCATGATTTCCCACGAGAATATTCAGCTCAAATCTTTCTCTTTCATATTGCAGGAGATAAGATTAAATTGGATGGAGCTAAGCGTTTAACATGGGGGAGATTTTTGAATTCATACTGATTTTAATCTTGGAAAAGATTGCTAAGATCATTTGAACATTTATACCTGTTGAAATATTGTTGCCGTGTATTAACTATGTGGCAAAAGTAAGCACTAATGAAGTAAATACCTAATTAATAATTTGATTAGGTTTAAAACCAATGCAACAGGCCATATATCTGCATGGAATAGAACTGTACAAGGTTGATGATGGTGAAATATAAAAACTGTAATATAACAATGTGAGCTGCAAATATTACAATAAAGAGTCCATTCTAAAGCTCAGGAAAAAATTAAAGACCAGTTTATTATCAGTTATTATCAGTAATCTGAATCTGTCATTGATAGTTTATAAGAAAAAAGCTGCAGGGTGGCTCAGGGGTTAGCACTGCCACCTCGCTGCAAGAAGGTCGCAGGTTCGAGGCACGGCTGGGCCAGTTGGCATTTCTGTGTGGAGTTTGCATGTTCTCTCCATGTTTGCATGGGTTTCCTCTGGGTGCTCCAGTTTCCCCCACAGTTCAAAAACACGCATAGGTGAACTGAATAAACTAAATTGGCTGCAGTGTATGTGTGTGAATGAGTGTGTATGGCTGTTTCCCAGTACTTTGTTGTGGCTGGAAGGGCATCCGCTGCGTAAAATATATTCCGGATAAGTTGGCGGTTCGTTCCCCTGTGGTGAAATCTGCTAAATAAAGGACTAAGGAAAATTAAGGAATAAATGAGTTTCTGAGAAAAATATTTCTACTGATAACTTCTTCAAAAACATGTAATGCTTTAAATCAGGTATTTTCTGTTAAAAAATATTATGTACGTGAAAAATATGAAGATAATCAGCAGTTTATAGAATAAAAAAATATTACTTAAAACATAACATGGAAGTTGTTAACTGTTCATTGTTTTTCCCACAACATAGTTGTTTAAAATAAAAATGTTGTAATAAATGTATTTAGGTTGATTCAGCCATTATATGTACAGTTGAAGTCATAATCATTAGCCCCCCTGTTTATTTTGTCCCCTAATTTCTGTTTGACGGAGAGAAGATTTTCTTCAACACAGTTCTAATCTAAACATAATAGTTTTACTAACTTTCTAACAACTGATTTATTTTATCTTTGTCATGATGACAGTAAATAATATTTTACTAGATATTTTTCAAGACACTTCTATGCAGCTTAAAGTGACATTTAAAGGCTTAACTAGGTTAATTAGGTTAACTAGGCAGGTTAGATTAATGAGGCAAATTATTGTATAATGACGGTTTGTTCTGAAAAAATAGCTTAAAGGGGCTAATAATTTTGACCTTAAAATGATCTTTAAAAAATTAAAAACTGCTTTTATTCTAGCCAAAAAAAAAAAACAAATGAGACTTTTTCCAGAAGAAAAAATATTAATAGACATACTGTGAAAATTACCTTGCTTTGCCAAACATCATTTGGGAAATATTTAAAAACGAAAAAAAAAAAATAATAATAATTCAAAGGGGAGCTAATAATTCTGACTTCAACAGTATATATTCATACATGTAAAACCAGTTAACTTAAACTATTTTTAGATTAGAAGTGTTATACCACGAAGGGCAAAAAAAAAACTACTTTTTTAAATGTTGCATCATATTGAAACATTATACAAAATTCATATTCTCTATTTTTCAATGTAAATATAAATGTAAGGATAAAAGAGCTTCAGTGATGTGTTTATTTACTCATGCAATGTTGGGAAAGACATTTAAATCTAACATTAGCCCATGGGCCTTTGTTTTGGGCATCTCTAATCTGACAGTTTCCATTTTTATTTGTCGTATAGGTGTCTGTCAACTGGTCAATAAAAGAAACGTGGCTCTCGCCGAGAGTGAAGCTTTTAGCCAAGCCGATAAGCACCTCTTGGAGGACTTCGCAGTCTACTGTGCTCTTGGATTGCAAAAATTTAACACCCAGCAGACGGCGGATAAAACCAGAGCCAGGCTGGATGTGATTAAAGAGGTAGGAAATGCCATCATGTTTTATTTGACTCATTGGAAATCACTTCATATTGTAAGATCGGTGAGCAAGAGAATCGAACGCTGACTCAGCAATTACACAAAACCAGGATTTAATACAGCGTTAAGCAAAGCATGCGTTGTTTTTTTTCACACTCTGAATATATTTAGTGTGTGTGTTTGCCCCTACAGGTCTTATCTTATCAAATCTCTGCTTCACAAGAAGAGATTAATGAATTAGAGGTAAACCCTCTTTTTAGTACTTCCTTTTATTTTGATCGAAAAAGTACCTCTAATCCTGCTGCATCTGAACATGCATTCACTTATTGTGTAATTGACTACTGACGTAATAAAAGAGAACTTGCAACTTCTTTATGATAATTTAGTCTTGTGTTTTTGTCAGATACACTTCAAAAAATGACATTTTTCAGTGTGTCCTTTGAAAGACCTATCGATAATTTCCCCTCGCTTTTCTTTCCTCCAGGCGGCCGCCATCCCATCAGCAGATACCCTCTCTCTGCTTGATTTTGACTTCAGTGATTTCGATATGTCGCAGAATGCCATGACTCAGGCTGTCGTGCGCATGTTTCTGGATCTCAATTTGCCTCAGGAATTTCGCATTGATTACAAGGTTTTAAGTTGAATCATACCTTTAAACGAACGTCACAACAATCAAGCCTTGAGTAATGCTTGTGTAAGCAGTGGATCTAGAGTTTTGGCATGTCCATTTGTTTTTCAGGCTTTGTGTCAGTGGGTTCTGAGTGTGCAGAAGTGCTACAGGAGCAATGTGGTCTATCACAACTGGAGTCATGCACTGCGCACCGCTCAGTGTATGTTTGCAATGCTGCAGACAAAGGAACTAAAGGTCAGTCTGTTGATAAGCGACTCCTTTAATCTTTTAAACCCAGTAGTGCACGCTGGGTTAATAAGTTAAATGGTTTATTCTGTCAAAATTGGATTAGGCTAATTATTAGTTATTTAATCTGTTTCCTGGCAAATCTCTGATGTTTCGTTGCTTTTACACTCATCGTGATTCCGAGATTGCTTAATATTTGGTGTGCTTTAATCCAGAGCCATTTTAGCAGTCTGGAGGTTCTTGCACTCATGATTGCCAGTCTGAGTCATGATCTGGACCACAGAGGTGTGAATAACTCCTTCATACAGAGGTAAATTCTGTAAAATCTGACTATGGTGGCATTATAAACATCTGTCTAAAGTTCATTATTGCTATGCAGCTTCATTTGAATGGTTTTGGGAACATATTTAAATACTGCATATACAGTATTATGTGCAAATTGTCTCAATATTATTTCATCCTTTTTGTTGTTTGTCTTAGGAGTAACCAGCCTCTGGCACAACTGTATGGTCAATCATCCCTGGAGCACCATCATTATGACATGTGCCTTCTCATACTTAACAACCCTGTAAGCCCACGTAGCATCCATCCATATCCATTTATTCATCCACCCATCCAAATCCATCCATCCATCCATCCATCCATCCATCCATCCATCCATCCATCCATCATATCTTACTATCTTGATCCATCTGTCCCTCTGGTTTTATTCCATTCATTTGTTTCTCCATCTATGCATACATTTTTGTTTGTTCATTCTTCCATTTTTCCATCAATTCATTCTCCCAAATATTTGTTCATCCATCCATCCATTCATTCATCCACTCTGATTTTTGTCAAAACATCTATACAAATTCTCAATTCACCCATCAATCCATACTTCCATCAGTTTGTTCATCCATCCATCCATCCATCCATCCATCCATCCACCTGTGGTCCACTAATTAGTACATTTGTTTATTTATCTATATGTTGGTCAAGCTATTCAATTCTCCGTCTATCTGTTTGTCCGTTCATGCATTAGTTTTCCATTCATCTATCCAATCATCCAACAATCCATTTGTCTATTGAGCTATTATCAACTATTCATCCATTTGTCCATCCATCCACCCATCTACCCATCCATCCATCCATCCATCCATCAATCTAACCCATTCATCATGTCTTACTATCTTCATCCATCCGTCCATCTGTTAGTTAATCCATTCATTTGTTTATCCATCTACACATAAAGCTGCTTGTCTATTCTACCATATCCATCCATCCATCTATCCATCCGTTCATCTATCCTTTTATAGTATTTGTTCATCCATCCATCCATTAATTCATCCACTCTCATTTTGTAAAAACATCTAAACATATTCTCTATCCACCAATCAATCCATTCTTCCATCTTTATGTCCACCCATACTATCCTTTCAGTTTTTCATCTGTCTGTCCATCCATCCATCCATCTTTTTGTCAGTACATCTTTACATTATGTTCTCCATTCACCTACACATCCATCCTTTTGCTAGTTTGTTCATCCATTTATTTGTGCATTTGTTTCTCCATCCATCCATCCATCTTTTCATCCACTAATTATTACATTTAGTTTATTTATCTATCTGCCTACCAATCTATTCTTTTGTTCATCCATTAATTTGTGTATCCATAAATATATTATCCATTTGTTTGTCCATTCATCCATACAATCATTCAACAATCCATTCATCCATCCATCTATCCATCCATCCACCCACACATAAAATACACTTGTCTTACATCTATAATTCTCTTTATTCATAGTTTGATGTCCTTGCACATCTGTTTCATATCTCTCTCTCTCTCTTCTCTTTCAGGGCAGTCAGATTCTTAGTTCGCTCTCAGTGAACGAATATATGGCCTGTTTGCAGATGATTGAGAAGAATATTCTGGCAACAGACCTTGCCATTTTTTTTTGAGTAAGCTATTTTTTGAGTAAGCTATTTTTTGAGTAAGCTAATTGTGTTTAATTTTTAAACACAGATGTACAAAGAAAAATGTCATGTATAAATTATGAGTGTTTTTTTACCTATAGGAAAAGAACTAAGTTCTTCAAACTTGCTGAGAATAACAACTGTCTGTGGAAGGATGAAGGACATAGAGAACTGCTAAGGTTCAAACGTATATTTTGACCACATTCTTGCACAAACCACTATGAATCTACATATGTTACTCGTAAAACACATACACATAGTGGATTCTTCTGTTTCCATTTATTTGCCGTCATTCTTTAGTAACAGCAGAACAGCATGAAAACAGGAAACCCCCCACCGCATTTGCTTGCTTATGACCACTTCCTGCATCTATATTAACTGATGTTCTTGTTTTAAATAGGTCGATGCTAATGACAGCGAGTGACATATGTGCGATAACCAAACCATGGCCAGTTCAGAAGCGGGTGAGCATCTCCCACACACACATTAACATGCATGCAGATGCACCACAACCACGCATGCATGCAAACACACACACTTACACATGCACATACACAAATGACTCGCTCTTTATCTCGACCTCAACAGATCGCAGAGCTTGTGGCAACTGAATTTTATGCGCAAGGAGACAGAGAGAAGCGTGAACTCAACATTCAGCCAATTGTAAGTCTACTGTCTTCTACTTATGTTTCCTCATTACCTTTACACAGCAAGACGAGTAGTTACAGAGAAGTGTTGCAATCGGCTGAATAATATGTTGAATCTGTTTCTCACAGGAAGTGATGGACCGTCAAAATGCGTCTCGCTTACCTCAGATGCAGGTTGATTATATCGATGGGATTTGCTCACCGCTCTATGAGGTGAAGGCCTGCCCGCACACATCCTGTTGCAAATGTGTGTCAGTGTGTGTGTCTAGTGAGACATTTCTGCTGCATTGATGTGCCTCTGGGTGTTGCAGAAGAAGCAGAAGGTCTGTAGCCTATTTACAGGGTGTTTTCTGTCTGTTTTTTCAGGCCTTGACCTTCATTTGTGAGTCCTGCTCTCCTCTGAAAGAAGGTTGCAGAAGGAACAGAAAACACTGGCAAGAAATGGTAGACGATAGAAAGGAAGACAAAATGAAAGAGCAAGAAAATTAGAAATATAAGCGAGTTAAAGCTGAAATCCATCAAGAAGGGAACCGAGACTCAAAGTTGTGCCTGATATTCAGATGTTAGGAATCGTTTTTGATTTGCAAAGATGAAAATTGTGATGTAACTTGTGCAATAATATGATACATCATCTTGGATTATTGGTAAACCATTATAAACACTAGTGTCATGCTCATCTATTCTTGATCTTCAAAGGATCACTATCAACATTACACAAAGATGACTGGCTTTGTCATACTCATGAAAAAATGAAATAAAACTCTAAATAAATGCAGTTGTTTTAGAACAAATATCTACTTGATAATGTTTATGTTTCTAAATAGGCTAACGTTAAATTCAATTGCCTTGTAAAGCTGAAAAGTTAATGTTAATGAAGAGATTTCTAATAAAAGTATTTATTTTAAATAAAATAAATATTGAAATGATCTTTCTGTTGTTGTTTTTATAAAACAATCCAATAGTGTTGTATTTGTTGGTTTTCACAGGTTGATCAAACACTTCCTGTAATAAAATGGTGTAAAGTGCAATGGAGTTGGTGTCAGATAACGGGGGAGTGCCTGACGGTGCAACAGAATGGTGTTTTCACTTGATGTGGTCACAAGCCTTCATGTGATCTGTGAAAACATGTGCAGTCTAGTACAGAAACAAGTTTGCCACAATCTTCACAACCAGTTCAGCGCACTAAAGAGGGCAATGCTCTGAGTGAGACTAGCAGTAAAACGAGCCGACCAAATGCAGATAAATCTTACTTACTTTCAGATTTGATCGATTCTGTAAATTCACTTCACCATTAGCTGGGCCGAGTTCTACATTTTATCTGTATTTATGATCATATTACATGACTAGTTGTAAATACATACAGTGGGGGAAATACGTATTCAGCACATTCATTTTTCTTAGAAAACATATTTCTGAAGGTGCTGTTGACTTGAAATTTTCACCAGATGTTGGTAACAACTAAAACAAATCCATATACTGTATGCAAAGAAAACAATATTAATTCGTTTACATGTGTATTAAAATGAAGAACATAAACTCATTCTGAAAACGCAGCCCTATATACATTTCTGGAGACCGCAAATTATGTAGCTAGAGCTACGTATGGCTGCATTTCGTCTTTAAAACGAGTGAAGTTTATTCATAAACTAATTTCGAGAGGATCGCATGCTTGTGATTTACTACGGTTGGTCTCACATTAACTAATCATGATATCCCAATATGATTCCCTGTTTTCTATAAATAGCCAGTTTCACTCCACAGTTATCTTTGTATGGAAGAAAACCCCTCTTTCCTCCCCCCCCCTCCTCCTTTTCTTCGATCGGGCGGCACGGCGGCCCAGTGGTTAGCACTGTTGCCCCACAGCAAGAACACTGCCAGCCCCGGTCCTCGCCAGGCTGGTGGGTGTTTCTGTGCAGAGTTTGTTTGTTCTCCCTGTCTGCGTGGGTTTCCCTCGGGTCCTCCGGTTTCCCCCACCATCCAAAGATATACATTGTTTTATAATACATCAGTTTAAGCAATTCAGGCACTTGTCTAACTCCTTTCCTCCTCAAGTGTTGCCTTAGCAACCGCAGTCGGGGAGTTTGAGATCTACCTAAGCTCAAGCTCCCCTCTCGCTCTACGAATGGAGGGGAGCCCTGGGGCTCGAGGATCCCTTGAGCTCAGGGCTCTCTCCTGGGACAGCATGCCAAACCAGCTTATATTAAATCACCAGCTATGTGTAAACTCTTGAAATGCTACAGGGCGATATGATGCCATTCCTTTTCTCGCTTACCAGCTGACCGCTTACCTCCGTGTGTATGGCTTTTCTGCTGTTACCAGTTTGTACTGTAGCTTGACACGTATATCGGTGGACTTGAGATGTAGAGCAGAGTTGATGGGGTTTGGGTCAAGGTTAAGAACAGTTCCAGAAAGCAGGTGACACAAAACAGAAGACAAAAAAAATAAACAAGTAAATAACAGGGTGACAATGTAGTAAAATCTGAAAATGTGGTAAAAATCAGACAAGAGCTTTTCTTTTTCTGGATTGCTTTTCAAAACACTGCGGTTGGGTTTAGAGAAGGGGTGGGCGGGTCAATCAGTGCTTTTTAAAATACTGTTAATTGGGTTTAGAGAAGGGGGAGGGTGGAGGGATCAGTCGGTTGGTCAGTCAGTCAGTCAACTGGTGGATTTACGCGAGAAAAGCAGGCGCAAATGGTACTCGCGAAAGAAACTTGAGATCTGAAAATGCGTACACAGCGTACTGGCGAATTCTCGAAAACAAAAACATAAAACAATTTTTTTTAAAAAAAAGCTTATATTATATATATTTGGCACTCTCCAGAATTGTATATAGGGGTACATAATCAGAATGAGTCTGGGTTGAAAGTGAAAAGACACCAGATAAAAGGATTGAACACATTAAGAAAGGGAGGTGTAGAAAGGCAGTAAAAGCCCAGACAGCAGCTAAAATCTCTCAGTAGTTCTTCAGTAACCCTCTGCCTTTAGTCATTGTAAATTAATATTAGCTGCTTCAGTCCAACATCTACATTATCAGGATGATGAAGATGAAGCCAGTGTGGACATTTCAGCAAGGCTATGATCCAAAACGCAGACAAGGAAACTCTCAAATACTTTCAGAGAAAGAAAATCAAGCTGTAGAATGGCCCAGCCAATCACCTGACTCAAATCCAATATTAAATACAAAATAAAGATCAGATTTGATATGGACGAGACCCACTGAACCATTAACGTTTTTACACTCTGTTGAAGTCTGTGAAAAACTCACACCTGAGCAATTTATGTGACTTTATTCTCCATATGAGAGGCCCCTTTAAGCTGCCATCACCAAAAAAGCCTTTTATATAAAGTATTAAATTTATACTTATTTATAAGTTTAGTTAAGTACTTTCTCCTCGTGTCACTGCATTGTTATTACACGTAACCATTTTTTCAGATTTTTTTGTGTGTTTTTTGTTATATTTTGATGTTTGCATTTTGTTTTTTCTTACCAAAATTACGTCAACCGCTTCTTTAATATATTTTTCCCAGAAACAAAACATGATGCATTGAATACTTATTTCCCCCACTGTACTGTATATTCATTAAAAACTTGTGGAACGTATTAGCCAGATCACAGTGCTGCATGTAAATGTTAACTAATTGTTTATTTAAATCTTTATATTTTGGTATTATCCTTCACACTACCTGGATTTAACCGTTTGTCAGCAAGGAAACATTTGCATTAAAATTATAATAAAATTTAGTCTGATCATTTTAATAAAGTATGGTCAGAACTTAGTTTCATTTTAACACATCAGGGTGATACTTCAGTTTAAGTAACAATTCACATCATTTACATCTGGCTTATTTCCTGCCTATTATTAAGATATTAACCTTTTAATAGCACTTATTAAGTATGATCTTCCATGATCTATAATCCAATACCTAAACCCAACTTCTGCTTTACTCACTATTAATAAGCAGCTAGTCTGTCTGTTAATGGTTTGCTAATATCATTACCTAATGTACAACTGTACATTAAAATAAAGTGTGAACCATATCTATCGCACTGTGTTGATGATGATGGAGTATTATTTCATCAATATTTTGACATTTTATTTTCAAAATAATTTACTTGCATCTAATATGCTTTCTGTTTGTGAATTTTAATGAAGTACTTTTTTTTTGTACACTTAATTTGATGTGAGCACCAAAACGGGACACCTGAAGCCTGATGAACCATATTTGAAGAGAAAGGAAACACATTATGAACTGTTTCCACACTGTAAGGAGCCAAGATCACATTATCTGCTTGCAATGATTAAAATGTTTTTCTAAAGTAGCGAAGTGATCTTCATATTTCATTTTCAGTTTCATAAACAAGGTTAGTTTTTTGCCGAAGAACAAGCTATAAGGACAAATGTTTTATGGAAGTTATTTTGGAAGTTGTTGATGCAGAGAGAATCGTTTCTATTCTTTCCCAAGTAAATATGTCACTAAATAAGTAAAAAATTGAAAAAACGGTGCACAAAATATTAGTACAAAATCATTTTATTAATCCAAATAAATAAATACATAAATATAAATGTAAGATTTATGTGAACATCACTCATTAAATACACACATACACATTATAAAAACTTTATATATATAAATATGCATCCATTATGTCCTTATATATAAAAATGTATCCATTGGTACAAAATGAAATGTTTGACGTATCATCAAACTCGACTTCTCGGGGGATCCAGACATTCATGGTGTTTTGCTGCAAAACAAAAGACATTTTTTAAAAGGCTTGCATGATAAATTTGATAAGTCTTGACCATTGTTATATGACAGTGTTTGACATTATCCCAAAATGTATTGATGCTTACTTGGCAATGATCCTTTCAATGATTTTCTTAACCCATGAGGCAGATGGGTCCAGACAGATCTCCTG
Source organism: Danio albolineatus (assembly GCA_903798035.1). Lineage (NCBI taxonomy): Eukaryota > Metazoa > Chordata > Actinopteri > Cypriniformes > Danionidae > Danio > Danio albolineatus. Next base: position 368,003 of record CAIGQQ010034688.1, read on the forward strand.
TCCATTTGACTTCAAGGTGGCACTGTGGAAAAACATTAGAAGAAAGTCAGTAAGAAACCTATATTTGCATTTATGGATCACAATGGATTCATTTAAGCCTCAATATGACTGTATTAGTGTAAATACTCACATAATCTCTGTGTCTTTACAGTGTGGGCTTGGAGGGAAGAGCTCCACACTCTCTATGTATTTTCCAATGCGTCTGCTTTCTGTTTCAATGCAGCGACAGCGTGGATCTACAGCCAGACCTCTTAGGCTCATTCCTGAAAAGCAAAAATCACAGGGATAATTTAATATTGTACTACCACATATGCATAACTATCTAAGGTTACTGATAATTATAGCAGTCTATAATTTTGCAGGTTCACTTACCGTCAATCATGCTCAGGAATGCCAGGAAAACAATAACAGACACTGAAAGGATTTTGCTGTCCATTCTGCGTGAGTGAGACTAAGATCTAAGACGAAACAAATTAAAAGCAAATCTAGAGTTTGGATTCTAGGTGCCTGAGGAGCTCAGTTCAGCTGGTGAATTCTGTCAACTTGCTGAAGTCGTAGCTCTTATATACTGTAGCTGTAGCTGTATCCTGGATATGAGTCAGAGGGAGTTGCGCAATATCCCGGTTTGGGAAAGTTTTTCCTGATGTCACAAGCGAATCTCTTCACATCACCCTCATTCATGTGACTTGAAGTGACAGCAAGATTAATTAGCTTTAGGAATTTTGGAAAGGATCCACTCTGACATGCGAGTGCATTACTTAGATTTGGAGTTTTTCAGCAATACATACAATCACATCGATGTCACACTTTATAAAATATAAAATAATAGAAGTGATAATCATATATACACTCTCAGAAATAAAGGTACAGGAGCTGTCACTGGGGCGGTACCTTTTTAAAAGATACATATTTGTACCCAAATAGTCCACAGTGGTACCTCAAAGGTGCATACTAGTGCCCAAATGTACCTAAAAAGTACCTTTAAGGTACCATTATGAACCCTTCAGGTACAAATATGTATCTTTTGAAAAGGTACCGCCCCAGTGACAGCTCCTGTACCTTTATTTCTGAGAGTGTAGTATATATTTATTAACATAATCATTTATATAGAGAGAAAATATTAAGAAACCATTTGAAAATTGACAGTTCTACCAGATTTACAGTTTATATTTATGAGTAAAACATATTACTGAGGAAATATTATGTACTGTCATCACGGCAAATATAAAATAAATCAGTTATTAGAAATTAGTTATTAAACCTTTATGTTTAGAAATGTGTTGGAAAAAATCTTCCATCCTTTAGTCTTTTTTAAGTAATATAAAGCATACTGGTACAGCCTCTTATATAATATTACTCATATTTGTTCTAAGGTGATGTGGTGAAGGTTGATAAGACAGTGCTTAAAGATTGGACAACATCTTTTTCTGTTCATTTGAGCAGTATTACCTTTCAATCTAGAAGCATAAGGTAATTGCATTTGTCTTTAATAAAAACATAACGTGTGTGAAGTAATACCAAAAGAGAAATGTAGGCTAAATATAACCTGCCAGAGCTTTTAATTATGGCTTTTAATAATTCACACGTCACAGTTAAAATTGTTTAGACTAAAAAGATTTTAGATTAAATCTAAATGCAATTTGTGCTTCTTTAAAGTGAATTGCTTTGTTTTACAGATTGAATAATGAATAACAAATCTAATAGGCTAGTACACATTCTGATAATTCAATAGTTTAACGAAACTACTTTTGTTTGGTCTAATAATCTTAATAATTACATTCCCTCCAAATATTAAATGAAAATGTTTTCATTTAGGACATAAAACGACAATCGGTCAACAGTTAGACTATACCATTTAAGTTTAAAGGCAAATCATAACAACCAATTTTAAATTACAACTGCAAAAAAAAAAAGAAGATAAAGTAATGCCACAAATTATTACATATTTACTACTATATACTAATACTATAACCTTCTATGTGAAGCTGCTTTGACACAATCTACATTGTAAAAGCGCTATACAAGTAAAGGTGAATTGAACTGAATATTTATTCATTTATTTTTAATTTTGAAGCAATGTTATTAGACTTTACCGACTTAAAGAACCATTTTATTCAACCAGTGTGAACGAACCCGGACTTTCCAAAGGAAGTTGCCGTAAGGGGGCGAGCGCATCTGATTTTAGTCTAATACTACTGTATGTTACTACACATAAATGTGATTATGTCACTGTTAATTGTTGGGAAAAGTTATATTTCCTGTTAAGCTACCGTTTATCCATATACAAAGCTGAACGACAGAAATTGAAATCGTATTGTCATCACTTTCAGTTCCTCCCCTCAACAACAACACCACGGTGAGGCGAACTCGTGGACTCCTCCAAACACGTCTTCAAGGTGACTTTCTCACAGGCTATGACACAAGGTTTTAGCCAGTTTAATCATTTATGTGTCACAAATATTCTTTGCATTTTCTTCCGTCGTAGTATATCGTCTTATTCTAGCATTAGTAGACATCCCTGGTAAAGTCTAGATAGGATACAGCTGCGGATGTGCACATCAAAGCATCGTTTTTGTGACACTGTAACGTCATAACAAAAACTAATATTTTTACAGTATGTTGACGGTAAGCTCCGGGATTCTTTTGCATATTCATTGTGGCTCCCTGATGAAATTAGATTTGCTGGAAATGGAGGCGGTTTACAGTGTGCACACAAAAATATTCTCATTGCTAACATTTTAATGTCTTTTATGATTAAGATTCACATTTATCATTGCTCTGCAAAACCTTTCACTCAAAATCCAATCATTTCATAAGGAATCCATGTAACACTTTATTTCGATGGTCCATTCGAGTATTAGTATAGACTGTCCATATAATATCTGTTGATAATGACATTCAACAGACATTTAACTGACTATAAGAAACTTTGCAAGTACATGTCAACATACACTAACCCTACCCCCAACCCCAACTCTAACCCCAACCTAACAGTCTACTTATAGTCTAATGAGAATGAGTTGCAATGTAACTTAAATTCAACAAATGGACCAAATAATAATAATAAAGTGTGACCGGAATCCATGCAAATTTTTCGTGTTATAAATTATTTAACAAATTTGCCACAATGACCATCAAAAACTTGATTTAATGTGACTTCCGCACTGCACTGTTGCTTTTTTGTCCTCCAGTGTTGACTGAATGTGTTAAACAGACTTCAAATACCTAGTTCTTAACTTCACTGCCAATGCTTTTGCAACATTGATTGATTTCGTTCTGTTTTTTTTTTTTTTGTCACACTTAACTAGAAAACCTGTTTGTCTTCAGTTCTGGAGAATAAGAAACCACAAACATCTGTCGCTTGAGAAAATGTTTTCCAGTGTTGCAAAATGTTTGGTGAAAAATCAGTTTCACTGTTATTTTTCAAACCACTGTAACCACATGGAAATGATACTTTAAATAAATAATAAAAGAACAACAGCTTGGCTTTATGTTTGCTGTTCAGGCTGCTTACAGTTAGCTGAAACCAACCGTCACAAATGATCTATTACTTTATTGCAATAGCGTAACAATGATGCAGTGCAGGAAGTCTCATGTCAGCTTAAACAAAGGAGCAATTATCATTCACCTTTCTGCAACTCTAACGAAACCTGAATATGTCACTGCATGTGAACCAACAGCATCAGTTTCAAAAAACAAAGACAAGGAAGTTGTATTTGACTCTTCGATATTAGTAGTTAGTAGTGAGAGGCCAGAGAGAGTTGACATGCTTTTCTATAAAGGACATGCTTTTGCATAGTGGATTTCACATGGAGAATGACATTTAAAATTCAGTTTCTGTGTGTTTACATGAAAGCATTTCAACTAAAAATTAAAAACTTAGCTGTTCATTTGACATCATGACAATTGGGTTTTAAGGGCCTGAAACTACAAGTATACCAAGCTTTTGAGAAAATTGTAGTTTGCAAACTACTTGCCTTTATGCAAACTACAAAAAGTGCATTTGTGAGAATGGTGACATGCACAAGCATATTACATACTCAGTCAATACTTGACAGAACAGCAATAGCTATGGTTGCAACGGTTCAGTCTACTCACGGTTTGGTGTGTATCACAGTTTTATGTGCGGTATAGTATGTGCTGTTTAGAAAAAAAATTACTACAGAAAAATTCAAAGAACAACCCATATTTATTAGGTAACAAATACCTGACAATGCAACAGGCTTTATACACATGACTATAGATTTGCATTTTCTCTCATTAATTAAGTAAAAGTAGGGCATTTTGAAAATTGTATGTTAAAATAAAATGCTTAAGAACTTCCCCTTTTTCTGTTTTACATCTTGACAGTCTCAACCAATTATGCAGATAGTAATTGTCAACACATCTTAATAATTGAGCACTTTTAAAGAACTGATTTCTTCTGTGTACATTATGCTTGCATTACCAAGACAACAGCGCATTTTTATTAACATTCATTCCAGAGAGCTCCTATCACTTATCAGCATCATCGTAGTGAATGAACCTTCAGCAAAGTGAGAGAGCGGTCGGCCCTTCTCTCTTAATTCAGCGGGAACAGTCAGTCAAGAAGAAAACTGTTCTTAGCAGACACTGACAGCCGGTTAACAGAATGAATCAATAGCGGGAGCGATTGGGTGCGGAAGAACACGCAGTAACAGACCTGCGCAGAGATCTACAGGCTGTTTGTCCGGGTCCATATGGGACGCTTCCGGGTCCGGACGTGGACCCTGCGATCAGCCTGTTAGTGACCTCTGATCTACGGTATATCTGCAACAACAACAACAAAAAATCGGCATTCGTTATTTTTTGTTTATGTTTTGGCCTCGCTTTTGGCTTTATCTCCTTCACTTGCCATGATTTACATCCATGGCTGAACTCTCAGAAACTCACCACACACCGACACGTGAGCAAGCGTGATGTCAACAACTGAGCACGTGCAACGCGAGTGAACAGTAATCAGAAGCACAAACCGTGGGAGGGCAACGGGACGATAGGATTTTTTTTTATTAGGCCTACCGAAAACGGTTACATCCCTATTACGTACAATACAACTATAAGCACAATTTCAAAGAATCTTTTTTTTGCATCCATTGTCAGACTGCTTTTTAACAAGGAATTATGGCTTCTTTAAAATTAAAGACATGACATTTTTATAGAAAAGCTATACTAAGAAGCCTTAATTATGGTTTTTTCAACAAGAAAGATCAATTTGTTATCAGTAGTGATTGAGTAGTAAACAAATGATTGTGTCCTCTTGCTCGCCAAATTTATTTAAAAATAAATTATTAAATATATTATTTATAACTATACATTTGGTAGTAAATATGCAATAGAGTGTTTTCATGACGTGTCATTAGTCAGGCATGTTGGAGAGCAGAGCATAAACAATGCCACTGAACTGAACGAAATAGCATATTGTGCAGATTACTGCTACTAAAAATGATTATTTGTTGTCATGTTTTGTCCTGTACTAATTCTTTGGATCAGATTAAAAAAAACGTTTAGAGTACTTAAGACGACAAATATAATATCAAATCAAGCAGAATAAAGCATATTAATTTGAACTTATTGAAATATTTTGCCTGCTTAAGTCCTTACAAAATCTAAACCTTAATGATTTAACATGCTTACACACTTTTTTCATGGTTTAAACAGCATAAATAAGCAGAACAATCAATATGCTGTCTTCATAATGAGGTAACAAAATCATAAGTGAAAACATGCACTTTTACACATATTTAAATGCTTAGAAAGAGAGTTTTGTTTTGGACCTGTTAGATTGCACATCTTTTTCCTCTGGCTTTTTTCTTTTCTTTCTCACACCTTTTTCCTCAAAGTCTGGCTTGATTCCATCTCAGACGTCTTTCAGGAAGGTCCATCTTGATGACATGACAGCTAAGGAGGAATGCTCTAATTACTTTAACTTGATAACTCCCCTTCAGAGAGATGCACTTTCTACGTCTGCCAAAAAAGCAAATGACGGTAATAAAAGACTGTAGTGTAAACCTATGAGTAAATCTTATCTGATGAAGTGTGAGCTGCATGGGCTTTCCCACAATTTGGTGTGTCTTCAATCCAATAAGTTAAACAATAATATATTGATTAAGTATGAACACATAAAAAATATTCTAGCGTTTTGAATTTATAGTGCACTCACTTGCCAATGCTGTAAAAATATCTGTTAATTAACATTTTTTTTTGTGGTTCACAAGTATTTTCGGTTTACTTTACTGTTGTGAATTGCATTATG
>CAIGQQ010034688.1:382623-412417 GCA_903798035.1 Danio albolineatus
TAATAGATATCTAAACGGCAATCGAAATAAGTCTAATAGACATCTAAACGACAATCGAAATAAGTCTAATAAACATCTAAACGACAATCGAAATAAGTCTAATAAACATCTAAATGGCAATCGAAAAAAATCGAATAAACATCTAATAGACATCTAAACGGCAATCGAATCATGTTGTGCATATGGATTTTTTTTTACACTTTCTTATGTAAAATCCAAATTTGTTCTTTTAATCCTAAAAACAATTAAATAAATTCTTTAAGTTATTTTCTAAAATTTATTTTCCATCATTTGTAGAATGATAGAAGAACAGGTAGAATTATATTCTATCATTTGTTTTCATTTTAATAATACACTGTATATGTAATGATACATTTTCAAATAAAATTGAAATATAGGCTTTTATGCACAGTTGCTCAACATTGCTACACGTTTCCACAGCTATCAGATTTGGTCCCCCCACCTCTCAGGCCAGAATTGCACCCTTGGAAATTTAGAAAAACAAATGAACCAAAATCAAGTCTATACATTTGTCTTTATAGTAAATAATTATAGTGTGTCTTTTAATCTTTATATTAGATGTATTATTTAATCCTTAAATTGAACTACTGTGTACTTCTAAGAAAAGATTCATGTGTACACACGTATTTGTGTTCATGCTTGATTGCAAGAGGTTTTTGTTACTCTTGACGTTAAATACAGTCAAGGCTAATAACAGGTTTAGTGGTATGAGGACATTTAAGGGTTGTTTAAGAGCCAGGGTTTGGGTAAACCATGTAATCAAAGTCATATTTATAGAAATAACAGGTATTTACATCTGTAGGTAGTATTAAACATAAGTACAATGTATCATCATGTGTATACTGTAAGTGTATGCTATGTTTAATTTAATCATAAATGTCCATGGTAGTTGATGACAATTAATTTGAAGCAAATTCTACATATTTACAAAAAAACATCACTGCCTTATTCCTTTTATCAGAAGAACAAATGCACATTTAAGGTGATACATAATTAACCCTCTCATTTCTTACAAGCACATAGACAGATTTAGTGTGTGCATGTGTTCGGCGAATATGCTAAGCAATTTTAAAACACCCACACACGCTCATCAAACACACACGGACAAACAACCATGGAAAATGGTAGTTGTGTAACCTTGGAAGAGCTCAGGCTGTGCCTCCATCATGGCACAGATTCTGCTCTCCATGCCATATGCTCTATCTGTTCGGCATCAGGGCCTCGTGCCCATTTTTTCCCTCACTGTCTTCTCTGTTTTCCCTCTTCTTCAGGGGCGCGTTCTCTGTCGTGAGGCGATGCGTGAAGATATCATCCGGCCAAGAGTATGCGGCCAAAATCATCAACACAAAGAAGCTGTCCGCCAGGGGTAGGTGATTTTTATTTAGTGGGCTTCTGTCAGGTGCGGGGCAGGTTTGAATACAGGCACTGGAGCGTCTAGTGAAGCCAAACATGGCAACATTCTGCTGCACATCCGGTTAAACCGGGATAACTGTGAGAGACTTTGCATCTGGGTCTCATCTGGAGCTCCGTGCGTGTGTTCTGACGTAACGTTTGCTTGTGTCTAAATGGAGCTGTGAAGAAGCTGAAGGGATTATATGTTTGAGAATCACATACATCCACATGTCAGTCTGAAAAGTGTAGATGAATGAGTGTGGATTAAGGGTTTTGAGTGCATGTGTATGTCAAACCATTATTTCATGAGTATAACACACTAGTGTCTGTTTTCATGCTACTAATACTTATTTGTTTTCCACACTAGTGTATTTTCCATTTCCACAAGGGGTTATTAGGAATCCTGGATCATTTATTAAGCGTATTAGTAGTATTCACTATAAACAAGGGCTGTGCAATACTGGAAAAAGCATTGAGTATTGAGATAACTATATATCTATATAACATTTTCCCAGAAAAATGTAATTTTTTATTAAATATGACTTTAAATCATTCATTTATTAAATGATATTGAAATAAAACAGTAAAAGATATTTTTAACATCTAATTAATTCTAATTTGGACTAAAAAAGTAGTCGGTCTAAAAAGTGTCAAGGTGCAAACATTTAGTCTTTAAATCACTATGAATATGTAAAAACCTCAGCAGATATTCTGACACTGATTGGCTTGTCTTGATTCCCACCATTAGTATCTATTTTCAGCTCTGGGTTCACCTTTGTGCCACTCCAGCTAATAGCAGAACAGCAAATACTGGGAATATGGGGGAAAAGATAGTAAAGCTCCAGACTGGTCAAATTTAGATAAACAACCAATACATAAAAATAAATGTAATTTATCACCCAATAATCAAATACTGCATTTCTATTATCATGATGACAATAAATTAGCAATGCAGCACTTTTAGCCCTGGTACATATTCGTTAGATACCTATAAAAAGATACCATATTCATTATATACCACTATCTATTTAATTAGATACTAGTATGTAGTCCTTATACTAGAATTTATTTCAGTAGTGGCTAGTAACTATTCTATCTTTACTGGTAACAAATGTATTTTTTGCTATTGATTTCTATAGGGTCTGTCATTGAGATATCAACTATTCAGTTTAGTACTGAAACAAGTACTAGTAACTAGTAACTAAGAAATAATCTCTTGTATTGTACTTTATGAAGTCCCAGTAACTAAGGAATAATCTGTAGTATTGCACCTTGAAAAATACCAGTAACTAAGGAATAATTTCTAGTATTGTACCTTCAAAAATACCAGTAACTAAGGAATAATTTCTAGTATTGTACCTTCAAAAATACCAGTAACTAAGGAATAATCTGTACCTTCAAAAATACCAGTAACTAAGGAATAATCTCTAGTATTGCACCTTTAAAAATACCAGTAACTAAGGAATAATCTGTAGCATTGTACTGTTAAAAATACCAGTAACTAAGGAATAATCTGTAGCATTGTACCGTTAAAAATACCAGTAACTATGGAATAATCTATAGCATTGTACCTTTAAAAAATACCAGTAACTAAGGAATAGTCTCTAGTATTGTACCGTTAAAAATTCCAGTAACTAAGGAATAATCTGTAGTATTGTACTGTTAATAATACCAGTAACTAAGGAATAATCTCAAGTATTGTACTGTTAAAAATACCAGTAACTAAAGAATAATCTCTAGTATTGTACCTTTATAAAATACCAGTAACTAAGGAATAATCTCTAGTATTGCACCTTTAAAAAATACCTGTAACTAAGGAATAATCTCTAGTTGTGAATCTTTAAAGGGTGACATGGTGGTGCAGTAGGTAGTGCTGTCGCCCCACAGCAAGAGGGTCGTTGGTTCAAGCCTCGGTTGGAGCAGTTGGCATTTCTGTGTTTGGAGTTTGCCCCTGTTTTTGCCAGTTTCCCCCACAAGTCCAAAGACATGTGGTATAGGTAACATAAATTGTCTGTAGTGTATGAGTGTGAATAAGTTTTTATAGGTGTTTCCCAGTGATGGGTTGCAGCGTGAAGGTTAGCCGCTGTGTAAAACATATGCTGGATAAATTGGTGGTTCATTCCGCTGTGGCGACCCCAGATTAATAAAGGGACTAAGCCGAAAAGAAAATGAATTAATGAATGTATCTTAAAATACCAGTAACTTAGAAATAATCTGTAGTAGTGTACCTTTTAAAAATACTAGTAAATATTAGTAACTAAGGAATAATGTCTAGTAATAAACACTAGTAGCTAACGAATGAACAATAGTACTTAACAGAAAGATATTAGTATAAAAAAATAAGTATAAAAATATAGATATTATTACAATACATACTGTGTATATAAGCAAAGTGCATATATGGGTGCATATATGTTTTCATATATATATGTGTGTGTGTGTGTGTGCTTTCAAAGGCTTTGGCTGGTCTTATCCCCTGTTGGAATATGTGGGCATAGAGCGACCCAGTTCTTTCAGATCCGTCAGTGTAATTGTTGCTGTTGGCCTGTTTGCCTGCGGGCTCTGCCGCTATAGGGCAAAACAACCAATCGGCCTCCTTCCCACTTTCAGCACAGCCAATCCTTTTGCACCTCACACAACATCTCTCCTGCTCAGAGCCAATCCTATGGCCGCCTTTTTCTCTGCAACAGTTCTGTCTTTTGGCTTTAAAGTTTCCTTTTCCAAAGTGTGGATTTGGGAAGCGAAAATGAGATTATTTTCTGGATCATTAGGATTGAATTACACCCCCCCTCCCCCTCCCTTTGTGCACAGTGGGATTGAAATGGACACCTAGATTCCGGGATCAGTATCTGTGCACTAGTGCATGCTGGGATATCGTTTCCAAAAATACAGCATTGGGTGGTGTGGCAGTGTATGTTGTGTTAATATCTCTCTCTCTCTCTCATACTGGTGGAGGACTGCAGTGCTCTGCTGCACTGGATGCTGTTTAGTGTAGAGATGGTCTTAACCTCTTTCTGTGATAAGCCCAGGAACTGCAATACCATGAGCACACGCATGTATATAAATGCCACTGCACACAGACACTCGCGTACACACACACTGACACTAGCGGGTTCCTCGCTTGTGGGATCATGACCTCCAGTTCGAGATTAATGCAGAGCAAAGGGTGACATTTAAAGAGGCGAGGTGATTACGGACAGGCCAATATCCTGATGGTTTTCATTGTAACACTTGGAATTTCAATATATACAGTATGTAGTCCATTGAGGGTGACACAGTGGCGCAGTAGGTAGTGCTGTCGCCTCACAGCAAGAAGGTTGCTGGTTCGTGCCTCGGCTGGGTCAGTTGGCATTTCTGTGTGGAGTTTGCATGTTCTCCCTGTGGGTTTCCTCCGGGTGCTCCGGTTTCTCCCACAGTCCAAAGATATGCGGTATAGGTGAATTGGGTAAGCAAAATTGTCCGTAGTGTATGTGTGTGAATGAGAATGTATGGATGTTTCCCAGAGATGGGTTGCAGATGGAAGGGCATCAAACAAATGCTGGATAAGTTGGCGGTTCATTCCGCTTTGGCGAGCCCGGATTAATAAAGGGACTAAGCCGAAAAGAAAATGAATGAATGAAATGTAGCCCATTGAAAACTGCACTGTAAAAACAAATTGGTATACTTTTTTTGTCAAGTATGAGCGATAAAAAACTAATATTTTTTATTTACATTTATTGAAGTGACATTTTTGTCTTTTTAAACATTTATTTTTGCGTTCCAACATTAAACAACCACAACCAAAATCTATTTGCACTTGTAATGGTTAATTAAAATAACTTCCCTGTTCCCTCAATGACAACTCTTCTTTAATGACACGTTTACTGGTTTGAGGGTGGGGCAACCTGTCACTTATATGAGTTGGCCAATAGCAGACGACAATGAACTAACGATCTAGTCAATTCCCAATGTCAGCACGATGTTCTTCTTGTTTTGAGAAGTAAATCCAGTAGAGGCGAAATTAATATTTTTCAATGCTGCAAATAAAGCAAAATCTCTAAACCAAGGGTGCCTGAACTTTTTCTTTTAAAGGGCCAAAAAACTAAATTTCCTAATTTATTAGCTAATATTTAAAAATAACTAGAAAACGTTGCTTTAAAACATATAATTAATGATGCGGTATAATGCGGTATAATAAAATGTTTTTTAATCAACTTGTTACAATAAAAACATAAACAATCCCATTTATAACACAGTGGAGATCAATGCTGCATACACTAGTTGAGCTGCTCCTGCCTTTGCCTTGATTTGCCGCAACCCATCTCTGGGAAACATCCATTCACACTTATTCACACTTATACACTGCGGACAATCTAGCCTACCCAATTCATGTACCGCATGTCTTTGGACTTGTGTCAGAAACTGGAGCACCCGGAGGAAACCCACGCAACCACGGGGAGAACATACAAACTCCACACAGAAATGCCAACTGACCCAGCCGAGGCTCGAACCAGCGACCTTCTTGCTTTGAGGCCAACGTGCTACCCACTACACCACTGTGGTGCCTCTTAATAAATATACTTGCATATAAAGTAAATCGTATCTCAAAAAATGGGGTCTAGCGACACCCCTGGTTAGGAGCATGTTAGTAACAACAGTTTTCTATAGTTTGAAGAACATTTGATCTAAAGAACCATTTTCCATTGTGATTAACTTGCTGTGGATTGGAAAGCTGTGGTTCTCTGCTGTTTAAGTTGTATAATCTTCTTTAAGGCTCTATCTGTTCCCACAAATAACCTGTATTCTGTGCATAAATGAGTGAGCGTTGTATAATAATAAATGTGCCTTAAAGAACTATCTTGGATTGAGGAATATATAAACATTTAGCGTCTGAATGTGCTTTTCTATAATATAATAGAACTAAAATCAGTATGTGAGTCAAGTATCATATCCTAATTCATATTCATCAGTGGTGAGTGACCTTGGTGTATAGAGTTGAACTCAATTCTTACTTTTTTTAAAAAAGTACACCGTTTTACAGCACTTGAGATAAAAAGGATGCAAATTTCAGCAGATATCTCATTATATTTTTATTCCCCCTGAAAAACAAAATGTTAAAAGTATGAAACTGAAGTTGAGAACTAAAATTGTGAAGTGGTGTCCATAGCAGAATACAAATGTACTTGTTTTAGGTAGAAAAATGACATCATGCTGCTTTTGGGGTGTATTTTAGTGTGTAAAACTTCCTCAAACATTAGTGAACCATTGTGCTGTAGATCACACATTTTCATTGAGTGTATAGATAAGCACAACATAACTCAATGCATTATCAGCATTGCATGCAACTTTGCTAAAGCTACAGGTCATTTTCATATTCGATTGCCTCACACTGACAATGATCCATTGTTTACCAATGTAATCTATTGTGATTTTGGCTGATTAGTAAAAACTAATTAGTGACTGTTTTACAGCTTGCATTGATCACTCATATTGATCGTACTGGAAGATCAGCGCTGATCAACTTGAATTTTATTACTGATTTTTCTTTAAATATCATTAAGGATATTTCTTATTTTCCCCTTATATTTATGTAGTATTCTTGAATAACAAGACCAAAAAAAAAAAAAAGATCAGATGACCTACTACTTTTGGTGAGATTTGTAAGTTTGCATTTAGTGTGTACTATCCCATGTATACTTTATAGTCCCATGAGAACACAAGAGAGCATTAGTGAGCTGCAGTGTAGATGTAGCTGATAATTATACAGTACACTCTTTAAAACAAAGACACAAAACTTGTCACTGGGATGGTACCTAACAGGTCTACATTTGTACATTAAGTGTCCGCTTTTGTACAATGAGGTACATATTTGTATTTTTCAGGTACTAATTTGTACCTTTAGGGTCAAATTGTTGGCCTGAAAGGAAAAAGGCCCACAATTTTAAAAAGGTTCTGACCCAGTAACATGTTTTCTACCTTTATTTCTGAAAGTGTAGGCAGCATAGGTAGGCAAATTGTCACCTTGGAATTATAAGGTTCTACAGGTATCTGCGTTCTGAATTATTTTAAGATATTGAGCTTCAAAGTCCATTGCAAACAGTATGTGTGTAGCATTTGTTTTTTTAAAATAAAAAGTCTTAAAATGTAAACAATGTATTAAAAAACATCCCATAAAGTAAATAAGTTGTCATTTAATAAGAATATGTCAATAACTCAATATGTCAATAACTCAGTTTTGACAAAAATGTCAGATAGAACCTTATAATTCTAAGGTGACGAAATCTAAGCATACGGCATCATCGTACTATGTTGAACACTTTTTAATTATAAATTAAAAAATTAAACTTTTTAATTTTAAAATAAAATAAGTACTAACTTACAGGATGTGATTTAAGAAGATTTAAACTGAGCAGTTGGGCTAAATATATCGACATTTATATGAATTAATTAAAAAAAATATCAGCCCTCCTGTGAAATTTGTATTATTTTTCAAATATTTCTCAAAAATGTGGAAATTTTCACAGTATTTCGTATAATATTTTTTGTTCTGGGTGAAGTCTTATTTCTTGTAGTTTGGCTGTTAAAAAATCATAAATTCTTTTTTTTTAAGGCCAATATTATTATTTTTGGATTATTATTTTTTTGGATTGGGCACAGAACAAAACACTGTAACACTGTACAAAAAGGTTCATTAGTTAATGCATTTACTATCATAAACTAATCATGAACAAAATTTGTACAGCATTTACTAATCATAATTGAACATTTACTAATGTATTATTAACATCCAAGTCCATGCTTGGTAACATTAGTTAATGCATCGTGAGTTAACATGAACTAACAATGAACAACTGTATTTTCATTAACTAATGTTAACCAACATGAACAAATACTGTAGTAAATGTATTGTTCATTGTCTGTTCATGTTAGTAAGTGCCTTAATTAACATTAACTAATGAACCTTGTTGTAAAGTGTGACCAAACACTGTTAGAATTTGCCTAATTAACCTAACTTGCCCAGTAAAACGTGTTAATCCGGTTAAAATCAAGTTAAAAAGCAAATAGTTTTGTCAGTTTTTACTTTGTGAGAAGCCGCTTTTTTAAGATGTGTATTTCTAGCAATATTTTCACTCGTCTATTTTCACTGTTAAGTGGTGTTTCCCAACCTCTTTCAGTATATACCCATCGAATCATAAACACCAAACCAGAAATTTGTTAAAAGTAGTTCTCAAATGAGCTTCTCACAGCTCTAAATTTAGTGAGAATAAAGAAGTGATAGAAATCTGACATTAGAACTAAAACAAATCCACTTCTATTATCCTCAGAATATAATGTTTTAAAATAAATATTTTTATGTCATGAGACAAATTTTGGTTTCTCAAGTAATTGCATCTTTGTATTAAGATTTTTAGATTTGTTGCTTATAAAGATTTTTTTCTAACAAAATGGCAGATACTGATTAATCAGGTTTATTTAGCGTAAAAATAGAAAAAGAGAGGAGGATAAACAACAGAACTGAAATAAGATAACAGGCAAAAGAGAGGTCAACAGACAAGCCAGATTGCGTGTTACGTAAGACAAATGCCATGCACAAAAATGGAGGCAACTAAATAGAGAAAAGAACAGCAAGAAGGAGGATGGTGTTGGAGTTGATGAAGGAAAGGGAGAGGATGCGAGAGCAGAAATGCAGTCTGACAAAACCACCAGATGGTCATTGTCCATGTTGATGGTGCTCATGTATGTGTTTGTGTTATACCAGATGAACGCTGAAAGAAAAAATCTGCTAGTTTGTTACGATTGAGTCTCTTGATGGTGGAGATTACAGAGGGGAAAAAACAGATCTTTCTGACTTTATCTGTCCTCATTTAGTACTCCTGAGCATTGAGGAGCTGTTCTCGACTGCACCTCATTTTATAATCATTGCCTCCAAAAAACTGAGAGACACTGGTTTTATGTGATATCAATGAATTTAGTTTTTAAAAATTCATTCATTTTCTCGTTGACTTAGTCCCTTTATTAATCCGGGGTCGCCACAGCAGAATGAACCGCCAACTTATCCAGCACGTTTTTTACACAGCGGATGCCCTTCAAGCTGCAACCCATCTCTGGCAAACATCCATACACACTCATTCACACACAGTTTAGCCTACCCAATTCAGCTATACCACATGTCTTTGGACTTGTGGGGGAAACCGGAGCACCTGGAGGAAACCCACGCAACCACAGGGAGAACATGCAAACTCCACACAGAAATGCCAATTGACCCAGCTGGGGCTCAAACCAGCGACCTTCTTGCTGTGAGGCGAACGTGCTACTCACTACGCCACCGTGGCACCCTAGTTTTCAAATATATTTATATATTTCAATTTTCATTAAAGTCAACGAAACAATAAAATTTCCCATATGACGTACGGGCCGGATTAACCATTGGGCATTATGGGCACAGGCCCAGGGGCCCGTGCACACCTGGGGCCCTTGCGAGGGGCAAAAAAATGCCCATTTTTGGAGTGTCTATTTGGGCTAACTGCAATTAGCGCACCTCATTGAAATAAGCTAATTGAGAGATTTCCGCCCATCACTGTTTGATTGACAGAGACAACATAACTAAAGTGCGCAGCTGACAGCAGCGTGAGTGGTGTAGCTTGTGAAGCGTACGGGAATATGACGAACACGTTCTTCTTTTTCCACCACTACATATCAGATTTTGCCTACTCTTCATCACGAGGAAGACAAGCAGGAATCAGTAATAAGTGTGTGTATCAGGGAAGACTCAGATTCATAGAACTGGATTGGAGAGGTGTTATATCCAAATCATTTGCATTATAAGTTTTAGAAATTATTCATTCATTCATTCATTTTCTTTTCGGCTTAGTCCCTTTATTAATTCGGGGTCGCCACAGCGGAATGAACCGCCAACTTATCCGGCATTTGTTTTACGCAGCGGATGCCCTTCCAGCCACAACCCATCTCTGGGAAACACATCCATACATTCTCATTCGCACACATACACTATGGACAATTTAGCTTACCCAATTCACCTGTATCGCATGTCTTTGGACTGTGGGGGAAACCGGAGCACCCGGAGGAAACCCACGCAACCACGGGGAGAACATGCAAACTCCACACAGAAATGCCAACTGGCCCAACTGGGACCTGCCCCAACCGGGGATCGAACCAGCGACCTTCTTGCTGTGAGGCAAACGTGCTACTCACGCGCCACCGTGGCGCCCTAGTTTTAGAAATTATACATTAAAAATACCCTTAAATATACATTTTTAGCACTGCTTCAATGAACTTTAACAAGTATATTAAAATCCATAAATTTTCACCAGTTTTATTAGTATTTTTTTTCTTCAAATTGTGCTTTAAATGCTTTAAAAATAAGTTAAATCTTTGTAGACTACAAATATATGTACTGTATATCATTTATTTAAAAAATGTGGGCAATACAATATAGATTTATTGTATTTAAAATATATTATATTAATCTTATTTTTTAATTCAACTATAGGGGTACGGCCAGGTAGAGGGCCCTACAAGACATTGTGCCCAGGGGCCTCTGAATTCTTAATCCAGGCCTGCGTGAAATGGTCCTGAAATGAGAAAAAAATGTAGGGCGGTGCATGATTTTGTCGTTTGGGAACTGATTGGATTGTTGAAAGATGGGTGTTGCTAACAAAATGGAGGAAGAATGGCGAATGGATGAAAGCAGGGAAGAAACAGGACACGCCTTGATAGCCCTGCCTTAAAGGCGTTCCATGTGACCAGAAGAAAAGTCATTTCAGTGGGTGAAGAAAAGTTATGCTTTATTTGATTTTAGAAGTGCACAGATACAGATGTTTATAACAATTTATAACGTTGTTTATAACAAGCACTACTATACACATATAAAAATATAAAGAATACATTTTGATTCATGTCGTCTTTAACAATTGTGTCAATTTAATTTCGTCAGTTAATTTTTTTTATTGTTTTAGTTAATTAGAACAAGGCAGCATGGTGGCTCAGTGGTTAGCAGCACTGTCACCTCCCAGCAAGAAGTTGCTGGTTCGAGATCCGGCTGGGTCAGTTGGCATTTCTGTGTGCAGTTTGCATGTTCTCTCCTCCAGGTGCTCCGGTTTTCCCCACAGTCCAAACACATGCGCTACAGGTGAATTGAACAAAACAAAATATTGGGCGAGTGAATGAGTATATGTGTGAATGAATGTATGGGTGTTTCCCAGTACCGGGTTGCAGCTGGAAGGGCATCTGCTGCGTAAAAAACATGCTGGAATAGTTGGTGGTTCATTCCGCTGGGGTGACCCCTGATAAATAGGGTACAAAGCCAAAGGAAAAGGAACGAATGAATGAATTATTAGAAAAACCCTGAAATGAGGTTTCTTGATCTAAAATAGTTTATTATTATTTTAATATTATTTAAATGTTTTGAATAAAGAATATGTCATTTAAAAAAGAATAATGTTTTGGGTAGAAAATTAATAAAAAAAAAGAAATGTTCATATCGTTACTGTTCTCCAATAAATTTCTATGGGATGCCCTGGAGTCAGCTTAAGAGCCACTGGGCATCTGTACTGACATTATAAAAAAGGTAAATCGACCACTGCTTATAGAATTATGCTTGGTTTTTATCATTTCCGAACTGTTATTAATAAAATTAAGAGTGCAGCACTATTCTAATATCAGTTAATATGCAGAGTCTTGGTTTGACAGCTCTAATTTTGTGGAATAATAAAAAAATTATCTCAAGTATTGATTCCCACACCTTCTATATAAGAAAAATCACACTTGATTATCTAACTCTCTTTGCGGCAAGCATTTTTAGAGCAGAGCATTTCACATTTCAGAGGTGTTTTATTCCATTCAGCTTGGCAGAGCAATCTGTTCAGTCGGCCGCATATGCCATATTTAGTGTATTTTTTACTCATAATGAATTCATACTTCCATCATTAGATATTGAATTGAACAGTCCTGAACAGGAATATCTCTCGCAATAATTTAACCGACATTCGGATTTAACTGAGAAGTCAGGTGAACTTTTTCAGAGCTGCTTTTCAAGATCGAATGTTCACTACCTCTGAATCTCCTTGACCTGCGTTGAGTCATTCACTCATGGTGAGAGAGAGAGAGAGAGAGACTACAATCACATGAGAGGCTGTGGTGCTGCAAAGCTAAAAATAAACTCACTGGTTTCTCAGACAGCACCTCCTCATACGTGCCTATACAGTACACACACACTCACACATAGAAATATACAATTGGCCTTCATAGTCAAGAAGCAAGTAAATGAATCAAGTGCGGAATCTACTATACAATATACAAATTCAGATGCAGTAAGAAGTATTGTAAGAAAGTGGAACGCCACACTTGTGCCCTAGTTTAACCCTTGCACACACAAATACACTAATGGAACCTTCTTATTACATACATAACAGTATATGGCTGATGTTTGTGCTATATTGTGCGGTTCTTTTTGCAGCATCTAAAAAATTGTTACCCGTATTATTCCAGCAAAGACAGCATTTTTCGTTTTTTAAATATAGCCTATTTGCTTATGTGCAAAACTAGCAGGTCAGTGCTCAGATGGTGTAATATCGCCAACATACAGTAGGCTCATTCTGAAATCATAGCCCTATATACTTTTCTGGAGATCGTGAATTATGTATTCAGAAGTACATATTATCAGGGTTCTGCACCTCCTGTTTTGTTAATTCTTGTTTTGGTGGCAGTGTCCGGACACTAGCTCTGTCTAGTTCTGTGTGTTGTCATTGTGTCTCTGTATGAGTGCCAACTGTGGGCGCGCTTGGACCGTGCGCGCTCCCGCTTGATACGGACGTGTGGGGTTTGGGCGTGTTCGCGATTGCGCGCTCTTGTCCTGGTGTTCGTATGTCTGCAGCGTGGTGTTTCATTCCCAGCATCTAAGTCTTGTTGGTTTCGGTTTCGGGTGACGCTGGGATGAAACATGCAAGCTGCGTGTGTGTGAGCGCACTGTAAGATGTTTTCATTTTATAGTGTGCTTGTGTCTTGCGTTTGTCTAAGCATGTGGCCTTGTGTTTACATAGTGGCCGTGTGTCTCCGTTGTCTGTTTTGAACACGCGGTTAATGAGTTCTCTCATTGGCTGCGTGTTCTTGTCCCGTTTTTTGAGAGCGAATGGCTTGTGGTGTTTTCTTGTGTCGTGTGCTCTCCCGTCTATTGTCTAGCCCCACCCTCCTTGTTAACCCATTATTAGTTGATCATTTTCACCTGTTTGTTTGTTAATTATTTCTGCTTTATATTCTCCTCATGTCTGCTGTCCTGTGCCAGTTCGTCATCGTCGTTTCTAGTCCTGTTCTGTTTCCAGTCCTGATCCCTGCCAGCCGGTCAAGTTTGTTTATTTGTTTTATTAATGTTTTCCCCCTCGGGGTTGTTTATTTTGCTGTTTTGATATAAATTTTATTTTACTGTTAATAAATACCCGTTTTATTTCTGCACCTGAGTCCTTGCTCCTTTCCCTACCACAAACCTTGACACATATGGCTGCATTTCATTTTTAAAACGAACGCTACGGGGTGGTATGATGCCGTTCCTTTTTGCGTTTACCAGCTTACCTTTATATGGAGGGCTTTCCCAATGTTACCAGTTTGTCCAGTTAGCTCACCGTTTACATTGGTGGACTTGAGATGCAGAGAGGAGTTGACCACGACGATGGGGTTCAAGTCTGGTGAAAAACGGTTCAAAACGGTTTCAAAAAATAGAATAAACAAGTAAATAACAGGGTGAGAATGTGGTAAATTCTGAAAACATGGTAAAAATCAGACAAGGGCCTTTCTTCTTCTGGATTGCTTTTTAAAACTGTCGGTTGGGTTTAGGAAAGTGGGTGGAAGGGTCAATCGGCTGGTCAGTCAGTCAGTCAGTTAGCCAGTCAACAGCGGCCTCTGATGCATTTACACAAGAAGAGCAGGCGCAAATCTCAAAAAACCTACACAGTGGCCTCTGGCAAAAACTGCAAAAAAACGTAGGACATATTTGGCACTCTCCAGAAATGTATATAGAGGTACGTTTTCAGAATGAGCCTGGGCTGCATATATCACAGATACCCTTTCTTTAGTCATTCATTTATTGGTTTATAATGAATAGATTGAGGAATATTAACATGGTTGACCTAAAAAAAAGAACAAAGAGATGATTAATAAATGCTGTCCCAAGTCAGCAAAGACCCAAAATATGAGTTTAAGTGTCCCAGTGAAATCAAAATGGATTTTTCTTTTTCTTTTTGATGTTGCTGTATTTACTATAAATGATTCATCCACTTATAGTACTATTTCCTTCCCCTTCCCTTGACATCCCTTCTCTGATGATGTGTTCACTGGGGATTCAACGATCCAATCAGTTCACAATGAAGGAAATCAAGTCCTGTCCTACATTTATTTTTTACTCAAGAAGTGGTTTCTCTCAGATATACAGCACATCAGTATAGGAAAGAAATGATGGTTGCAAGGTTTATTTCATGCCAACTTTTGTAGTACTCGAGAAGTAAGTAACCTTTGCTGTTTGTTCAAACTACTGATTTAAAATGAGCTACGAAAAACACAATTCTTAAGGTTTTTTTTGGGACAACTTAATTGTTTTGTGTTTGTAAATGCTAATACGTCAACTCAATTTCTTCATGTTGCCTGAGCACAAACTGATTGTGTGTAACCCAGCTTTTTTACAGTGAAGGCAGCTTTCAGATGCAGGTGAAAATCTTCTGATTATATCAACCACTGGTGTTCGTGAGATATCAGGCTCTCATTCTGCATCCAAACTCTGAAGCAGCTGCATTGTTGCCCACATCATACCTGCAAAGACAGCATTTTTCAGTGTTTGAATACACCCCATTTCTCTGTTCAGGCTATGTGCAAAACTAGTAGGTCAGTGCTCAGACTGTGTAGCGTAGCACACTGAGAACTCAATGCCCACTTTAATAAACTAGGCCATGGAATTCTGAGGAGAGATAGCTAGGGCACTTTTAATTAGAGACACATTCTCTCAGTTCCCCGTCTCCCTTTTTTGCTCTTTGACCAGTAGTTCAGATTTTCTCATGTCTGAGGGCTTCAACTCTCTAGAGTCTGCGGTCTCGTTGGAGCCAAAGGGTCACTTGCCTGAGAGACTCGGAGGTCTCTTGCTGTCCGCTGCCCCTGAGGCCGAGAGCCAGAGGAGCAAAACCTCTTCACAGTTTGCAGAATAGTCTGCGTAACGTTTCATGTCCTGCCATGTTTCTATCTATCGAGAACTGAATGTTCTTTTCCGAGCTCTACTCTGAGTGGTTGAAGTCGTACATCATGTGTGTCCTCAATTGTGAGTATGCGATATTCTGACAGGTCAAACAGTTTGGATTGAAGGCTTCTCTTAGCAGGAGTGAAAGACTGATAAATCAGCCGTGTCAATAAATCAGCCATTTTGAGTTTATTGGCCCCGCTTGGCCAATTAACAGAAGTAATAGCTCTCCCTGATGTCCGCTTAATGCCTCTTCTAGTGTCGGTTTCAGAATTGACCCTCATAGTCAATAAATAATGGAAGACTTCTGTTTATATTTTAGTGGTTTTCAGGAGCCACTCACAGTGCTATGTCATAATAAAATAAACCAGATGTAGACTGTAAAAATATGTGTTAATCAACAGCTTCTGTATTTTGTGGTTCACAAGTGTTTTACATTTATTTATGCAAATAAAATTAAATAAATACAATATAAATAAAATTTAGCAAATAAAATAATATAACAATATGGGATATTGATCTCTGCTCTGTTGACATTTTAATCTCTACAGTTTAAAAAAGTGACTTTTATTGACATTTTAGTAGTATGAAATTATATGATATAGAAAAATAAATATATTATATAGAAAAGTAAATCTCCTCCAGAAATGACAGTTACTGTTTACAAGTTTTTGGGCGTTTGAGTAGTTGCTGTCATGTACCACGCGTTTATTTCATACACTTCACAAAGTTTTGTTTTCAACTGCACCTGGTTCATTTAAAAGCACAGATTTCAAGGTTTGAGATTCAAGCTTTTGAGATTTCAGTGTGTTTGTTGACCACAAAAAACTGTCATAAAAGCACACGTCTGGTCCGAGCCTTTCCCCGGAGAAACATCAGTCTATAACAAGGGTCTCAAACTCGCGGACCAGGACGATAGTTTGTGGCCTTCGCCTTAATCTGAAAGTTTAATGTCAGTGCGGCCCGCGAGTTTGATATGTATGGCCCTTAACAGCAGTGTTTCTCAACTGGTGGGTTGTGACCCAAAAGTGGGTCGCGGGAACATTTTTAGTGGGTCGTGGAGTATGTGGTCAAAAAAAACATACATTTTTAAATTAATTTTGCTTATACCGCACTTTTATTTTACAATGTGCATGCGAAAACAGTTCAATTTAGTTCATGTGAACTGAACATTTTTTTACCCTAACCGCTGTTTACAGTGTTTGTCCTTTTTACTTTGTAATCTTTCTATAATTTGATACATTTTGTTAAATGACAGCAATAAAATATTGTTTATTTGTAAGTGTTGGTGATTTTCTTATGATTTATCTGCCACTACTTGTGTATGTTAACAAATATATACAAATGAATTATAATTCCTAAAATTATAGTTCCTAAAACTTTGGGTCGCGACTTGATGACCATGTAAAAATGTGGGTCCCATAGCCAAACCAGTTGAGAACCACTGCTTTACAGTGTTGTGTGCGGAGCTGTATGAACCTGCCAATCACGGTGGGGGTATATGGCTCTAAGAGGTGGGACATCGGCTTGACGCAGGCAGAGAAACATTTCACAATGAGTGAAAGTTACAGCAGCGAGTGTTTTCTTCCGTGCCTCGTGGCTGCCTTGTTTCTATTTGGCCTACGTGGACATTCGTCCCAGTGCGCTTCAATCACAACACTTTAAAAAAGTTTTTTTAAGTTGCTGCCCCCGGGACATTATACACAGATAAATGTATATAAATCAGTGCTTAAATTGAGCCAGATCCTGTTTCGGGAAATATTCATGTTTTGCTTTCCGGTATTTTTATTTTTTTTCATCTTATACACAAAATAAGATAAAGTAAACAAATTAGAAAACAATCATTAATAATATAATTACTTTCTTGTGGAAAAACCTGGTAAATTGAGTGTGAGACCCCTGGTCTATAACATTCACAACAACCGTAAAGCAAAGCAAAATGTATTTCCCACGTAAAAAAAATATGTTTTTTAATGTGTTTTTGCGTATTTGTTTATAATATATAGCTTGGATTATAATATAATAAACCGAGAGATTAAACCTTTGTCATGGATAATATTTCTAAAAATAAGCTTGAAAATTTGTCTGTAGCAGGGTGGTGTTGACATTAGATGCGAGCACCCCGAAGGCTCTGTAGTCCGTGTTTGCATTTAAGATCAAAAAGTGCTATAAGTTGTATTTTCATGTGAGGATTATCCGGCTGGTGAAAACATGTAAGTGTAATGAACAGTGTTTGAACGCAGACCTTATTATTTGCAATCTTGGAAAAGCCTATGGGAAAATCCTATAGGGCAGTGGTTCTCAAACTGTGGTACGCGTACCACTAGTGGTACGCGTGACTTCTTCCAGTGGTACGCGGAAGAATCTCTGAATAATAAAATAATAAAATGAACACACTTTTTAAACCCTTTGACGCGTCCGATAACACCGTGATCAGAGAGCATTGGCTGTTCCCTGAAGCGTACGAGTACACCGGAGTGCTTAGAATGTTTACTGTAGTGCATCGCAGCGCGTCATCAAACGTTAAAAAATCAGTCTGCTTGGCGCGGAGGAAGAAAAAGAGGCGCGCGCGCTGGCGGAGAGTTGTGCGGAGGGAGAGACACACGCGCTAGAGAAGCCCTTCAGCAGACCAGTCCTGTAGTGTTGAGATTTCAGTTACTAACTCGGGAATACCGCATGTATGAATTGGTCAAGCACTGTACATGTGTATGTAAGGGATAATCAACGGCTTGCCGTGCGTTAATGCACGACGCACAGGCAGACAGAGAGATAGAGAGCATGTGTCAGTGCTGTTTATACATGCTAATATTATTATACGATTTCATCAGTCCGATCATGGGTGGACAATTAAGACATTCTCTGTCAGATGAGTATTTTTCTAATTTTGCGGATCTCCCGTCTGCCAGTAACAGTTCTCGTCGGTTTCACATGCGAGTTGCTATGGTAACTATAAACATTTGGGAGAAGCGCATTCATTTCGAACTGTGATCAAAACTGACTGGAACTACCTGTGCTTTGCACACCCTCCAGCCAATCAGAATCAAGAATATCAACAGACTATGGAATTTATGCATTTAATCACTCGCTTTTCTGACACACACAGGCCTACTGTAAATGACCAGCAGTAAGCAGATCTAACTTCTAATTTAAATATGTAATTCCGAATCGTATCAAAACACAAGTTAACGTTTAGATATCAAAGTTATGTCATATGTACATGCAATATATATCTCAAAAGGTATAAAAAATGTATGTATATACGTATATGACATATAACCTATATTCATCAGGTCCAAGCAACATTTGCAGGTTTTGATGAATAGGCTACTATACATTAATACTTTACAAGTACAGCAGTTTTCTTTTTATTATTTAAGAACAGTGCCATTTTTAAATCACTTTTAAAAGCACATTTTAATTTAAATGGTAAAGTTATTTTTTACTCTACAAGCACAGTTAATGTTCAAACTAATTATAATGTGTAAAGTGGCTGACAATAATACATATTCTTAATAATAGGAATTAATTTGACCCCTTTTTGAACTGTGCAGTGCTGTCGCTGCTTAATTAGGCCTACTGCGCTACTGTATTTCAATACCGGTCATTATGGTGGTACTTGGAGAGACAATTTTTTTATGAGGTGGTACTTGGTGAAAAAAGTTTGAGAACCACTGCTATAGGGATTTTATCAAGGGAACCAGTTTTATGCTAGCTGCCGATTAGCCTACAAGGTGACGTCAGAGTTCCTCCACTCTATTGACGGTTACACTTTACCCCATTCAAAACTATACTAGTCACATGTCTTGTGTATTCTATTGTCTTTGACACAAGTCAGTCACAAGCAAAAAGAACAGTTTGAACTGACTATTGTGAATGGAGCAAATCGTTATGGCAAATCGTAACGTTTTGATTCAGTGGCTAATTTGTATGAACTAATTTGTATGATCTCATTCAGACTCTTTAGTAGGATTTGCTCATCCCCCAATGAGGGGCAGGGTTTGGGGTGGGGTTTGTGAAATGTATGCAAAATAAACATCTGTATTTATAACAAGACTTTTTTTAAACATGCAAATCTGCCAGAAAATACAGTGATTAAGTAAGATAATAAACTAGACACCCCTCCCTCTGACAGTAATGTAGTCAGTGTCCAACACTCCATTTAATTACATCATTTGCAAGCTAAAAGCATCCTAAAAGACAGACTATGCTAAGTCTTGTACTTTCCTTAAGCATGCATAACTAGACCTTCAAACCGACGACAGAAGGTCTGAATTCATCACAGTTTTCATTGGCCAAAGACCACCCTAGAGACCATCTGACCCACATGTAGAGCAACCAATCACAGTGTGTTTTGTTCAGTGTTATGTGTAGGGGAGTGAAAGCTTTAAGCAGATCTAGCTGCAATAAAGTGTACAGTATACACTAAACGTCTGAAGAAAAATATTCTGGGGTGACATATGTATGAAAAGTCCAGTGTTTAGTTGATCCTGAAAAGTACTCATTGTAATGGTTGTTTAGACATGCTCGTAGCCCGTGTTACGGTTTAACTGGTCACCGTGTTAACTGGTGACCCTTTGCAGATTTATACTATTCATGCTTGTAGATTGGCAGATTCGTCACTTTTTCACAGCAACAAAACATACTGAATAAATATTCGTATTTCTTGGTGTCAGTGACATTGTAAACATTATTGATTTCAATATTTGTGTAGCAGAGCAGTATATAACCAAAATTCATCTTAAAAAAATAATTATAATATACATTTCATCAACGGGATTCAAACTCGTATAGTCAGAAGGTTCAGCACAAGCAGCAATCACATCTAACTGAGCTATTCTGGACGACACATGTAAGTGTCAATTTTGATGTCTTTATCAGTAGGGCTGGGCAATTAATCAAAAAATAATCAAAATCGACATTAAGAGCCTATAATGGACACACTTTTTGGGTAACACTTTATTTTGATGGTCCATTTGAGTATTAGCAGACTGTCTACTTAATATCTGTTGATACTGACATTCAACAGACATTTAACTGACTATAAGAAACTTTGCAAGTACATGTCAACCTACACTAACCCTAACCCCAACCCTAACCCTAACCCCAACCTAACAGTCTACTTATAATCTAATGAGAATTAGTTGCAATGTAACTTAAATTTAACTAACGGACCAAAGCCTTCTTCTATCGGTTATTTTCACAATTCTTTTGATGGCATACTGTCAAAAAAAAAAAAAAAAAGCTCATATAGGGGCCAAATTCTGGACTTTGTCAGTGTTTTTCGAACCACCCAAACCCCCCTGGCTATGGACCTGTTAGAATGTCAAGTAATGATCATGTTTATATACTTAATTTTAAACATTGTACCATGTGCAAATATATTTGTTGAAAGCACTATTGGCGAGTTTACATAAAATCTTAAGTGTGCTTTGTCCTTTGTGAGACTTGGGAGTGGGAGTTTTAGCAGTAGGGGTAATGATAGAGTAAGTCTGTGAGTAATCAAGTTCAAGTT
Source organism: Danio albolineatus (assembly GCA_903798035.1). Taxonomy (NCBI): domain Eukaryota; kingdom Metazoa; phylum Chordata; class Actinopteri; order Cypriniformes; family Danionidae; genus Danio; species Danio albolineatus. Next base: position 403,761 of record CAIGQQ010034688.1, read on the forward strand.
GACTTCCCAGTTGCTAGGAGCACTAACTACCGTGATTTGCAATTGTGTTTGATTTGTCAGACTATATGCATCGTGTAATACAACGCAGCACAGTTTTACAATTGCCATATACAGCCTTTCCAATGGATTTCTTTCTTTCAACATGTGCAGCATGTAAATTTAAGCTCTATCTGGATGATAAAAAGTCACTGCAATAGAAAAGTTGCTCTTGTCTGGTCTGAATATAAGCAGCTGGTTCCAGATCAGAAGATTGTGACCCTTGTTATTTATTTATTTATTATGCATGATTGCTATACTGAAGGCAAAGGGTTTGGTCATTCATTCCAGAGGTTTATTGCTTCTCTCTCTCTCTCCCAGTCTCTCTCCCACTCTCCGATGATCTCAAATCTCTCATTAATCTCCTGGAAAAGCAGCACAAAACATGAAGGAATACTCTTTATCTCTCTCACACACACACACACTGCTGCAGTGCAGAAGGCTTCAGATAGCAAGTAAAAAAGAGAACAGCAGAAAAAAAGTGGGGAGGAGGCGGGACTGTCAAATGTAGGCCTTTTCCTGTTACTGACCAAAGTGCATTTTACACATACTGTAGATATAGTGTACACACCGCTCTACTACTGTCAAGCCTGATTAAAAAAAACTACAGTACATAATCCAGCAAATAGTACTTCACCGCGAGTCTACTCTAAGTATAAATCAGGATCCACAAATCTGCTGTCATTTCACAAAATATTCAGCGCATGGTTTTTGGTTGAGATGAATTCATTTTTCTCTCAAATGGATGCTGCGATTGATAGGCTTTTTTATATAGAGAAAAACATGCCAGTTTTAGCAGTGCATGTAAACGTCTGACTCATTTTTGTGGCATTTGATGAATAACAGCACCATAACATGTTTGACATTTTGTGAATTTGTTATGGGCGTTACTGTACATGCATTCGTGTGGAATATATAGTTTGCACTTATGGGATTTCATTAAAAACTTTTAGTGTAATAGAGTTTGCTTTTGACCCCATAACTGTCACCCTTCTTTTTGAATATGACCGTAAAAATATTCAGTTGAAGTCAGAACTATTAGCCCCCCTGTTTATTTTCCCCCCAATTTCTGTTTGACGGAGAGAAGATTGTTTTCAACACATTTCTAAACATGATAGTTTTAATAACTCATCTCTAATCACTGATTTATTTTATCTTTGTTATGATGACAGTAAATAATATTTTGCTAGATCATTTCAATGATAATGACATTTAAAGGCTTAACTAGGTTAATTAGGTTAACTAGGCCGGTTAGGGTAATTAGGCAAGTTATTGTATAATAATGGTTTGTTCTGTAGACTATTGAAAAAAAAATTGCTTAAAGGGGCTAATAATTTTGACCTCTAAATGGTTCTAAAAAAACTAAAAGCTGCTTTTATTCTAGCCAAAATAAAACAAATAAGACTTTCTCCGGACGAAAAAATATTATCAGACATACTGTGAACATTTCTTTGCTCTGTTAAGCATCATTTGGGAAATATTTAAAAAATAAAATAATAAAAAACAAAGGAGGTTAATAATTCTGACTTCAACTGTACATGTACAACTTAAATGGTTGCTAATATTCAGTTATTTGATGCATATATTTAATCTTGGTCTCATTTTAAAGTAGACAGTTGAACAATTTGAAAAAGCTAGGTAAGATAAAAGTTACATGCCTTTGATTATAATAAAACAATAAAAGAACAAATGTATATTTTATTCATTAATTTTCTTTTCGGCTTAGTCCCTTTATTAATCAGGGGTAACCACAGTGGAATGAACCAGCAACTTATCCAGCATATGTTTTACGCAGCGGATGCCCTTCCAATCACAACCCAACACTGCAAAACACCCATACACTCTTGCATTCACACACTTACACTACAGACAATTTAGCTTATTCAATTCACCTATACCGCAAGCTGTGTAGAGTTTGCATGTTCTTCCCGTGTTCGCGTGGGTTTCCTTCGGTTGCTCCGGTTTCCACCTAATTGCAAAGACGTGGTATAGGTGAATTGGGTAAGCTAAAATTGTCTGTAGCATATGAGTGTGATTGAGTGTGTATGGATGTTTACCAGTGATGGCTTGCAGCTGGAAGAGCATCCGCTGCATAAAATATATGCTGGATAAGTTGGCGGTTCATTCCGCTGTGGCGACCCCAGATTAATAAAGGGACTAAACCGAAAGATCATTCAATAAAAATATGGAGAAATGTGCATATCAGCTGTCAACTATCAGTACGCAATGTAGAAATTGATATAAAAATTTAATCAAATGAACATTTTCACCTTGTGAAAGAAAACAAGAAGCGAAATAAAATGTGAGAAAATTAAATTTAACCAGTATTGTTAACCATATTGCATCATATTCTGTATTAGGTGAATTTCCTCATGAGAAGTCCTCATGAGAGTACATGTTGGTTTTAGTTTAATTAATCTGTTAATTTTATAGTAATTATAGTAATAGGTGAAATGTTTTATCCTGAAGAAACTTATCCTGAAATTTATCCTGAAGTTCTGATTGAATTGAAATTAAATACAAAGTCATTTTATATTTGGTATCCCTCTTATTTGTACTGAAAAAGAACAAGAACTACGCTCACCTGCTACTTCATTAGGTACACCTGTCCAACTGCTTGTTAACGCAAATTCCTAATCTGCCAATCACATGGCAGCAACTCAATGCATTTAGGCATGTAGACATGGCCAAGACGATCTGCTGCAGCTCAAACTGAGCATCAGAATGGGGAAGAAAGGTTATTTAAGTGACTTTGAATGTGACATAGTTGTTGGTGCCAGATGGGCTGCTCTGAGTATTTTAGAAACTGCTGATCTACTGGGATTTTCATGCACAACCATCTCTAGGGTTTACAGAGAATGGTCCAAAAAAGAGAAAATATCCAGAGAGTGGCAGTTCTGTGGGTGCAAATGCCTTGTTGATGCCAGAAGTCAGAAGAGAATGGCCAGACTGGTTCGAGCTGATAGAAAGTCAACAGTAACTCAAATACCCACTCGTTACAACTGAGGTCTGCAGAAGATCATCTCTAAACACGCAACACGTCCAACCTTGAGGCAGATGGCCTACAGCAGCAGAAGACCACACTGGGTGTCACTCAAACTAAGGCTACAATTCTCACAGGCTCACCAGAATTGGACAATAGATGATTGGAAAACATTGCCTGGTCTGATGAGTCTCGATTTTGGCTGCAACATTTGGATTATAGAGTCTGAATTTGGCATAAACAACATGAAAGCATGGAGCCATCCTGCCTTGTATCAACGGTTCAGGCTGCTGGTGGTAATGTAATGGTGTAGGTGATATTTTCTTGGCACACTTTTGGCCCATTAGTTCCAATTAAGCATGGTGTCAACGCCACAGCCTACCTGAGGATTGTTGCTGACCATGCCCATCCCTTTATGACTACAGTGTACCCGTCTTCTGGTGACTACTTCCAGTAGGATAATGCACCATGTCATAAAGCATGAATCATTTCAGACTGGTTTCTTGAACATGACAGTGAGTTCACAGTACTCAAATGGCCTCCACAGTCACAAGATCTCAATCCAACAGAGCATCTTTGAGATGTGGTGGAATGGGAGATTCACATCATGGATGTGCAGCCGACAAATCATGTCAATATGAACCAAAATCTCTGAGGAATATTTCCTGTACCTTGTTGATTCTTTGCCATGAAGAATTAAGGCAGTTCTTAAGGCTAAATGCGGTTCTACCTGGTACTAATAAGGTGTACCTAATAAAGTGGCCGGTGAGTGTACATTTAAGTGTGATAACGCTGTATAAAAGAAGATAGAAATATAAATGTGTGTGAATGTGTTTGCATTTCTCTATTGGTTAAATGTTGAACATTAATGCAGCTATCCATAATTCTGGTCTGCCGCATTAATTGTTTCATAGCTGTTGTCCAATAATGCAAGTGTTATTTATGACGGTGGTTGTTCCTGGTGCGCAGCCAGATTAATAGCACTGATGTTGTTCAGTGTATGAATAAGCCATCTGCTCTGTTGAAGATCTGAGCTGGTCTTGGGAATGACATACTTATCTGCGCATACTTCTTAAGCTGCAACATTTTTTCCATTTAAACGTGTAATGTGAGAAATATGCCACCAGTAATTTGAGTTGTCATACTGTGATCAGGATGAATTGTCAGGAACTGGTTATTGACATGTAGCTGCGTTTGCATGAGCTGCTAAAGTTTAGAGTCAAAGTTTTGTGCTGTGATTTGCTGGGGTTCTGTGGGATCCAGAGGGTTCCTGTATTTGCATGCAGGGCTGGTTCCACTGCAGAGAGGAAGAGAGGCCTTTGCGTTCTGATTGGTGGAGGAGTTGCTAGACAACAGATGTCTGGCCGGTTGGTAGGTGGGCTACCTGTGGAGCTGGAGGTGGGGGGAGTTGATTTGTGACAAAGAGAAGAAAGATCCACAGATAAACCTGCTGAAACTGAGAATAAACGACCAAAACTGTGATACGACCGCAATCCGCAGATTCGTAAAAAAGAAAAAACAGGAAATTCTGCTATTCTATCCCCCTCGCCTCCTTCAAAACCTAATTTATTCCCTCAGTCTGAACGAAAATGTGAGAGGGAACTAAATGTGGCCTAAAGCTGCATGAGCACACATGAGCTATTCATTTATGGTCGCAATTCAAATTCAAATGAATCACATTTTCATATGATTCACCCGGCTTCATTTCACTATGAATCAGCTGTGACTATGGAGACATGCAGATTGCATTCTTGCAGGCTTTTCATGCTATTTTTGCAGGATTTATAATGTGCACAGAGCATGCACGGAATAGCACATCTGCCCAAATGTGCAGTTTGCAAGCATTTTATCTTGTATTGTACGTTTTATCATCTGTCCTTGTTAGTATATTTGTCAAACTTACTAAATGTGCAAGTACAGATTAATATTAAACCATGCGCTCACTGTAAGGACAAGCTTACGTTTACATCGAGTATGCATCATTTACTGTTCTAACTATTGTAAACACATGCATTGACTAACAGGGACACTTTAACACAAACAAAAGCATGATTTTACAAATGCTAAATATTTTTTATTGGATAATATTTCACCACTAAGTGAATTTAGCATGCAGTGGAATGAGGTCACATGAGAGCAATGTATTGTAGCATGCTACACTTTGAAAGATTGATCATTGCATATTGTCCGTTATGCAGTAAGGAGTATGCATTTTATCATAAACCTTTTATTATCAGTTATACTATAAGAGGTCCTTGTTGGTATAATTATACACTTAAAGTAGTATCTCACCCAAAACTGAAAAGTTTTTATTTATATTTGTTCTGTTAAACACAGAAGATATTTTGAAGAAAGCTGAAAACCTGTAACCATTAACTTCCATAGTTGGAAAAATAAATATGGACGTCAGTGGTTACAGGACTGCAGCTTTCTTCAAAAGTATCTTCCTTTGTGTAAAGAAACTTATAAAGGTTTAAAACCAAGTGAGGACGAGTAAATAGTGGGTACATTTTCATTTTAGTGTGAACTATCCCTTAAAATATGGTAAGCACTGAGTAATATACAAATGCGCCGTGTTATTTGGCATTAAGTCAATTCTGCATCATTTACTGTTATCGTAAATAATGTGTAATGAGGACACTTTAAAAAGCAGTGTAACCAAATGTCTACACTGACAATCTTTAAGACATTTTGCAAAAACACTAAACAATTTTTAAGACAGAATCATTTTTAGGACTTTTAACTTTCATCACCACTTGCTGAATTTAACATGCAACATAAAGAGGTCACGTGACAGTAATTTGCACTATACTTTAAAGCCTTTATCGCTGCTTTCTGCAAGTGTTTCATTTTGATTTTAAACAGCAGGCGGTACATATCACACATTGTGCAGTGACAAGCATATTTAAAGTGTTATTTATCTTTCATATCATTCAAATTCTTGTTTAATGATGGTGATTGAGTACTTACATTATTCAAAATCTTGAGTCGTCTTTTTCTGTTTGCCTTTTGAGTTTACTATGTTTTTTATATATATATCGGATTAGTACAGAAGAGAGAAGAGCGCATGTGGTTATTTATAGTTTCCTGCAGGTCAGGGTGCCATCTGCCCCGCATACACGCTTACAGGCAAACCACTGCCCTCTGGTGGAGATACAGACATCTGCACAGAGCTCTCGCAGCAACACTAGACTTGAACATCTCTGTTTTGGGAGCAGAATCTAACTGCAGTTCCCATAATATAATAAAATCTAATCTGATATGATATGATATGATATGATATGATATGATATGATATGATATGATATGATATGATATGATATGATATGATATGATATGATATATGATTATAATGTATTATTATATTATATTATATATCATATCATATCATATCATATCATATCATATCATATCATAATGTAAACAAATATTTTTTTGTCTTTCAGATCACCAGAAGCTGGAGCGAGAGGCCAGGATTTGCCGTCTCTTGAAACACCCGAATATTGGTAACATATTTTTTTTCCCAGAGACATTCTACCGGAGATTTGTATGACCTAATGGTAACTAAAGACGGAACAATATTCTCTTTGTAGTGCGACTGCATGACAGCATATCGGAGGAAGGCTTCCATTACCTCGTTTTTGATCTGTAAGTATATATTAGCTTAATCTTCTCTTTTCCTCCACAGGCTTTCTTCTGTCATTGCTTCCTCAGAGTCTGTGCAGATCGCATTAGACTGCCCCATTTACAAAGTGCTACTGATATTTATGTGATAGCAGGACAGCGCCCAGAGGGCAGCCTTCGGCAAACCGCTGAGCCAATGAGCCCACTTTCAGAATTACTTTTAGAACTGACTTACGGAAGAAAAGACATTTTTGGCTGTGTTTACGCAGCAGCTGAATACAGTTGTCAAGCTGGTTTTATGAGTGTTGGAAGGGATAGTTCAACCCAAAATTAAAACACACTGTTAGTTGACCTACCTAGATTTATTGCAGATTTCTGCAAATTTCCTAGGTTTATTACAAATTATTACAAATATTATTATTTAAATATTTATTTATAAATATTTATTTATTTATTATTAAATATTTATTTAATATTTATATTAAATATTATTACTATTTTTTTTCTATTTAAATTAAATAATCAGGACTCTCACAGTTTCTACTGCAAAGCTTTGTTATCACATTTACTAGCACAAGCTGAAAACCTGTAACCATCGACCTTCAAAAAAGCAAATACTGTAGAAGTCAATGGTTACAGGTTTTCAGTATTCTTCAAAATATCCTCTTTTGCTTTTAACAGAAGAAAGAATGTCAAAAAGCCCAAATTTTGCCTTATTCCACACAATTACTAGATGTTTATTAAACACACACACACAAATACTTTCTGGGCACTGATGCCAATCACCAACAATCAGTTCAGATCTCACACACACGTTTATAATGTATATGAGCAATATCACACGAGCAGCAGTGCAATGTGGCTATATAACGGCACTGTTGGGAGGCGTGTGTTGGCTAGAGGCTGCAAACCAAGTGCCTTAGTGTCACACCAGTGACGATATTCAGCAATATTGCATTGCTATGAGTGTGAAATTGCGCTTATACAACTGTTCGATGGCATATGGCAAAAAATTAAACATAGAGAGTCTCAAAAATGATGTAAATGAGGAACTACTTTTCTTCCACCATTCCTTCACATTTGCAGCTGACGCCAGAGCAGCAAAAACCGTCGCGGATTCAAAAACATCACTTTAGAGCTATTATGTCAATGATTCTCATAATGTTAAAAATGATGACAAAACAGGTGATTTTGCTCATGAAATGCCATCAACCTACAGAGATTTCCTAGTATTTCTCTGTTACAATCGGGATTTCACAATAATTAACCCAAAGCCAAAGCAAACACTATCAGATTACTATGGTTTAAATACAGCACTACAACATACAAAATAAAGAGATTGAGTTAGAATGTCACTTACCTGTTCTGTAAATATTTGTTCAGATGTAGCTTAAAATGTAAAGTTACGCTAAGAAAAAGACTCATTATACGGTCTCTGTCGCCATCTTGTGGCGGAATGTAAACCGTCTTTGCTCTGCTCAGTATGACAGGCTGATGACCATTTATGCGGTCTTCAAAACATTCTCATCTATAAAAGCCTCAAAAGTACATTATGTTTTCATCTTAACAGCTGCAATATTTGTCAACCTGTAGTGAGTTTATTGATCTGCTGTCACTCTGTGTGGGTGGAGTAATACAGAAGGGTGAAGAGGCTATATGAGTGCTGTTAGTTTGAGAACCAGACAGAACTGTTGCATAAAATATAATAACCTCCTGTAGCATTTTCTTGTATTATACAGTACTTAAAATTCTCAAAGCATATAAAACATGGATTATCATAATATTATGCAAATTAAAGCAACATAAATGTGCTTAGAGTACACTTTCATAACTGTTCTTAAATACTTATGTAGATGCTCTAGTAATGTCAAAAGTGTAAATAAAAGTTCTTGTTAACAGTTGTGGGATTGGGAGACTCGTAATATTTAAAGTTAAAATATTTCAAATGTATTGGTTTTAGAAGATGGTTTTACACACACACACACACACACACACACACACACACACACACACA
>CAIGQQ010034688.1:426371-451492 GCA_903798035.1 Danio albolineatus
TATAATATAATATAATATAATATAATATAATATAATATAATATAATAACTAGAATAACATGCATATGAACGGCTATTTTTCTGGAAAATTACAGTTCTTGTTCTCCAACATGGAGATTACAATCATACATCATTATTAAACACACTTCTTCCAAGAACGAGTTGTTTGCTCTGGTTTTGATTGTTTAATCTTCTTGAACCCTTAGCCTTGCATTTGTTTACCAAGAGTTCTTATCCTAAAAAAATTAACAATTTGATTGTGAATTGTTTCTCCTGCCCGAGGTCTTGTTACATAATAAGGAGATCAATAATCCCAGAATGCCTGCTGCATGTGCCTTCATGGATTTGTGAAGTTTTAATACACAGATATTCATGCTTCCCTTTTATTCTTCACCCAACAGCAGCCAAAAGCTTGTTGAACAAGAAGGCAGATGGTGTGAAGGTGGGTTAAATCTGTTTCCTATTCATTTAGTTTTTTGGCAAAGACGTATAAAGAACATAAATGCTTGGCATTGTCTGAGAATAATTCTGCAGCAGAACACTGTGCGTCCTTCAGGTTTGCATTTGTTTGTTGGTTGTTATTTTCCAGAAATTCTGAGCTCTATAATTGGATCAGTTTCCAATTCAGTGACAGTACAGTTAATATAGTAGAGTGCTGTGTGGCGTTTTGATAAATTCCATTTCAATTCCAATTTTCAGGGTTTTCTTTAGGAAATATATTGGCATTTTGGTTAATTAAATGTATTTGGACCTTTCATTATTGAAACGTTTTGGAAATTAAATGGAATTACCCATTACTCTCACTTTTATGTGTCTTGTTTACTTGTGTACTGAATATGGATGTGTATGCATATGTATGTCTATATGTATGTATATATGTGTGCATGTACAGTATGTATGTGTCTAATTTATTTTCTTAAAGCACTATGGAGAGAATTTACTAATCAGTTGTGCATATTTACTATAGATATCTCCTTCTCCTCCACTGTTTTTAATAGTTTAGATTTTACTCTAATTAAATCTACCTGAACCAGCTAACCAGTCATGTACTAGGCGTATTAGAAACATCCAGACAAGTGTGTTGAGGCAAGTTGGAGCTGAACTCTGCAGGGCAGTGGACCAACTCTGGAAACTCCTGAAATAGGGTAAAAAGCAGAAACAGTCTATAAATTATTGCAGTTTGCTACAAACAAAGTACAATCCGTAATAAGCCTAATCACACAGAAAAATAGGGATCATTTCCTAAAACAAATAGCAGTTGTTCCTGGTCCTTCAGATTTTTACTGAAGATAGCACCAGAAATTGCAAAAAGTGAATTCTCCCCATTTGCTTCTACCCGATGTGTTTTAGTTCCTGAGTTTCTTGTATTTAAGTACATTTTTTTTTAACTCCTGGCATCTTTTTCTGATGAATTGCAAAATGTGATGTTTGTTTATCACACAGTCCTGTCAGTCATGTGTCTTTTATGTCTTTATAAGATTTTAGAAGAACATGGTAAATCAATTGAATAACTCAAAAAGAGTGAATTGCCTTTCACAACCCATTTTACTTTCATAATGTGACATACTGTTTCTTTGGTTGAAATTCCACAAGAAAACAGCTTTAGAGGTATAGCTTGGGTTTAGCTTTAGGAACTGATTTGATCATAAATGATGAATGTTACAGATCAGAATGGAGCCTAAATAGCAATTTGACAAAATGAATAACAACAGTCACCCACTGACCTAAAGTCGTTTCACTTAGCAGCCATCTTTGAAATGCCTCTAGTGCAGTATGGTCAGGCATTTTGTTTAAATGGGGAAACATCAAATTCTCCAAAATTGCTTGCCAAGCTTACGTTTGAATTTTATATTGGGAATCACCAATAGAATTAAACAACATCTGTTTCCTAGTCTCATTTCTAAACGTTTAAATCACACATAATCTGCAGAAACTCACGTCAGGTCTGAGCCCCTCTCCCGGGGAATCCTCAACCTATAGCGGTAAATGATTGCCTCCTGTTCTAGAAGGTGAGGCTTCATTCACCATATTGACCGTTACACTTTTCCCCATTCAAAACTATACAAGTGACATGTCTTGTGTATTCTATAGTTCGCGTTTTAACAGAAATCAAATTTTCAAAAGAAAACAAACAGCATGTCTGTAATTACATGCAGTCCAACATTTGACTTTGAAATAACTTAACGGTCATTCAGTGTCAGCACCATTCCAGTGTCAGTTAATGAGTTTCCAGGTACCTTTTGTCAACTGTTTTTCCAGCCTGATCTCACGAGAAAACGTAAGCATTTTACGTTTTGCCAGTTTACTGGTTAATTTGTACGAACTCGTATGAGTTCAGTCGTACGAAAATGTACAATTTAAAAAAGGAGGCTGGCACCCAACCACACCCCTAAACCCAACCGTCATTGGGTGATGAGCAAATCATACTAAATTGTACGAATTAGATCGTACAAATTCATACGAATTAGCCACTAAATCAAAAGTTACGAATTGCCGTGAGATAGCGTTGGTTTTTATCATGTTTGGAAGCAGTAATAAAGTAATTTATGCCTTGGAAGAATGAGCTCTTATAAATCTTTCACTGTAATACCACCAGGAACATGCATTAAGAAAGTAAATGGGTGCAAATTTGATATATATATATATATATATACTGTACAATCACAGTAAAAGAAGATCACTTTTCAATACATTATTGAAACAACTCAGGACCTTTAATTATTATGATTCAATTCTTTTATTACCTGTGGCTCTGAACATGTTCACGCTTGTGTCCTCCATTTTGCATTACTGTAGCGTATGTGCGAGTTGCTGTTTTCATGAGATCATACATCATCCGCTCCCTCATGTGTATCTGTGTTTGTCAGTACATGTGTGTAATGATGGCCTGTCACAGAACTCCTTTTTTTCCTGTCTTGTGTAATTTCGTAACCCTAGTGTGATGCAGTAGGCCCCGTCGGTGTGATATTTGGTAATGTGTGATCTGCTCCTCGTCCCACTTACAGGTTAACAACAAAACCAACCTAGCCAGCAGCCCCAAAGACACAGGCCCCGCCCCAGCACTGGTACCCACGACAACAACCCAAACCCCTTGCACGACATCACCCCAGTAGACCCTTCCCCTTTGACCAACTAGCCAGATTTGCTTACAATGGCTCTGTTCCAAATCCTAGCGAGCTGCCTTGCTGTCTAGTGTTTACTGCCTACATACTGTAGGCACATAGTTTCTATGGCAACATCTTAAAGGCCCCAATGTAGTTAAAAAGTTATTTATTTATTTTTTCCTTTAATGAATCAGAGAAGGTGATAAATCTGTGACAGTTTTCACACATGGAAGGCGATGACTTATTTTGTCATCAGCATCAACCAGTGGTTGTTTGAAGGTGTTTTCAAGCTGAAGGAAACTTTTTTTTGGAAAAGTTCAGTTTCAAACTTCTGAAACAAACTCAGTTTTGGCTGGATTCTGTTAAATTACTATTTTGTTCTTTGATTTTGCTTAAAATGTATTGGGGCTTTAACTGCCCTGCTGAAAAAAAAAAAAACCCAGCTTAAACCAGTCTAGTCTGGTTGGCTGGTTTTTGCTGGTTGACCAATCTGTTTTTTAAAGGGGTTTTGGCTATTTCCAGCCTGGTCTTAACTGGTCAGGCTGGAGATGACCAGCTAAAACCAGTTTGACCAACCTAACCAGTCTTGGAGCCCAGCCAAAATCAGCTATGTCCAGCTTAAACCAGGCTGGTCAAGCTGGTTTTAGCTGGTTATAGCTGGTCATTTTCCAGCCTGACCAGCTTAGACAGGCTGGAAATAGATGGAAACCAGCCTGAAAATGGCCAAAACCCCTCTAAAACCAAGCTGGTCAACCATCTAAAACCAGCCAACCAGCCCAGGCTGGTTTAAGCTGTTTTTTCAGCAGGGTGTCAAGCAAAAAATAACACTTATTAGGTAAAGTGAACAACAGATACAATTCACATTCAACACACGCTTATTGGAAATATACATGCTTCAGCTTGTTTCTTGTGAAACTGCAAAAATATTCTTCAACATACTTTGATAGCAGTTTTTAGATAAAATGAGTGCAGTATGGGGCAGTATGAAAAAAGTTGCTGGCATCCTTTTCACACTAATGATACCAACATGAACATATTTTCAATGATTATTTTTAGTTCTTTGCACAACACCAAATAATTACCACAAAGAGCTTGACATTGTCTCTAATTTGTAATTGATTAAGTTTTCCTCACCTATTTATCTGGTGTGACCAGTTTGCTTGCTAGTTCACTACTGTTCGATACGGTGTTGGACTTGTGACCACAAAAGAGATAAAGCGAGGTAAATCTGGGTGGTCACAGTACACTTTTCTCTTATGTTTGCTTTTGAAAACGCTATTGTCTGGCTTTTACGGAAGGTTTTAGTTCAGTGGTTCAGTGGTCTAGGTCACAGGTGTCAAATCCAGTTCCTGGAGGGCCGCAGCTCTGCACACACTGAAAAAAATGTTGTCTGCAAAACTGTTGCAAACAATTTATTGGTGTTGAATTTAAACAAATAAATTATATTTAATAATGTTTAACTTAATTTGTTTGTTTAAATTCAGCTCAAATAAATTGTTTACGAGCACTTAATGTAAAAAAAAAAACTGAAAATACATGGAATCATCTTTGAATATTTTTTTTCAGTGCAGTTTAGCTTTAATCCTAACTAAACACACCTAATCCAACTAACTGAGCCATTCACGCTTGTTTGAAACCTACAGGTAAGTGTACTGAAGCAGGGTTGGAACTAAACTGTGCAGAGGAAATGGATTTGACACCTGTGGTCTAACAAACCCCGTCCTCTTGTGGAAGAAGGACAAAGAAGGACGTGTATCTGAAACGCGCAACAAAACATACCCTAAGTAATATATTTCAGATTTGCAAAAATGTAGACAGCGCCCTCTACTGGATTTGTCATCTGTAACGTGCAACGAAACATTGTAAAATGCAACATATTTTACATATTGCAAAATATATATTCTGAGACATGTATTTCCAAAAAGCCTGGGTTGTTCATTCCAAAAGATTACTAATGTTGCTAAGCTAATAATACAAGCAGAAAACATGCAGCATCAGTCTATAGTACTTACTGTACATACAAGCATTCCTCCTTGGATTGGTTTATCTGAAAAGGATTTATGTGATGCTGCCTGTCTCACAGTAGGTTTTGCCTATGTTGCTATAGATTTTGCAGTCGCTATCACATTATTTGTCTTCGCCTTAAATGCTAATAAGCTGATGCATCACCTTAATGTCTTAAGCAGTGCATTTAAGGTACATTAAACAGGTTATGATCTTCAGATTTTCCTGTCAAGCAAGCAAGCAAGCAAAAAAAAAAAAAAAAAACATGCAAAGAAAACCAAGGGTTGGTAAATCTGGCACTGTTGGTGTGTCGTCTACCCAAAGTTCAGAGACCTTGCATGATTTTACTCGCCTCTCATGTCACCTTCATGTCACACGTGTGTTGGTTTACCATTTTAACTCTTAATTCCAGGAAATTTAGGGTATCGTGTTCAATCAAACTGCCTTTGAAACATCAAAAGTGATTGCAGCTGCTTGATGTTTCCTACATGCCATTTCAAGCGCAAAAAAAAAAAAATCCATATAACACTTGTGGTTTTTGCTTGCACTTTCATGGTGTACTATTTTTGCCCATTTTGTACTTCCCATTTGCTAAATCTGAATGTGATAAATTTGCAGACGCATAATTGAAGTGCTTAGAGTAAATGTTTTGCAGTGCATGGCTGGTTTCAGCATTGCTTTGATAGGGTCATGTGCTTGGAGCTCTTCGCTGTGTGTAGCTTGACATTGCCTTCCATAATGACGCAGACATGCACGTAAACCCTCGTCTCTCAGACTGACGACACTGTGACGCACACAGACTGTTTCTCCCTCTCTGTCACACAAACACACACACACATGCACACTCAGGAGATGATGTTTCTTAGACAAATGACAAGCATGTGTGTGTAATCTTCACTAAGCTGGTGTTGATTAGACAAGACATGGTCAGTTCCGCTCAGTCCCGCTCAAAGGATTATTATTGTATTGTATTTACTGTGTGTGTGTGTGTGTGTGTGTGTGTGTGCATGTGTGTGGGGGGAATTACAGTTGAGATCAGCTCAGAGCAGTGATTCAATGTTTTTTTTTTTTAAAGAAAGAAGATATTTAACAAAATTGTCAGCTCAGAGTCTAATAAATGAATCATGTTGGGTTCGGGTTTTTTGCCTGAACACGTCGACATGGTACATCACCAAATTAAGTTTAATATTAAACTAATTTCGAGAGGAGCACGTGCTCATGATTGACACAGCTGGCCCACATTAGCTAATCACAATCCTCCAATCAAAGGATCCCAAGTCATATATATATAGGATATATATCTTTATTTGCTTTTTACCACTATCTTTCCACGTTGAACGCAGTCGAACAATCACAACAGACTGGGTCATCAGACCAATCACTGCAGATTAGCCTCATGCAAAGAAGGGGTTTGGAAACAAATGAATCGCTGGACAAATCATATGGTAGTCATTGGTATAATTAGGTAAAAATAAATGCATAAGACAATGAAAGTGTTATTATCGGAACACTTATCGGCCTATTGTTGGAGACCCCCAAAACCAAAAAAAAGTTTGTTGAATTTTTTTTTATTTAACTTTTAAATGATATACATAACTCATAACAGAAATCACGCAGATATGGCAAGCAATGCATTAAAAATATGCAGTATAATATAAAATAGTAATTATAATAAAATAATAAAAAGTATAAAAATAGTATAAAATAATAAAAGTATAAAATAATGAAAAGTAATTATAATAAAATAGTTATAATAGTAAAAATATGCACCATGGACTGTATATGGATTTCAGTAATATGAAAATATGCCACTAATACTTCAAGCATGTATTAGAGGCTGTTAATGTGATGATCATATTTAATAAAGCACTTCAACCCACAAAAGCTGCTTTAACTTAATTTAAAGATGCTATAAAACAGTAATATTGCTAAAATAGAAAGTTTTTTATTTGAATATATTTGAATTATATTAATAATAATGATACAATTTTATTTTAATATATTTTAATAATAGTATATTTTAAAAAGTAATTTAAGTAATTTATTCGTCTGATGACGCCTGAATTTTCAGCATCATTACTACAGTCATCAGTATCAAAAAATAGTATACGGTATCACTACTTCATAAATGTGCATACAGTTTTTGTGAAAATATTGTTTAAAGGTAAAAATAACAGCAGTTAAAGTTTTTAAGAACAATTTTAAAACAACATAGTTGTCTTTATAGTCATTTATAATCAATTTGATGCATCCATGCTGAGTAAGATTCCATTTGAATGATACTGTATGTATTTCACTTCCCACATAGCAAAATGTCTCTGGCCCAGATCTGGCCCACACGATCAGCATTTGCTTGGCCCACATGCCGCAATACGGTACAGGACTGGACCAAGTCTGGCTAGTAGAATTAATAGAATTTTTTATTTTACTCAAAAATAATTTATATTTATTTTAAAAATAAGTCTAGCTAGAACAAACTTATGTAGGCCACATATAAATTTTTTAACATCTTGGCCAAATACTACATTTGATATTTGGCCTAAGCATTAGTGCCACCTATAAGAAGGTGACACCTCTGCCAATTCAGGGCCATGTCTGGCTCACATGCTGTTTGCCAGTGCCGGACGAATGCCTGCTGTGCCAGCTATATGGCATAAATCTGGGCCAGAATTTTTTGCTACCTGGGTTGTAATGTCTGCCATATGTCAGATTTTGGTATAAGACGAATTACTGCTGAATGCTTTTACCATTTCTTGTGTTATTGGTAACTGCTATTGCACTTCATTTTATTTGCTTATCTTAGAAAAGGCTTACACTAAATATGTTAAGGCTGTGGCAGTTCTAATTATGCTTCAAACCGACAGGATATATATTTTTTTCCATCTCTTTTTATTAGCCAAACTGGAATGAAGCCATCTTAGATAACAATACATTAATAATGTATTGTATATGTATAATAATGTCAACTTAAAAAAATATGATTAGACAACTCCACATGCAGATTTGTTTCAAATACTCAAGGTGTATTTCTGGAAGAACTGGGATTTATTTCTTAGCAGGAATGGGAGGAAGAAGGTTGTGTGTGTTAAGTTGGTGTGCTGTGAATGAGATCCTGTTTTCATGGAGGGCACGTGTACTATATAATAAATCACTAATGGGAATAATGAGTCTACATTCGGATAGTCCTGTTTTGCTGGTTGGATATATTTAGTAGTTTGTATTTTCCTTGTTAATAGCATACAAAAATCATTTGCTTTTCCATGCATGTTGTGTCTAGTACACAGCCATTATCTGCCATTATGCTTTATTAAGCTTCTTTTTCCACATACAAACAATATTTTGTGTTCCCTTTCACTCTTTTAGGAGCCACAAACTACCGTGATCCACAACCCAGTGGACAGAAACAAGGTAATGGGTGTTTTTTTTTTTTTTTTGTTAAAGCCCACCTGAAGTAAAAATGTATATTTTTTTGGGGTAGTATTAGTAACATTTTTTTAGATTTAAGGTTAGGGCTGCACAATATATCGTTTCAGCATCAATATTACAATGTGTGCACCATGTTGAGTCTCAATTATAGATGAACAGGAGCCACAGAATTGTATTTAAAAGCTGTATTTATATGAAATGTATGTGATTAGAATTTTTGTCTTGTTTCAAGTTCAAATATCTACATTTCAAAGTGAAAACAAGATTATTTTACTTACCATACTGGCAGATAATTTCGCTTGTTTAAAGGTAAAACTTACTTCTATATAAATAAAACTAACTTTATTTCTTCTCAAGTTGAAAACAAAACAATATTTTTACTTGATATTTTTCGATATTTGGGCTAGAAATAAGACAAAGACAAGCATTTATTGCATGTGATTATGTAATTTCTGTACCTCAATACTGTTAGGCTCCCCAGAAAACCATCAAATAGTGCTATTTAATCTTGCGAAACTGTATGCATGTCACAATATTTATCACAGTAAAATAAAATATTGTGCAGCCCTACGTAAGGTTACTGTATAGAAAAGCTAGTGTGCTCCAAAATGACAAAATTCAAATTCAGAGGGCTCTATTTTAAGGATCTACTGTAGGTGCAAAGTCTAAAGCGCATGGCGCAAAAGCATTAAGGCCGTGTCCAAATCCACTTCTGCTATTTTAAGGACAGAAAAATACACTTTGAGCCACGGCGCATGGTCTAACAGGGCTGTGCTTATTTTCTTAATGAGTTATGGGTGTGTTTTGAGCATAATGTGCATTAAACCAATCAGAGTCTCATTTCCCATTCCCTTTAAGAATCAGTTGCGTCACGCCATGGTGCATTTGCTATTTACATGGCGTACTTTGTAAATGGAAAAACACTTCACAAGCGAGAAAACAGTTAAACAGACCATCTGTGCAACAATAAAGAATGAGCCTCCTCCATTCGGCCTCTTTACTTTACTTTACTCTTTACTTTACTCCTTTACTTTCATGGAGTAAGGAAACAGTGGAAACTAACTACACTGATGCATTAATTAACTTACATATTTAATTTTGTTTAAGCGCAAAGATTTGTTTCAAAACTATTTCTAAATTCAGCTCTAATTTCCAGCAAACGAATAAATGAGCAGTAATAACAAAGTGTGGTTAAAAAAACTGAGTTATATCCAAACACACAACCTATTCTTATGTCCCATATGGTGATACATACGTCTTCCAAAACCAGTGGACAAATCTAAACTTGTTTTTATTGAAAAAACTATAAATATGCATTAAATAAACAATACTACTAAAAATAATAACATTATACAAATGCAAATTGTCATGAATAAACAAAAAATAATCCCCCTAACACGAAGAAGGCAGGGAGGTAATGGTTTTATGTATTATTATTTTTTTATGTATTATATGTAGAAAATAATAATCTAAGCAATGTGTAAGCATTTGGACCTGCATAGCGGCATAATTAACACACTCTGCACTGCACTTTAGACCAGCTTTAAGTTGGTCAATGGCACGGTCTTTTTTAGTTCCTCAAAATAACAATGCACTAACAATGTGCCTTAACACACCTCCTTTATAGACTGGACACCCATGACTCCACAAAGTGGCACAAATGGATTTACTATTTAAACAACGTGGTGCAAAATGTGAAAATCAGAGTTGCACTGGTCTGAAGATAGCAACAAATAGCGCAAACACATCTTGCACCTTATTGCGCCGGGTGTATGATAGGGCCCAGAAAGTGTCAGTTTCAAAAAATAGATTGTCATTTTAAACACAGCAAATGCATGGTAATACAGAAAAGATTGACAAGTATTCTTTAAAATCTGACCAGGAGTCTACAGAGAGTGCCAACACAACTATTGAGGACGAAGACCTTAAAGGTAAACCTTGGTATCTCTCTGCCCGTACGTCTGCCCGTAGCTGTGCCGTTTGTTGTTGTTCTCCCTCCTCGATATGTCTTTCATCTGTGCTTCTCCTCAGTCATATGTACACCCTCTCTTGTTTATTTTCCCCACCGAATTTGTACTCAAGTTCTGCCCGTTGCTTCCATTCCTCCCTCCCCGTCATCCTTCGTTCGTTTCCCCGCTTAAGGGTGTCTGTTTCAGTATTTCTTGTCGAGTGTGCTATTTGAATTGTCTTCTTTTTCGTTTGTCCTGCTCCTGTTGTTTCTTCCTCTCATTGGTTCAATGTACAGCCAGACGCTTTGGAAACCTCAGCATTAATTCAATCTGGCAACCCTCGGTTGGCCGCCCGCAAAACTCCGAGCCCAAGCAGGCGCCCAACTCCTCGGTGCAGAGTAAGTCCGTAACGGGCAGGAGATAAAATCACCCCGTCCTCCCCTAACGTCGCTCAAATGCTTCGAACCCCCCTGTATGAACAAGAGGCCCCTCAACAACTCAAACATTTTAAGGATATTCTCTAATTGACAACTCCAAACTTGATTCTTCATCAGCGCTCCGGATGTTTTAATCCATCCAGCTGCTTCTATCAGACACACGTTTGTGTCGGCCTGTTCCTCATTGGCTGTGCACTGTAAGATTTCAGCATAACTCACTGTAGTTGTAGAG
Organism: Danio albolineatus; assembly: GCA_903798035.1. NCBI lineage: Eukaryota > Metazoa > Chordata > Actinopteri > Cypriniformes > Danionidae > Danio > Danio albolineatus. Next base: position 437,523 of record CAIGQQ010034688.1, read on the forward strand.
AGAGAGTACAATTCTAATTTAGACTGATATTAAAAGCCATTTCGACAGCCTTTTAAAAGCAAAAGCACAGTCTATGAAGGAGAGGGAGGCATAGATGCGTGTAGCATGTGTTAGAAAAGCCTGATGGATTAAAAAGCAAACCTCTGAATCAATAGATGCTCAATAATCAGGTTGTGATGTGCAAGAACCAGAATGTTCCTTGAACATGCTCTTCACCGTCAAATGCCCTCAACGTGGGAAAAAGACCTTTTTTGGAGTTTAATGCTCTTCATTTTTGGTTAAAAAAACCACCTGAGTGTTTCTTAAGTTCTTTATAGGTGCTTGAGGCCTTCCAGTTGCACCACTAACTAACCTCTTTTACTCTAAAAACCAACACAGGCTCATTGGAAATTTATGTTTTAGTCTACTTTTTTGTGAAACCTCAAAAATGTACTGTAAAAACATACTTACATTTGACTGTAGTTTCTAGGTGAAATGATCGATGCGAAGGAGTATGACACCAACAACTTTTGTTCCTTTTCACACTGCTGATATTTGAATAAAGGATTATTTTCATGCAGTTCTTTGCACAACACCAAATAAATACCACAAAGCAACTTAAAAGTGTCTAGGATCTGTAATCGAATGTTTTCCTCACCTGTTTATCTCGATATAAACATCTTTCTACAGGCTCATTCTGAAAATGTAGCCCTATATACATTTCTGGAGATCGCAAATTATGTAGCCAGAGGAATGCATTTTGTCTTTAAAACGTACGCTACGGGGCAGTATGATGCCGTTCCATTTCACGCTAGCAGCTGACCGCTTTCCTCCGTATGGACGGCTTTTCCGCTGTTACCAGTTTGTCCAGTCGCATATTTTTGAGGATTTGAGACACAGAGTGGAGATGAATGAGACGACGTAGTTTGCGTCCGATGAAGAATGTTTCCAGAAAGCAGGTAAAACAAAAGGCAAAAAAATAAATAAACAGGTAAATAAAAGCAAATAACGGGGTCAAATCTAAAAATGTGGTAAAAATCAGGATGCCGCGAGGGCTTTTCTTTTTATGGGTTGCTTTTAAAAACACTGTTGGTTGGGTTTGGAGAAGGGGTGATTGGGGGAATCGATTGGTCAGTCAATCTTTTCGCGAGAAGAGCAGGTGCGAATGGCGCTCGCGAGAGAAATTTGAGATCTCAAAAAGCGTACAAAGCAGCCTTTGGCAGATTTGCAAAAACAAAATCTACAAAAAAAAAAAAAAAAAAAAAACATACCTCCTGGGACGTATTTGGCGCTCTCCAGAAATGTATATAGGGGGTACATAACCAGAATGAGCTTGGGTTGACATCTTTTCTGCTGTGGTCAACTTACTCAGTAGCTCACTTTGTACGGTGTTGTATTTGGATGCTGAGTGCTCGTGGTTTGAGTCTGGTAAAGCATGTTATACAGAGTGGGTAAAAGAAATGTAAAATGATTGTAAACCTATATGGCTGCGATGCAATATTCTCTTACATTTGCTTAAAAAACACTATCAGTTATGTTTAGGGATGGGTTTGGGTCAGGAAAGCGTATAAGAAGGACATGTAAATGACACGCACTACAAAACACTGCCAAAGCTAAATTAGCACATTTTAGATCCACAAAAATGTAGACAGCACCCTCTAGAGGATTTATCATCAGAAGCTGTAAGGAAACAACCGATGCAACATAACTGTTTTGCAAAAATGTAGCATGAGCCACGTATTTCCAATGAGCCCGGGTTGCTAAAAACTGTTCAGTTGACCTTTTGCCCCTGTGTCTCAGGACTAGATTCTGCATTATCCTGTATTGCACCCAACATTCCTAATACGGAGAGATCCACTGCACTAGGAGTGTGCTTGTTTCGGTATCCCATCCTGCTCCATGCCTGAGAGCCTGATGTTTGCTCCTTCTGTTCAGTATCTCTCCCCCTTCCCACCAATCCAGCCTGAAAAAACAAAAAAAAAAGTTTAGATTTATTTGTGTACATTCAGACAAATAGAATCTCTTTGGATTTGTTCAAGCTCAGTAATATGGAATGGACCTAAACCAGTATTGAAAGGACAATACGCTGTTTTTCAACGTCAGATTCTGTTGGCACTTTATTTTGACATGACCATGTGACAAAATGCATTTTGTCGAGAGTCTGTGTTTCATATGATGATTTTTTTTAAAGTATATTAAAAACACCAAATGAAGAAAATACAATGACATTACATGAATATAATGTTAATAATTTAATACTTTAATTAAACAAGCCAAATTAACAAAATTGAAGGCCCTAATTTTATTATTGTTGACTTTCAAACGAAACCATTTTGATATCTTATGAAACACAGAGGAGAATGGCGTTTCCACACATGCTAACAGCCGCATTATGCTGAATAATGAAAATGATGTTGAAAAAAGGTTGAAGGCCCCATGTTACAAAGCATGTCCATTGTAAAAGGAAACAAGCCTTAGATGGAATGCTTTTCTGAAGAAAAGTAAAGTCCTCTTCTTCTCATTTGAGAGCTGCAAACCCCTTTTCCATCTCATTTGTCATTCAGTGCCTTCCGGGCGAAAGACATCAGCTAGAAGACGTATCCATTCCTTTTTTTCTTTTCATCTATTAATTTGCAGACACCATAAACTCAGTGCTGGAGAATGAGTGATTTAATGATAGAATTAATATTTCACATTAAACCAGCTGTTAAATATTAAGTACAAAGTGCATTTAACGTCTTTTTGCCCGGTGGGCTGGAGTTATTATGTCATCATCAGTAGACGTAGATACATTGCACTAGTTTGATTTGGTGCTTTCATAAGAAATTGCCTTTTTGACCAATTATGAGCCATCTTTTTGCTGTCCCTCAGCTTGCCAAGTTATCAATAAAGGTAAATCGAACCTTTAATTCTTTGAATGAAAGTGTTGCCTGTGATTTTCTACCAGTAAACACTGCTCATTCTGAAACTCATCGTAGAGCACTAGGACTTCTGGAATACACTTTCCTTTGGGTGCCCCTTTGTTTATCGAGTGTCAAAATGACTTCTTTAATAACAACACAGTGAACAAAACTACTACAGAGTGTAAATTGTCAATATATGAAATTCTCACAACCTCTGTATAGGCCAAATTTAGGGCTGGGCGATATAAATGTTTTTTTTTCAGCTTCGCAGTCTGCCTTTGAACACTGTGAAAAATGCTGGGTTTCACACAATTGCTTCATGTTGCCCCAACACAAATTGATTAAGTTATTTTAATTGTTTTTGCAAATTTAAGTGGATTGAACATAAAACAATTAAGTTGTCGCAGCAAAACTCAAGAATTGTGTTCATTCAGATCATTTTAAATAAAGTAGTTTTAACAACCAGCAAAAATATATATTTTTGAGTGAATATCCAAACTGCATACGAAGTTTGAAATTGTTGTGTAGGTGTTGTGAAACAACAGTTGAAAATGTGTATATTTAAGTAAGCTTTTTTATATATTGTAACATTATACAGTAAAGTCCCATTGATAATTCAATTCATTTTTATTCATCTTCATTTCTATAGTGCTTTAACGATTTAGATTGTCAAAGCAGCTTAACATAAGTTCCAATAACTACCAATGAGAAATACATTTGTTACAGTATTTATCTTTTTAATTCATTCACAATAGCTCAAATTGAATAATACACAAAAAAATCAAACTACTTATTTAAAATGAACTGAAACAACACTAATGTTGAGATTTTTTGTGGACAACTTAATTGTTTTATGTTCAATCCACTTAAATTTGTTAATTTAACTAAGCTGATTTGTGTTGGGACAACATGAATGAACTGTGTGGAGCCCTGCATTTTTTTACAATGCAATTTTTTATTAACCCTGCAAAGCCGAACATATAATTTTTGATACACAAGTTTTTAAGACCTATATAATATCTTTGTTTAATAATCTGTTGTATATGATTTGATATACAACTGGTATATCAGGTAAAAACAAAGAGGAAACGGCCTGAAATGTTTTCTGTTGTCAAAAAGTTATGAGCAAAATTGTTATCTTGTAATTAAAATGAACAATGTTGTGATCAAAAAGTTGCACAGGCACCTGAGGTATTAACTGTGAGGCAAAATAAATAGCATGAAAAAATGTATATGGCAATTTTTGGGGGGAATTTTGCAAGGTTTAAAAAACAAAGTAGAATTTTTTGCCTATTTTGTGATATTTCAGGTCTTATAGGGTTAATGTGTAATTGCATGTGGAAATTATTGAATGGATAGTTCACCCAAAAAATATAATTTCCTCTCCATTCACTTACACCAGGGATGTCAAACTCAATTCCTGGAGGGCCGCAGCCCTGCATAGTTTAGTTCCAATCCTAATTAAACACACCTGATCAAACTAATTGAGTCCTTCAGGCTTGTTTGAAACCTACCAGTAAGTGTGTTGAAGCAGGGTTGGTACTAAACTGTGCAGGGCTGCGGCCCTCCAGGAATTGAGTTTGACATCCCTGACTTACACTCAATTGATTTCTTTCTTCTGCTTAGCACAAAACAGGATTTTCTGAAGAATTTAAGGGGAAAAGTAATCACTTATATCTTTAGTAGTGAAAAAAATAGCTTTATTGTTTCCTTTGTGTTCAAATTGGAACAGGTTTGCAGCAAGAGGAGGGGTCACACTTTACAATAAGGTTCATTAGTTAATGTTAATTAATGCATTTACTAACATGAACAAACAATGAACAATACATTTACTACAGTATTTGTTCATGTTAGTTAACGTTAGTTAATGTAAATACAATTGTTCAATGTTAGTTCATGTTAACTCAAGGTGCATTAACTACTGTTAACAAGCATGGACTTGGATGTTAATAATGCATTAGTAAATGTTCAATTATGATTAATAAATGCTGTACAAGTGCTGTTCATGATTAGTTCATGATAATAAATGCATTAACTAATGAACCTTATTGTAAAGTGTTACCAGTGGAGGATGAGTAAAGGAGGATAGCATTTTCATTTTTGGGTGAACTATCCCTTTAAATATGTTAAATTGACATTAGCTTATTGTAAACATTTTAGCCCACCATTTTTTTACTTTAATATTGAATTCTGATTTTTCCCACACTATTTTTTTCACTAAATGAACCAAAAATATTTACTTTATATTCAAATGCATATTTTTCAGTAATTTACCAACACTGTGAATAGGTTAATGATGCACAAGAATCTGATTCAGTTTGTCCTCAATTATGTAATGAATTAAAATGAACAGTTTGGTGTGATTTAATGTGATGAATTGAACTGATCTTTTGTTTTTACTGATGATAAAATCCAAAGCTACATTAAAATTCATATTTATGAATTGTATTAACAAATACCTTAATCCAAAAACTTAAAAAACATACAAAAAAATAGTATTAACTTCCTTACATCCTTCATAAAACATTACAAATATCGAATATATCACCCAGCCCTGGATTCAGCAAATGACTTGAAAATGAAAACAGAAGCTATGACGGATCACTGTTTAAATTTGTCTGGTGCTTTCTAAACAAAGGTTTGCATTTTTGTGGATTGTATAAATTGAGAAATGAGTTGGGATGTTGCTTAATAATTCTATGTCTCACGCGCTAGACGTCTTTATGTGTTTCAGCTCGAAAGCAGGAGATCATAAAGGTGACCGAGCAGCTGATTGAATCCATCAACAACGGCGACTTTGAGGCTTATGCGTGAGTGAACACAAACCCGTCCATACAGTATGACTCTTAAGAACACTAATGCATCGCCCCATTTTCTCCTGATTAAGGAGATTATATTTAATGGTCACCTTTTCACAACAGGCACTCCATCTATAATTAGATCCAAGCCTTGGTTAATTACAGCTTTTGATTGGCAGATTGGACATCAGAAGGAAGCTGGGAGATGAATATGTTCAGCCACATATGTTCAGATTGATTTTAAAAGTGGAGCGCTCCTGCTGCTTTTATAGTAATGTTTTGCCCAAATAAACTAAATCATTTTATTTCACTTTCTGCTCTTTGTCTTTACAGAAAGATTTGCGATCCTGGTCTTACTTCCTTTGAGCCTGAAGCTTTGGGAAACCTGGTGGAGGGGCATGATTTCCACAGGTTCTACTTTGAAAATGGTGAGACAAATATGTTTCAAGTCAGATTTGTTTTATATAGCGATTTATACACTACCTGACAAAAGTCTTGTCATTGATCCCAGTTGTAAAAGCAATGAATAATAGCTTGACTTCTAGTTAATCATTTGGAAAAGTGGCAGAAGGTAGATTTTTCTAATTAAACATGTGTTGAACTGCAACCCTATCATCATAAATATGACAGAAGACCAATTGGAACCCTATTGGAACTAGAGAAGACCTATTTGAAACCTATTGGAACTCATGATTCTTACAGGAATCAATCAAGTTTGGTGAAGGAAAAATCATTGTTTAGGGTTTCGTTCAGTATGGGGGCATACGAGAGATCTACAGAGTGAATGGCAACATCAACAGCCTGAGGTATCAAGACATTTGTGCTGCCCATTACATTACAAACCACAGGAGAGGGCAAATTCTTCAGCAGGATAGTGCTCCTCATACTTCAGCATCAAAGTTCCTGAAAGCAAAGAAGGTCAAGGTGCTCCAGGATTGGCCAGCCCAATCACCAGACATGAACATTATTGAGCATGTCTGGGGTAAGATGAAGGAGAAGGCATTGAAGATGAATCCAAAGAATCTTGATGAATCTGGGAGTCCTGCAAGAACGCTTTCTTTGCCATTCCAGATGACTTTATTAATAAGTTATTTAAGTTATTGCAGAGATGTATGGATGCAGTCGTCCAAGCTCATGGTCGTCATACACAATAATAATTCTTGTTCCACTGCACCATGACTTTTATATTCTGAACTGTACATTATTTCTGTTAAGTGGCAAGACTTTTGTCTAAGAAAAGTCAGACATTACTGTCCTAATTAAATAATTAAAAATCAAGGCATGATCATATTTTATTTTGGTAAAATAAGCGTAATCTAGAGGCACTTGTCTTTCATATGAGCCACTTCTCATACCGAATGATCAACTAGTATTAGTAGCTGTATAGAAGATAACGGTATTACTATTCAAGTCAGCTATTATACTGTATAATACAAATCGAGTCAGTCATTTCTATCATTTAGGAAATCTATGTAACAAAATTGTCAGCAAATAAGGCAATGTCACAAATACAACTTGCAATGTTTAAAATCATAAAATTCAATAACTTGGAAAACTGAAACTTTAAGAGGGCTTGTGCTGGTACATGCAGTAAAACATTCACTATTATTGCTGTAAGATTACTTCTATAGAGCCTCTATAGAGCTGTTGGACCAGATTTTCCATTGGTCTCATAACTGAAAATATTTGGCTCCCACTTTATATTGTGTGTACTTACACTGAAATGAAAAGTTCGTTACAATGTACTTATTGTGCAAATACATGTCTGTGCATTGTATTTCTCCTTAATTAAATAACTGCTTGTAATGACATCTGTAATTACTTCTGTAATTTAAGTTTGTACTGTTTAGTCAAACTGTTAATAGGTATCTAAACACTTGAAGATAGGCATGGGCGATAAACGTTTTCAAGGTATACCGTGATATGGAAAAGTCAAGGTTTTCATACCGCCAAAATTTTCTGCTATACCGTTCCTAAGGTGTGGGTGGTATTATTTACTTTTTTTTTTTTAGGTGTAAATTGTAAAGACATCTGTGTTTCTGAAACAAATGAAGACCACAGAAGTCTTTGATTCACTTGAATTATTTAGCCTGACAAAATAATATAAATGTTTCACAAAATAAAATATATTGTGTTCAAAAGGGGGAGAAAGTTTTGTTTTTTAGTCAGATATTTAACCAGATATTAGCCAGATATTTTAAAAGAGCATATTTTAGAGCAGTAAACACAATACCATGAAACCGTGACATTTTTATCCAAGGTTATCATACCTTCAGAATCTTATACTGGCCCATGCCTACTTGAAAACATCATTAAAAAATGTATTTTCTTAACTCTATACTTGATCAGTGCTTCTTGTCTTCCCCTTCAGCGCTGTCCAAAGGTAACAAACCTGTACACACTATCCTACTAAACCCTCATGTTCACCTGATCGGGGAGGATGCGGCCTGTATCGCGTACATTCGCTTGACCCAGTACATGGACGGTGCTGGGATGCCACGCACCATGCAGTCGGAGGAGACCCGCGTCTGGCACCGTCGAGACGGCAAGTGGCTGAACATCCACTTCCATCGCTCTGGAGCCCCCAGTGTGCCCATCAAGTAAGACTCATAGAGCATCTCTAATGTTCATGTACAGTTGAAGTCAGAGTTATTAGCTCTCCTGAATTATGACCGCCCCTGTATAATTTTTTCCCCCAAATTCTGTTTAACGAAACGAAGATATTTTCAACTAATTTTTAAACATAATAGTTTTAATAACTTATTTTTAATAACTGGTTTCTTTTATCTTTGTCATGATGACAGTACATAATATTTTACTAGATATTCTTTGAGTTACTAGTATTCAGCTTAAAGAGCAATGTAAAGGCTTAACAAAGTCAATCAGGCAAGTTATTGAAAATAGGCAAATCACTGTATAATGATGGTTTATTCAGTAGACAATCGAGAAAAATATTGCTTAAGTGGGTTAATAATATTGAGATTAAAATGGTTGTTAAAAAATTAAAAACTGCTTTTATTCTAGACAAAATGAAACAAATAAGACTTTCTCCAGACAAAAATATATATATATTATAGGAAATACTATGAGATGTCCTTACTCTGTTTAAAATCATCTGGGAAATATTTGAAAAAGGACAGAAAAAATTTCCAGGAAGGTGAAGGAGGGTGTATTTGGCGATGTTGATCAAAAAAGGCTCATTTCCAAGAAAGAGCTTGAAATTATTTTTTAGCATTTAATTAATTAAATCTATCTTTTTTTTTCTTTTTTTTATGTATATGTTTTCAAACTCAGAATTCAAGTAATGGAGCTGTAACTATTTGTTCAGATCTAAACTTTTGAAACGTTTGGAGTCATTAAGTTATTAATTAACTACAGTAAAAATAATCAAAATCTAATCACAATCATAATTCTTTATTTTTGGATCGAGACACCACATGATAAATATTGACATTTGTAATGTCACAAAATATTTTTTAAAAATCTTCAAAAGTAGTAAAATATTGCAAAGCACAAGTGTTTTTAAGTTGGGACATATTCAGCATATTACATATTCTGAAGGATTATGTGACACCAAACATTTGGCAATATGCATTCTAATCTAAATTCTAATATTTAACATTACTGATTTTACTGTATGTATTTCTTTTTAAATCCTGGAAGAGAATAAGACTTTCTTCAAACATTTACAAAATCAAACCGAACCCAAACTTCTGAATGGTAGTATAAATGGACATAAAAGTTCATTTGTTTTCAGTGGCTTAGAATTTGCAGTAAATCAGGGTGCACCAAATTTAGTCCTGGAGGGCCGTTGTCCTGCAAAGTTTAGTTCCAACCCCAATCAGACAAACCTGGGTTAACTAATAAAGCTCTTAAGCCAAGGTCACACTGCACTTTTTGCCCCATAGACTTCCATTCATACACACGCGAATGCATGAGACTAAGCAAGCTCGTGCAACAAATTTTGCAGTTCGCTGTGTTGCAAAGTTCAACCTTGGTGAACTCTGACCTGCGAAATTGCATCAACTGATTACATGAGATCAATCGAAGATCAAAACTTGATCTCTCTGTACAGAAATTGTAAATATTGACCAATCGCTTGCTTTTTAAAAATGTCTGATCATCTTGTTTAATCCCGCCCCTTTTCGCAACACTGTATGACAGAATTTTGCATGCTCAAACTCTAGTATGACTGAGGCATTACTAGTTATAGAAAGATCCATGCAGGTGTGTTGAGGCAAGTTGGAGCTAAAATCTGAAGGACACCGGCACTCCGGGACAGAGTTTGGGCACCCCCCTGCACTAAATGAAGACCATATGAAAGAAAGCTATGAATGACTATCTAATAATGCTTAATGTCATGTTGATTTCTTGGTTTGATTAATGTGTGTTTGTGTATATTTTGTAGTTAATGGAATATTAAGCTTCAAATTTTCCCCAACTGAGGAGAAACCATCAGCAAAAACCCAACCGTCTGTCAGTCAAGCTGGAGGTGTGTCTGCTAAGCCACGCCCGCTCCCAAATAACCACGCCCACCCACCCCTTCCCCCTTGAGGGTCGTTTACATGTTTTTTCGCACATGGACCAGAGAGTTCAAGCATTTTGCTAAAGTTCATCACCAAAACCCGTGGGCCATTCGCATACAGTATATGGACATTATTAAAAGGAGTGTATTTTTAACATTTGATTTTCTCTTTCTTTTTTTAAGCTGTTTTGGTATGCATTTTAAATGTATAGATATGTAAAGAGAATCACCTTTCCCCCCAAGTCTGTACTGTATTTTTATGTCTATTTATGTGTGTGCAATATATCAACTTTTGAAAGATAAGAATGTTAATATTGAGCTTGCTATTGTTCTGGTGATGTACATATGTCGTGATCGTTCAGATAAAAAAACGATAAAATAAAAATCTTTAAAAAAAAAGAAAAAAAAAGAAGAAACTTTAAGAAACTTTTAAAAATATGTACTTTAAATTCTGGCTTACAGCAAAATTTAAAACTTTAGTAACTGCCGTCAAAAAGCTTTGTTTATATTCGCTAGCTTATACGATGTTTGGCTCTTACTTGGTTTAACTTGATTTAAGAGAACTGCAGAATACTAATATGGACTGTATGTTTACCTTTATGTCATAGAATATGAGAAGAAAATAAAAAAACACACAGATATCAAAGAGAATGTAGCATATACGATACATCAAACTGACAAGCATTGGGTAATGCATGGAGGACTATTTTCTGAATGACCATGCTGGGAGTTTTTTCTTTCTGCTCTTGTTTATGTTGTGTACTTCATGGTTTCCTTATCAAAGTTTTATTTCTATTGATATCATAAGGCTCTGATACGGTAATGATGATAGCGATTTTCATCATTGCGGCCCGACATATCTATAAGTATCACCCTACTTTCAGATCTATGTAGCTTAATTTTCCTATATTGAGTGGCTGTGAAAATATTATCCTTTGACTTTATATCATGGCTGTATGAGAAAACGAACTATAAGTAGCTTATGAGAAACTACATTTATCATTTTCACGCATATTTGTGCTTTTGATTTCTCCCGACATTATTTTCGTCTATGGCAAGAAGAGCGAAAGCGAACGAGTCTGAATTTCAAGCATGCACACTGCCCCTAGTGGCGACATTGTGTCTGTGCGCCACTTAATCGGAAGATGATGTCATAGAGAGCGATGTCGGAATGGAACGGTCTTCCTTGAGGAAAAACCCTCACCACTACTGGACTATGCCAACACCGTACTTTCCGTTTCTCCATGTTCCTTTTTCTCTTCTTAAAGACATTTCCTCTGCTGATACTTACAGAACCTCAACGCCAATATGAGGATGTGAACTTCATAATTTGTTGCCATGGTGGCGCTAGCAAATCAACATATTTAATGAACAATACAATAAAGGTGTGATATGTACTGTACGTTTCTTGTCATGTGTCAGCTTTCTGTCAACACACACAGTAAGCAGAAAATAACGGATCATTGTCTTATAGACAATCTGTTGGGTAAATTTACCACTAACACATCTAGATTAGCCTACTAGTGTATTAGGTAGGTTAATTTAACCCAAAATGACATTCATTAATAACTCATCTTTACGCAAATTTCTCTTCAGAACACATTTTATCATGTAATATCAACCACGCTTGCTTGAACCAATAAGGTTCATTCTTGCGTTTCACACACTTAGGCCCCATTTACACTAGTGCGTTTTAGTTTTAAAACGCCGTTTTAGCATGAAAATGATCCGCGTCCACACTGGCGTTTCACCCAGCGTCTCTCAACAGATCTCCCTCCACACTACTCCACCAGAAACGTATATCACGTGACCATTCGCGCACTCTGGGCATGTGCGTTCAAGTATAAACAGGACGTCTCGCTCGGCAAACGCTGGTTGAACAATGAACGTGATGGCAAAGAAAGCAAGAGAGGTCTTTTTGTGGACAGACGACGAGGTTGAGTTGTTACTTAAAGTAACAAATGAATATAAAACATCCATGGCTATCGAAAATACAGTGTTTACAGTAATGGCTGGTCTGCCGTTTTCCGGTGGCGTTATATTCATGTGATAGGGGCTTGACGAATAAGGCAAGGTTACGCAATGACCCAAAAGCCCCAATAACGTAGCGGATCTCAGCAGCCAAGGCCGTTTTCATTCTAAAACACTGCTGCTCCGTCTCAGTGTGGATGGGGGAAAACAGACATTTGAAAACGGAGGCGTGGCTGCTGAGATTCGCTACAGAGATTCGCTTTTGGGTCATTGCGTAACCTTCCCTTATTCGTCAGGCTCCTATCACATGACTATAACGCCACCGTAAGACGACAGACCAGCCTTCTCTGTAAACAACATGGACAGAAATGGGAGCGTTGTTTGCACTATTGTCTGTTTTAGGCGCCATTATGCAGTTAAACTCTGCCTTTTTTACTACAACAGCTGCATATATTTGCAAGAGGCAATCTACTGTTCGAGCACTCGCTAATCGGTCGCGTTTCAGCATAAGCGCTATTTAGAATGCTGAGCGAGACACATGCTTCCTGTTTCTACTTGAACGCGCATGCCCAGAGTGCGCGAATGGTCACGTGATATGTTTCTGGTGGAGTAGTGTGGACGGAGATATGTTCAGAAACGCTGGGTGAAACGCTGGTGTGGACGCGGATCGTTTTCATGCTAAAACGCAGTTTTAAAACTAAAACACACTAGTGTAAACGGGGCCTTAGCTTCTGCAATGATGAACCATTAATGATTATTCTTAAACTTCAAGCAGATATTGCCCATCTGTTTGTTTTGCTGATCAACACAAAACTTTACCTTAGTTTTACTACTTTAATTATTTACCTTGGATTTAACCTCAACCCTAACCCTCATAGTGACGTCACCAGCTTTACTGAGGGTGACGTCACCAGCTTTACTGAGTGCGTCATGTCTGACATTGCATCACTGAAATATGCTATCTCTGCTTACATATCAAAGTCTGCATCCATGCTATTGGGGATTTGGGGCAGATTGATTAAAATGTGTATAACCAGAGTTTACTCCAAACATCATTGTTAAATTAGGGTTATAGTGCAGCAAAACACGGTTAGTTTGAGGTTATCGTAACTTACCATGGTTTCTGTTTTCATTTGTTGACATGGTTGAGTCACGTGCCTTTTGAAGTTTGGAACGGCTCTCACGATTCCTCCAGCTTTAGGAGCTTCTTCTTCTTCTTTTGAAAGGAAAGGAACTTGGAACCGCATCACTCCCATGAATTTGGGTTAATCTTTTTAGGGAAGAGTTTTTGGTGAATACTTCTTAAACGAGTACGTGGAATTTACTTTAAAAAAATCTTAACCCTACGCGGATGAAGGGTTTGGAACGTCACGAAGGTGAGTTGATGGTTGTAAAAAAATAGTATACTTAAGTGTCACGGTTGTATTCATATTTATGCGGCATTACCCAATATTTTAATTGTAGTATGCACTTGATGACACGTGTTTCTGACCAAAACCATGTCTGCCCGACGAAATATGTTATGCCATTGACTATCATTAGGATTCGTTAGGACAAAAATATCATTTGTAGCTTTTGCTTAACTACTTTCACTTTCACAATTCTAACTCACATCAAACATACTGTACTATAATATCTCAAAAACTAGAGCATTTTTGAACCATACTATAGTAAATACCTGATTTAATCTGTTATAGTAATTTTATAACTGCTATAGTAATACAAAAACTAACAAACAATTACCCACTACTGTAGTTTTCTAATATATATATATATATATATATATATATATAT